>ML682007.1:23011421-23027889 GCA_007922195.1 Podocnemis expansa
CTATGATTCTATGATTCTTTTGTAGCTGTCCCACTGCCCAGGTTCCCCTGCCCCCAAGAATCCCCCAGCCAACAGTAATTTCAGCAGCAGCTAAAATTAAAATGGCCCCTTCCACAGAAAGAAAACTGCCCTCAGAGTCAGATTCAGTGGCAGGAGGCTGGAAAAGCGGCCTTTGCCAATGCACAGAGCAGCAACTCCAGCAAGTTTCAGTGACTTTTAAAGGAACAGCGTTGCCTGCCACTTAAAGCAGCAACAGCCTTTCAGCAGCGGGAACCATTTTAGGCAACAGGCTTATTTTAATCAACACACTCAGCTGCTGTGGCGCAACACATTTTTGTATTGTGACACAGTGGTTGAGAACCACTACTGTAGAAGGCCTTGATCAGAGACTGCTTAAGGGTAGAGAGAAAATAGAAGTAGGGATTTATACATTGGTATTATTGTTGTCCCTAGATCTGTCTATCTCCTGTTCTCACTAAAGATCAGTTGTATTAGAAATCTTTGTAAAGTCTGTGTCTGTGTGCTTCAGCCAGTACATGTCTCTGAAGAGAAACTATAAATCAGAAGGATCACAGAATTGGAGCTTTGGGGAAAAGGGTGTGCTTAAACAACTGGGGAAGCTGGTAGAGGTGGTTTCAGAGTTTAGGCTGTTGCAGCACAGGTTTTCAGCTAGACAGAGGAGTTGTATCCAGATAATGTGCCTAGAAACTTCTAGTCAGAAGCAATGCCAGATCTCTTTTCCAATTCAGTACAGTTTAGAGAACATGAGTGCAAAGGGTGGGACCCAAACTCAGCAATCTGGTGAGTATCCATCAGGTGGAGCTTGGCTAGAGCTGTGATACTAAACAAACTAAAATTAAATCATCATGGCCATCCTGCCCATCCTCACCTTACATCCTGTAGTATTACATTAGTGATGTTTTGAATTCAGTGTTATGTGATAAATGTACCAAACTGGCAAGGAAAATATCCAACTTCACAAAGATTGTCTTTTCCTTGTGTGTGATAGAAGTGTAATAAAAATCTTGCAGTATCAAGGGACCGTCTCATTTTACCCGCGTGTAATAAGATGTAACTCTAGATTACGTATAATTCCCTAGAGATGAACCATTCAGTCTGCTAGTAATCAGAATACTTTTTTTTTTTTCCTTCAGCCTTTCTTCATTTTGTGGACAACTGCCCAGATTTCTGCCACATTATTCCATTGGGGGAAGCTTTCTATCTATATGGAATCTGCTTTTCCAAATAGAGAAAAGATACTAATCATTTTAGATTTTTTTCTGGAGCAAAAATCCATTTTAGTGTCAAGCAAGAGCATATCAGGTTGGACAAAAATCTAGATTCTACATTATGGAACTTTTGCAATCAGGTTGAAGAATTTCAAGGAATTTAATGACTGCAAAATTTTGCCTGCTTTTTTCAGACTAAAAATCAAGTATCATTTTTCCAATTTGTGTAAAAGTGACTATATTTTGCATAAAGCAAATAAAAAAGGAATCTGTATTTGATAATACAGGGCACTGTCCTGGCATGAGACTGAATTAGTTTGATATATCAGATCACCATATATTTTTATTTTTATTGGCTACTGTGTGCCCCAGTGACTCAGTGCATAGTAATAGTGTTGCAGTAGCTGTTATTTCAAGAAGGAAACGTGGAAGAAAAATAACTAATTTTCGTCCCATTGCTTGAGAGGCTAAAAATGATGAATTTCAGAAACTTTTGACTGACATGTTTCCTATCTTTTCCATTTGTCTGATTTTGTTTAGATTGTAAGCAGCTGAATGAAGTGACCTATCTTATGAAATTATAATCTGTGTGTCTGCCTAATGGCCTACACAGTAGAGATGACCAGAAAATGGTAAATATTTTCTAAAAGAAGGACAAGAAAATCATGTTATTGCAGAAACATTATTTTTTTTTAAAAAAAGAATAATTTGAGGTGTTTTCAAGATTCGTTATGCTGAAAATTCAGATAAATCAAACATTTGTGTTTCAGCAGAAGACCATTTCTTGCCTGCGTTTTCAAAGGATTAATTTTGACCAGCCTTATTGGTTGTTCGAATCAAATTACAATAAAAAATGATTATAGCAGATTCAGGGAATAGTTGTTTTGACATTTTATATATCTCTGTTTTATGTTCTGGCAGGATGCAAGTACATGTCTTAGTTGCTGTGTATTTATTGTGTGGAAGGGTATTCTCTGAACAGATAACTTTCTGAGTCTGTGATGCCTATGCAAGCTATTTTAGCCCTTTTTAAAGCATCCTATGGGAAAGGTTGGTTACCAAATTTGTCAAGGACTTTCTATCTAACAAGCTTGGCTTTTTACTGTATTTCTTGAGAGTGCTGAAGGTGACTTTTTCTTTTGATTGATTAAGGACCTTCTAAAAAGGCACAAAGTCTCTTTCTGTCTTATTATTTATACTTGAGAAGTGGTTATTGTTCCCCCCCCCACAGTTGGAGGCGGATGAACATGCTATTTTACTCTCAGTGCAGCCCTTGTAATTATGATGGGGTTTAGCTTGTCATGGTGGAGCAAGTCTCAGAGCAGTGAGACACACAGTGGGGAAATGGATGAAAATAGATGTTAGGTGAAATTTTGGCTTAGGTGTTTAGAAGTAATATTTTACTAAGGCCTTGTCTACACTGCCTGCTGAGTTGACATGGGACATGCTAGTTGCATAATTAGCTAGTTTATTTCACATTGATGCACTTATGTCTACACATTGCAGTGCTGATGGGAGAACATTTGCCGTTGACACTGCCTTCTGCCTTGTGTGGATGTGGATTAATTCAGTCAATGGGAGAGTGTTCTGTCTGCCATGGTGGCAGTGTGGACATGCCCCAAAACATGCAGCTGTTAGTTCCTACAGATGAAGCAGCTTTGTCAAAATGAGGCTGGCTGATGAAAAAGCTGTCAACATTACATTGTGGTGAACCTAGAAAGTTGACTGGAATTTGTATTACTAGCAAAGCCAGCTGCCCATCTCTAATGCCGTGATGCTACACCTTGTCACATCCTCTTGTGACATGACACTAGGCTGCAAAACAGAATGTAACATAATCTAGGCTATTGCATCAGAAATAGAAAAAAACCCAAACATTTGGCTAGTGAGTCCCTTATCAGCTGTTACAGTGTTTGTAAGCAGGTTAGAAGGGTAAATGTCCATAGTTCGCCAGTTCAGCATGTCTCTGCTGATAACACAAACTAATGTATGGTTTCCTCTGTGTAAGGGAAATAACTTAGTAGGAGCTTTCCCTCTGCATTACAGCACTGTACATTAAGCTTGAGGTAGAAATGCAAACAAATCAAGATTGGTTAAAGAAGATTTACATACAGTGGCCCAAATTCAGATGAAATGGGTTAACTTCCCTGGGCAAGTTCTGGTCTCTGCTATGACCCCCTTTTTAATGGCCTTTTAGGGAATTCTCCCAGTACAGGGGGAACAGAGGGCAAAGATTACCACCTGTCAGAGTTGTGTCTGCTTATCAAATAAGGGAGCATGCCATGTAACTTAAGTAACTGTGATTGGTAGGCCTTCATCTGTCAGCCTTTCATATGTGATAGGAAAATAAAGTTATAAGGGAACTATAAGAAAAGGTAGATGCTGTTTTTTCAAGGCAGACAGCAAACTGGAGTCAGGTTGACAGCTCCAGTCAGCATGCTTTAGTTATTAATCAAGTGCAGATAACCTTACAGTAGGGACGTCCATATTGAAATAAGAAGAAAGGAAAAATGTTGAATGTGTCCCACTTCAAGATAACTCCTTAAATTGTGGTAGCATTCTGGGAACAATGGGAGTCGCAATAGTTTATCCAGAGCAGCAAGTAGAGCCCTGAACAGATCAGGAAATGTGCAATGGATATGACTCTGGAGATGGTCATATTCTGTTCTAAGGGTGTGACTGAGATCAGTAACAGCTTTGCGGGTGTGTTGAAAGTGGCAGATAAAAGAAAGCTGATAGCATATCTGAGGAACTCCAAAGAGTAAGAGATGAGAAAGTAACCAAAAGCAGTGCATCCAAGTAAATAAGGCATTAGCTTAGGGGTCAAGAGACTTGGCTCCTGTTCCTATCTTTGTTGGTGACCTGCAGTGCAATCTTAGACAAGTGTCTCTGTTTCCTAAGACACAAACTGACAATAACATTTGTCCTGATTTTTAAAATACTTTGAGACTTACAAATGCAATGATTATAATGGAGGGTGGGTTTCTGACTTCTCCTGCCTATAGATCAGGTGTGAAAGGAGGAAGCTAAGAAAGCATGGATTTATTTGGGAAGCATAGGGCATTTTTTATACCTTATAATGACAGACTTTGCATACTTGGATTAGCTTTTTCAGAGTAGGCAGGTTATGTAGACTGTTGCGTTGTTTATTGGTTTAATCCAATTGTTTTTCTCTGTCTTTAATATAGCTCATTTTAGTGTAACCCAGATAGTTTGACTGTTTGGAAATTTCATATTGACTGACCCAGGAAGGTGAAACAACCTTTGAAAACGTGGCTCAGTCAGTCTGTTCCCTAAAGCAATCAGGATGCAACAAAAAGCGGCTGTCTCTGCACTGCACCCACATCCATCGGATAAAATGCCTGGACCTCCGTCCATTACATGGCACAAAAGAAATAGAGTAATTGTACTAGAACGTTGTCACAGGAAAATGAATGTGTCTGCTTCTCAGATGTACGAATGTAACAGTTGGAAATTGTCTTGCAAACAGTCTGTTTCTTTAGCATTATCACTTAAACACGCATTATGCAGTTTGCTTATTAAAGCTTTATTACAGGCACATTATCTAAAGCATTAGCACATTTGTTTAAGTCAAACTTGGCATGTTATTCGTATGGGTCGTTCTGGATGTGTACGGGTGTTCCCTCTTCTCTCCTGCTTTGTCCTTTAATAACATCTTATAAATAGATAGAGCATTTAGTGGGATTTGTAGTCATCATTAAATGAATGTGATCCTGGACTTACTTTGCCCTAGGGGAAAGAGCGTCTTATTTTCTTCATTCCTTTGCAGAGTTGTTCAGATGGAGCGCCTGCATGATGGAAAAACTGCTACATTGGTAGAGACTGATTCCAATGGGAGAGAGTGTTTCTGGTAGCTAGAGCAGGGGCCGGGGAGTTAGAACGGGTTTGCTGGATGGTACAGCTAGGCAGCTGAGGAGCAAGGAGACAAAAGTTCCTCATAGTGTCTTTCTAGTATTCCCTGATCAAGGGCCTTGCCATGGGACAGACTGATTCCCAGTGCAGCTTAGAGCAGCTAAAAGACTGCTCTAACAACTTCTGGCTTACTGATGAATTTCAATAGAGTGCAGTGTGCTTCAGAGCAACCTTTTACAGTATCAGGGATGCCCACTCCCACACCTTGTGCTCAGGGGCCACTTGTAACACCTTTCAACCAGCTGAAGACTCCCCCCACAGTGTAGGACTCTCCAGCTACCCATTTGGTGGATATTGAAGGTCCTTTTGCATCACTCTGAGCTGGCCAGTGGCTACTTCTGCCACTGAGTCACTGTGTGACCTACAGGAAATCATTTAATCTCCCTGTAGTTCAGGACACCTGTCAGTAAAATGCATGCTGTGGTGTATTTTGCTTTATAAATGTTATGATTTTTCTGGGTTCTGCTAAATGCAGAGTAGTACACAAGGAAAAAAAAAGTCATCTGGTTTGTCTTCTCATGGAGAATAAATATCCTCTTGGTTGATTTATTCTCGTGATCTAAAATGAAAGCTCTTATGTCTGAAAATATACGCTTAGTTGATGTTTATGGAGAAACAAAATCAGTATTAAAATAATTAACCTTTGTTTATAGCTAAGCCCATTTTATCAATTAAAAAAATTCACATAGGGCTAGTGAAAGCTATTTTAAAGGTATCTAATCTCCTCAGGTGATGGATTCCGTCTAATAGTAAATGCACAGTATTATTGTTGGAGGATGTGCATTCAGGAAAAATTCTTTGGTGCTATTATAAATTTTCAGACTGTGTCACTCATAATGGCTTTATTGATGAAGAACTTAAGGGCCAGTTCTAATGGTGTAAACAATGACTATTTAACTCATACCATGACAAAAACTCAAGCTGGGAGTTCTGAGTGACCTACAAGGCCATCTTTGGTAAAAGGGCCCATCAAATATTTGTTTCTTCAGTAGTATCAGCTAGCCATTGTTTTGAGAAAGTAATATGAAAATATGCAACAAAGTATGAGTTTCTTTGTTGTGAGTATCTGGTGCTTGTTTGATGGACAGTAGAGTCAGCTATGTTGTTTTCTCCTTTGAACCTCAGCCCACACATAATCTGTTCATACTTATAATAGTTTTAATTTTCAAATTGAATTTAACCTCTTCCCTATTGTTCCCCAATTTCTGCTTATTTTCTTGGTTCAAAATTACTCCTTTTGTTTGCATCACTATATATTGGCATCCTTTGCTTCCTTGACTCCACTGTTTGTTCCTTCAAAAAATCTTAAAATCCACAATGTCACATTTTACTTTTTCTTTACTTTGTCTGACATTTTCCCCTTCCCTTTTGCCTTCTAATGCTTAAAAGAAATCCATCAAGACAGAGAAAATGAGCAAGCTTCTCATTGTTTTGTTTTGTTTTTAATTTACTATGTAACTTAATCTTTCTAACTCTGACTATATTTACCTTAGTTTTTTCCACCTATTTACATATTTTGGAATGATAAATCAGAAAACTCTCAAAGGTTTTTCATTCTCCATTACTTGTTGCTGGTCTTTATCTTTCACCTTCTCATTTTTCTCTCTCCTTTTATGTACATCTCTCTGCCTCCACATTGTTTTTCCTCTACTTCACTTTGTTCATCTTTGTGCCTCTGCTTTCTCCATCCTCTTGTCTTCTGCTCTCTCTCACTAGCCCTTTAGTACCTTTTCTTTCTTTCCCTTCCTACCATACTGATGCTTGATTTTCCCTTCCTTTTCCTTTTTTTTTGTTGTGACCCCCCCTGCCAATTATTCTTTTGCAGTCTTCAGCCCAATGTGTTTCTTTTCCACTGTCCCCTCCTGTTTGACTGACAGTAGAACAGCTGAGCATGAGGCTATATATGGGGTAGGAGGTCAAGTGGCACTGTATCTGGAACAAAGCATTCAGCTGTTCAAAGATATCAAGAAAAGGGGGCTTGAGCAACTGAAAAACCCTACGTACTATGAGTGTCTCCTAATTATATGCCTGTAACAGGCTCAAACAGTGTGCAAGGGAAAGTAGCACATGGCTTTGGAGTGTTAAGGTACACATGGAACAGTGTTTCTGAGCAGTACCAAAAGCCTGCAATTGCAGAACCAAAAAAAGCCAGGAGTTAAAGTATAATTTGGTGGGCCATGGAATCCTCCTAAATTTCCAGACTCCCCCTCATGCAGGTCTAGGATCTCTTCCTGCAGGGCTGGGCCCCCTTCACCCATTCCAGCTACTGCCCCCCAAATGCCTGCCCCCTACCCAGCTACTGCACTCCATGCACCTGCCCCCACCCCAGCTACTGCCCCCCAAATGCCTGCCCCTACCCAGCTACTGCACTCCATGTACCTGCCCCCACCCCAGCTACTGCCCCCCAAATGCCTGTTCCCCACCCCAGCTATTACTCCCCACACTCCTGCCCCCCACTCCAGCTACTGCTCCCCCACCCCAGCTACAGCCCCTGGCCCCTGTCTCACTGCTGGTCCCTCAAACTTTTCCCCAACCTCCTCCCAACCCCCCCGTCTCCCCATTGGTTCCCCAACCCCCCTCCATGCCATTCTGTCTTCCCCCGCTGCCCTGGGCCCTATCCCTTTTCCTGCACCCTTTCCCCACCGGGCTTGCTCGCCTGTTCTTAAACCTCTCCCCCCCACAGGGCCTCTTTACCTGGCCACCATGTGGAGCAGCCCCAGCCCGGGCTGAGGCTCCTAACTGGAGCCTGCTCTGACTGAGCATGCTCAGTTGCTCTGAGCATGCTCAGTCAGAGCAGACTCAGAGTGGGAGATTTAAAATCTCCCAGTCCAATGCAGCTCTGTGCCCTGCCGGAACATGCTGGAACAGCATTCCAGTGCCTTTTATTTTTAGATGCTCAGTGTTCAGCAGATCCCTAAAAATAGAAAATGGAGCTGGAACACAGCATTTTCTATTTTTAAGGGACTTGTAACACTGACCATCTAAAAACAGTAGGCCCAGGATGCCATTCCAGCATGTTTGGGCTTATTTTAACCCCTGAAAAAAGCACTGAAAGATATATGCTTCAGGTCTGTAGTGTCACAGTGAACAGGAAGAGGCAAAGAAGAGAACATTGAGTGATTGACACTTGGCATGCTCTGGGGAGAGAGGGAGTTAGTGGAAAAACCCGAATGCACTGTGCATATGGAAAGGCAGACTAAAGCCAACTGGCCCAAACACTAGCCAGGAGGACACCCCACAGAGGATAATTTAGTGACATGTGCTACATACCTCTGACAGTGTGTGCAGCTAGTAAACACTTCTCTATTACCTTATGGCTCAAATTGTTCATGGGAGAGACACGGTGCTGTTGCTAAATCATTTGGTTCCGTATACTAAGATGGGTATTGTCCAGCCTGTGGATTGTATCTGTGTTGTACTATTGTGGCAAGCCATTTACCTCACAAGGCCAGGTATTAGCAGTCTTACTAATACTTCTGCAGCTAGATACATGTCATCTGCTGTCTGTAACTGCTCAGTTTCTGTTCGTAGTCTCTATATAGACACACTGTGCTTTGTGCAGGAGAGCACCTTCCATTTTGGGTCTTGCCTATGGTTGTGGGAATTATCGAGGAACTATGGATGCCTTCATAAGACATTCCTGGTCACCTCTCCCTTGGCTGGGTTTACATTTGCATCACTTTGTTGAATAGATACATGATTATATCCCTTTGAAGAAGAGCATTTAGTAAAACTGAACTACATTGTTCCTACCCACTGTGCATTGTTTCTTTCATCACATTGTGCGTATTTTGCTGTCAATAGCAGGAAAAACTCTGCTCTTACGATTCCTGCAGGATAAAACTCATGGACTCAAATATTAAACTCTGGGGAATTGTGTTTGGTGCAATTCAAGAGGAGTATGTGGAAATATGCTCTTTTAGCCATATTCTGTTTACCCCACGTCCATCAGCCTAGGGGGCATAAACTAGGACTTTGTCCTCTAAACCAACTGCCAGTGATTCAGTTGACCGTTCCAGTAGCTAGGGTTCCATATCACTCAAGGGATCCCTTGGCAGGGCAGATCCTCAAATGACCTGCCCAGTAAGTCAGCTCTAGGGCTGAGGAAGTGGGGAGAGGAAGTTCGTTGACAGTTTTGTTCCCAGGGGACTAATGACTAAGGTATTGCTGGCTTCAGTAGTAATTGCAGCTATCTAAGGCATTTATCACCATGGTTTTCTGAGTTCAAAAAGTTTTGGCCTTTAAGCCTAGGGTCATTGATTTCCTTCCCTCCTCCTTCCTCTGATTCATGGAAAAAAGAAATATATCATTCTAACTGGTGCAGCCTATATCACAGCTCAGTACATATCAATGTACCAGATAGGCCTACATCAAATATTGCCTTTTAATACCCTTATCAGTGCTGCTATTACATTTTTATTTGTTCTACCAACTCAGTACATTGGGGAGCATAGAATATTTGTGCTTTTTGATCCCTTTTTAAAAATATTCAGTGGCATTTAATGTTGGTTCACAGCACCACAATTGGTATCTGCTATTAATAACGGTGTCCTGGAGGCACACATTAAAGCTGCATTGAGTAAATCATTTCTTTAGATGGCATAACACTCAGACTTCCAATGCGAGGCAAGATGTTAATTAAGATAAGTTCTTGAGCATCGTGTGCGAGCCTTGATTTCCATTAACAGGAATGCAGTTGAAGTCAGCAGTGGGCTGAGCTTGGAGGTCTTTGCTGATGCCTGTGCTTTGCTGTATGCCCAGATGGAGAAATGCAGAGCTTTGTTTCACTCTGATGCCAGAGGAAAGAAACTGAGTGTTATGCTGCAATTTTGTAATGGCTGGAATATTTTAACAAGTATTAATCAACCTTCCCAACGGTGGCCCTTAAGCTCATCACTGTGGACTCAGTAAATGATTGTAAAGATGTCGAAGATACCCAGAACACCCACTGATTGAACTTTTACCATCCTTATTGAAATGAGCTCTTACAGCCCAACTACTGTAATTGTGGTAAAATGTTCAAATTAGGGGCATTTAATAAAAAGAAAAAAAATGGTGGGGAACTTTGTTAAGGATCTGTTTAGCATGTTTTTACATCCACACTAAGGACACTGGAAATAATGTAATCATTGCCTGATTATAAGAATGTTAGTAATAATGGGATCATTGCCTTATCACATGTGGGCTAATTTGGAGGCTCATTATTTATTTGGCAACCATTAAGCATCAAATCAATTTAGTCTTGATACTTGAGAACAGGAAATTCAAGATGAAAGTTGAAATGAAGATTCAGAAGTAAGATTAAACCTGCTTATTTCTAAGAAGAGCAGAGCAATTTGGCTAGCAAGAGATGCTACTCCCGTGGTTATTAAGTGCAAAAGAACAAGTATATATGTAAAAAAAAGAAAACAAAAATAGAAATACCCAGCAACATGTTACTGTATAATTGAGGGATTACATGTTTTTGGAGAAAAGATAACTCTTAAGTTGTGAACTGAGTGATGTTCTGTTTTATGTTGCTAGTTATTACTGTAATTTTTCCTTATGGTAAAGACTTTACCTGCAGTTGTAGTATAGTTTAGATTTTCATAAAATGCTAGTTTTTCAGGTAGAATCATAGAAGAATAGAGCTGGAAGGGACCGCAGGATGCCATCTAGTTCAAATCCTTGCTCAAAACAGGACCAACCCTAACTTAAATAATTCCAGCCAGGACTTTTTTAAGCCAGGCTTTAAAAACCTCTGAGGACGAACATTCCACCACCTCCCTAGGTAACCCATTCCAGTCCTTCACCACCCTTCCAGTAAAAAAGTTTTTCTAATATTCAACCTATACCATCTTCACTGCAATTTGAGACTATTGCTCATAGAATGCTGAAAATGCCTCCTTTCTGCATTTAAATAGCAAGTTAAAATAGTTTAGGTTTCGTTTTTATGTAGATATAGTTTGAGTAAAGTCCATTCTTCATCCCATTCTGGACTTATGGGAAAATATACTTGTGCATTGTGAAAACGGGAAGGCAGGGAGTTTTCAAAGGAGTCAAAAAGACCTGGGCAGCTAATTCTATCTTAACTTTAAATTCATATGAGTACTTAATTCTCATGAGTTCCTTTAAAAATCTTCATCTTATTTTTCTTTGTTTGTGTGCCTGCATAAATTAATACCAGCTGCACTATACAAGATAAAGTTTTGTAGATAGCTAGATCTCACTGATTCTAGTTTCCAGATCAAACTATCAAAAATACAGATTAAAAATAAATAGATCAACAAAGAGAATATGAAGTAATGGAGTTGTAAACAACTGAAAAATTAACTGTGCGTATATGCAGTACAAAAATTCCAATAATGTTTCAACTGTGCTTCCTCAAAGTAATTAAACAAGAGGAATGGATTTGATAGCAACTGTCAACAACTTGAAGGGATGCTCCAAGGAGGGCAGAACTTGGCTGTGCTCAGTAGTAACAGGGGACAGAACAAGGAACAGTGTTTTCAAGTTGCAGCTGGGGAGGTTGAGGTGGGATATTAGGAAAAACTTTCTTCCTAGGAGGGTGGTAAAGCATTAGAATGGGCTACCTAGGTGGAATCTCCATCCTTGGAGATATTTCAGGATAGGTTAGAAAAAAACTCTGGCTGGGATGATTTAGTGAGAGTGGTCCTGCTCTTTTTTTTTTTTTTTTGCAGGGCATTGGACTAGATGATCTTATGAGGTCCCTTCTGATTCTATGATTCTATGAATGCCTTGTTGACTGGAAGACAGGATTAGGAATGTAAGGTCAGTAGGTTGAAAATGGAATGTTTGTGCTAAAGTAAGTAAACCGGTCAATGAGCTGAAAGAATGTCTGAGCTAACTGGGATAAGATGGGGGAGCACCTGGGGAACCATTTACTCAGAAGAGAATAGCAATGGAAAGAGAAGTGGGGAGGATAAAGATGAAGTAAAGTCAAACATGGACAGCATGTGGACAGAGCATGCTTTACAGTGATTGGTTCCTGCAAGGTAATCAAATGTGTGATGCCATGTTCAGTAACGGAGTGTAACTGCATATATAGAAATGGGGATTGTGTTTTTAAATGTATGGTATTCCCCATACCTACTCCCTGTGCTTAAGCCTGATCAACTCAAGTTACAGTTAGATTTTACACCAATAAAAAACTGTCAGTGGCGAGTTTTAAGTCAAGCTGAGTTCTTGAGACATGTGGGTAAGGTCTCAGATGTTATCCCAAGCTATGATACTCCAGATCTTCAGCTGATGTAAATCAGCCTATTACCTTTAATTTTGATGAGCTATCCCAATTTTCTTCAACTGTGTCCATCCCATGATGTTTTTTTATGGGGCTATGGAAAATGTAAATCACACTATTACAATTTATTTTAATTATGTAGCAGTGTTTTTGTACTTCAGTTTTACCAAGGTATTCCATTGTGGCATGTGGATTTTGGCTATGAAGACTGTGGAAACAGATGGTAAAGTTTGTCATTTTGGGCCTTGATCTTTTACAAATATATTTTTTTAAAAATAATGTATATTCCCCTTAGAAAAATTTTGAATTTCATTTTTTTTTTACCAGATCTGTTGGTTTGGTAGCACTTTAAACCAACTTTATCCTTAATTTATACGCATGTAAATGGAAGTAGTGGATCCATTTCGATTTCCTCACTGAAGTCTCCTTTCAGACTGTTCCTCTTCATTCCGCGTGTCACTTCCTTTTGAACCATTTGAGTACACACAGTCTCTCTCAAGACAGTCTCAAATACGAGATTTACATAGCAGCCTTTTGAAACACCTGGATGCAGCATGGAGCATTCTATATAGCTGCAGAGCCACAGGATATTTGCACTGCTTCTGTGGGCTGTGCCACTGTAGAAACTTATTGACTTCTCCCTCTCCAAAATGTTGGATCCTTACTTTCTTTTCCCCTTAAGCAACCCAGTTTTCCCTTGCCCTGTAGGCATAACCAATGCTCTCCTACCTGCAGTTTCCTCTGTTTCCTCTCATGTATTATCAGTGTTTCAGGAGGCAGTGTAAAGATGTAATTATTTGGGAGCAGAATGAAGAGTCCCCTGAATATTTTATGCTTACTAAATTCATCCTATTTAATGCATGCTATCAGACAGCATTACTATAATTTGTTTACATAACTTGAGGGATTTATTTTCCCCTGGTTTAACCTTGCAGAACATGCAAAGCGTGTTTGTGCCACTGCCCTCCATTGCCTGGAATCAGATTTGCTCAAATGTTTGTCAATTTGCGATTGATTCATCTTTTAGTGGCTAATCTGAGGAGCAGATGCAAGACCTGTAACTTGTAATGGCTAAGAGTTTAGAAGTGATGGTTGGGGGAGAGGTGTCTCTTCCTCATACTGTATGTGGAAAGTTAGCAGATGATGAGGGTGTCCAGTATTTATAACTAGGGACCATATTTTTTCAGTTTGTTTTCCTCCCAGATCAGGTGAAATAAATGATATAAAACAGTTTTGATTTTTTTCATGTCAGAAATGATACCTGTATCTGTTAGAAGTAAAATACAGTATTTCTCGTGAGGTAGCAGTGATGGGCTCCACTATTTGAATGCATTGTAATTGTAGACATGCTCCATTTTTACTCTAAAACTCAGACACACACATGCAACCACTGTAGTCAGTTGTCCATAGTTCCCACGCACATGTCCATTTGGGCTGTGGCTATATGTGCAAAGGTCAAAATTGTTTTCATGAATTTAACACAAATAATTCATGTTTATTCATATCCCACAAAGTTCAATTGATGAGTAGTTCCCTTTGTGGTGTTTACTCAGATAAAATCTAAATCCTCCTGCTCTTCAGAATTCATGCTTCTACATTTCTGGTTCTCAGTGAAACATCCATTTGATTGATTTATTTAAAATATGAATTTATTTATTGGAGAGTCTCATAAAGTCATATTCATAATTAAAGAAGAGCAACAAGCATGACATATGAATCTTGGGCTGTTACTTTAAAAACTTCCTTCCGTTTCCTCTAAGTTGCCCCACTTCTTGAATACACACTTTATCTGGTGACACTATCAAAGCCAGGTAAACTGGAGAAAAAAGTACTACCTGATATCTTCTGGCAGAAGGTAGAAGACTCAACAGTTTCCTCAGGAAATGAACTGCTTCTTATTTCCCCCAGAGACCAGGAAGTAGAAACAAGACAGAAACATACTTCATGAATGGGAGAATTCCCAGATTTGAAGATAAGGAATAAGGTTGCTTACACTGGGTCGCCTTGTTTCTATGGCATTGGTTTTATTTGTGATAATCAGTTTATAGGTCAGTGTCCAAGTTTGAAATCTACTTCCTTGTCTAAGTCATGAAGTCACTGAGGTTACCCTTAAACAAATGCTTAGGCCAGGAGCATTTGTGTGTTCCCCGGGATCAGGCATACTTATAGGAGGTGGGTTATGAATTGTATTAAGGGTAAGGTTGGTGAACACCAGTTGGGAGAGAGGCCACTTAATTCAGTAGCGTTTTAGAGTGATTGGAGGTGTATAAAGCAAGGCTGATTCTCATGCTGCAGGTGAGAGTACTAGGTATCAGTGAAGAGGAGTGGTCAGTGACCAAGACTCTTCCTTGTTGCCTCCATAGTACTAGGACTGCTGTTCTTATCAGCCTCAAAGGGCATCATATTAAGTCACCACTTTCCCCATCAGCACCACCCCCTGTTCCCCTCTCTTCTGCATAGACAATCTGAGAACATATTTCCACCTGTTTAAGAGCCTGCTGGATACCAGGTGTTAAGAGTGCAGTTAGGGTGTATAACTGCATAAGAAACAAATAACGTCCTGAGATGTAAGAGAAGCAGTTTAGGAGAGACTACAGGAACGTTTATCATTGATGCAGTAAGTTATGAGTCTCTGTCAGTGAAGTGATTTTTGTTATCCTTTCTGACCCGATACAAACACCAAGTCCGTTTCCATTTCTATATTTCATGTGGGAAGCTGAAGAATAGAGAGATTAGGTAGTTTGTCCAAGGTCATACAGAGTACACTGGTGACAAACCCAGGAATTGAGCCAAGGTTTCCTGGTGATTTAACCATACAGCTTGACTTCTCCCATCAACATTTTCCAGCCAATTTCCATTGTATTCAGGAGGAGAGAAGAGGCATGCTTGTCTCTCCCCTCAAGCCATCCACTTTTCTATCCATCACCTGGTCCCTGCCTCCTCTCCTTCTGTAAATTACAGATTCATGGAGCACACTTGCTGAGATACAGAAGCACAGAGTGTGGTAGTGGAATCACATTCAAGTTCTTCCCCCTGCACAGATCTCAGAGGCATGCATTTCTTTTCCTTGCCCCACTCCTCAGGATTATGATTACAGACATGTTTTTATAATCTACCATAAAAAAAGGTTAAGTAAGTTCATAAAGAACTCCATTGTGGAACATAAGGGAATCACATCCTTTTTCCTATATGGAAAAAAATTCAAACCTAATTTTTGTTTTACAGGGAGACAGCATATGACTTTTAAAAGTTTGTAGAAAAACATACAGAGAAAGAAAGAGTGTGTTCTCCCGCTCCTGGTGTAAAATGTCCATAGCTCTGTTGAAGTCAATGGAGCCACATCACTTCAAATCAGCTGAGTCTCTGCCCCACCAAGCTTCATGATGAATAAATAAGTCAGGAACAGCAGAGCTTTAAAAAAAAATTACGATAGTTTTTGTAATGCCATTTCAGTGGGTTTTTTTGGTAGGATTTATCCTGTCTGGAACTTGGATTTCAGCCATTTCTGTTTCTTAGAGGTGGCTTTTGGTAGTAAGGATGTTACAGGTTCTCAGTCTTAACACAGTTTTGTTTTTCCCAAGTCACTTGTCAGTTAAGATTAATGGAGCTTCTGCTCATCAGCACAGCACTGAGGAGCTTGGTTACCATTGCTCTAATATCCAAAAGTTTCATTGCACTCTGCTTCTGAATTTCCTTTTTATGTTTCATTTCCCTGCCTTTTCAATTTCACTTTTTAACTGTCTGAGTTAATATTCATTACTTTCATTTGTCTCTTCCAGTTACAATCCTAATTTTTACAGCTGTCTTCTACCCCATCCACTGGAGCATTGTTGAATCACAAAGTGAGGTACATGCTTCTATTCATCCATCTGACTAGCAGACCTCTGCAGAATGGGGTGGTTCTTCCCTATTAACATGACACTATGCTTCCCCCCATCCCCGTGTCATTGCTTTTCTATACTTCATTAGTTTTTGTTGTAGAATTTTAGGCTATGTCCATTTTCATTTGAGTTTCCAGGTTCTTTCTTTCTTTCTTTCTTTCTTTCTTTCTTTCTTTCTTTCTTTC
>ML682007.1:23027899-23066949 GCA_007922195.1 Podocnemis expansa
TTCTTTCTTTCTTTCTTTCTTTCTTTCTTTCTTTCTTTCTTTCTTTCTTTCTTTCTTTGTCACAGGATTCTTTGTTTTAACCATTTAAAAAAAAATCCTACATATTACCTGGGTACTAGTAATCTGAGGTTCTCTAACTCCAATGATTTTAATGGAAGTTGAAGACACTCACTTCATCAGAGGATAAGTATATTGGTTGGAACAAAATGTAGGTGCACAAATATTAAAATATATATTTGCTGCACTGTATATAACTTCATCGAGTACTAAAATATACAGTGCATTATCACCTTGATACCGCAATATATACAGGAGGAGTCCTAGAATCATAGACTCATATGGTTGGAAGGGATACCATGAGATTATCTAGTTCAACCCCCTGCTGAAAGCAAGACCACTCTCACTAAACCATCCCAGCCGGGGTATTGTCTATCCGGACCTTAAAGATCGCAAAAGATGGAGATTCCACCACCTCCCTAGGCAACACATTCCAATATTTCACCACTCTCCTGGTGAGAGAGTTTTTCCTAATATCCAACCTCGACCTCCTTAGCTGCAACTTGAAACCATTGCTCCTTGTTCTGTCCTCTCTTACTACTGAGAACAACATAGGGCCCTCCTCTCTCGAGCACCCCTTCAAGTAGTTGAAGGTTGCTATCAAATCCCCCCTCAGTCTTCTCTTCTGTAGGTTAAATAAGCTTAGTTCCTTTGCCTCTCTTCATAACGCATGTGCCCAAGCCCCCTAATCATTTTTGTTGCCCTCTGCTGGACTCTTTCTAATTTGTCCACATCCCTTTTGTAGTGGGGAGCTCAAAACTGGACACAGTATTCCAGATGTAGCCTCACCAGTGCTGAATAGAGGGGAATAATCACATCTCTTGATCTGCTCGCAGCGCTCCTACTGAGACAGTCCAATATGCTATTAGCTTTTTTGGCTACAAGAGCACACTGTTGACTCGTATCCAGCTTCCCATCCACTGTAACCCTAAGGTCCTTTTCTACAGTACTACTGCTTAGCCAATCGGTCCGCAACCTGTAGCAGTGCATAGGATTTTTCCATCTTAAGTGCAGGTCTTTGCACTTGTCCTTGTTGAACCTCATGAGATTTCTTTCGGCACACTGCTCCAATTTGTCTAAGTCTCCCTGAATCTTGTCCCTGCCCTCCAGCATGTCTACCCTTCCCCCTAGCTTTGTGTCATCCGTGAACTTACTGAGTGTGCAATCTATCCCATTGTCAAGATCGTTAATGAAGATGTTGAACAGAATAGGCCCCAGGACCGACCCCCGGGTCACTCCACTTGTTACTGGTTACCAGCTAGACATTGAGCCATTGATTCCTACCCACTGAGCCCATTGATGTAGCCAGTTTTCTATTTGCCTTACGGTTCACTCATCCAACCCATGCTTCCTTAGCTTGCCAATGAGAAACCATATCAAAAGCCTTGTTAAAGTCAAGCTATATCACGTCAACAGCTATTCCTGCATCCACAAATCCAGTCATCTCATCATAGAAGGCAATCAGGTTGGTGAGACATGATTTGCCCTTGGTGAATCCATGCTGACTGCTCCTGGTCACTCTGTTTTCCTCCAAATGTTTCACGATGGATTCTTTGATGACCTGCTCCATGATATTTCCAGGGATTGAGGTGAGGTGACTGGTCTGTAGTTCCCCAGATCTTCCTTTTTCCTTTCTTGAAGATAAGTACTATATTTGCTTTTTTCCAGTCCTCCGGGACCTCCTCCATTTGCCAGGAGTTTTTAAAGATAATTGCCAGTGGCTCTGCAATCACATTGGCCAACTTCCTCAGCACCTTCCGGTGTAGTTCATCTGGCCCCACAGACTTGTGCACATCGAACATCTTTATGTAGTACCTAACCTGACCTTTCATCTCTGTGGGCTGCTTTCCTTCTCTCCATTCTGTGTTATGCAGTGTATTAGCCTGGGAGCTGACCCTGCCTGTGAAGACTGAAGTAAAAAAAGCATTGAATACTTTAACTTTTTCTGCATCATCCAGTAAGGGACCTACACCATCCCTGATCCTCTTCTTGTTGCTGGCATACTTGTAGAACCCCTTGCTGTTATCCTTCACATCCCTTGCTAGTTTCAACTCCAATTGTCCTTTGGCCTTTCTGATTCCATCCCTGCAGTCCTGAGCAATATCTTTATATTGCCTCCTCAGTCATCTGTCCAAGTTTCCACTTCTTGTAAACTTCCTTTTTATGTTTCAGCTCACTGCAGAGTTCTCTGCTAAGCCATGCTTGGTGCCTTCCATGTTTGCTGTTCTTTCTGCACATTGGTATGGTATTTTTCTGTGCACTTAGCAGGGTTTCTTTAAAATACAGCCAGCTCTCTTGGACACCTTTTCCCTTCAGATCAGCCTCCCAGGGAATCCTACCCATCAGTTCCCTGAGGGAGGCACAATCTGCTTTTCTGAAGTCCAAAATTTGTGTTTTGCTTCTCTCCTTCTTCCTTTGATCAGGATTCTGAACTCTGCCATCTCATGGTCACTGCTGCCCCGGTTGCCATTCACTTTTACTTCCCCGGTCAATTCTTCTCTGTTTGTGAGCAGCAGGCTGACAGGTGGAAGGCCCCTAGTTGTTTCCTCCAGCATTCGTGCCTGCTGGCTCCTGTGGGACTGTTTATATGCTTTAAGTTAAACACTTGTTTAAAAGCTTTGCTGAACAGGACTTAAAACAAAGGCATAATTCTACTCTCATTATTCTTGTATAAATCTAGCCACTGTACTTGGTCTGCTTTCTTATTCAGTCATGCAGCCCCCAGAACAGGACTCTTTCCTGGGACTTCCTAGATCCTCCCTGAATTTGACATGTCCAGTAATTCTAACATATAAACTGTACCATTCTGCTGTTGGACGCTGAGAATGCATTGACAATGTTGTGTTCATCTGCAAGCAGTCTAGCTTCGAAAATAAATAGACAAGGGGAAGGGGATTCAGCCACAGACATTTAAAAAACATCTGTTGATTTGGGTCAGTGTCTGGCCAAATAGTTACCAGTGGATACTGTTTGTCATGATTGGGTGGGTGGTGTTTTGGTGTCTTGTTGATAATACATATGATTCAGAGGGTGTTTTAGAAACAAGCTCAATTATTTTAGGATAGTTACTATACAAAATGGTACATACTTTCAAAAATATTAAGTATTGATGGAATTAAGAAAAATGTAAAAGATGGGTCAATACGGATGGCTTGATAAAATGATGTCTCGGGGATTTTAAAATAAAGGGAGTAGGATATCTTTGCACAAATATTTTAGTGTGCATACGTATAAAGCAAGGAGAGGTGTTCTTTGAATTTATGTGATGGAGGATAATTGAGGACAAAATAAAGGAAAATTTAGGGTGACATTAGAATAAATCTGCTACAGTGAGTTAGCAAACTGGAATCATCACCCAGGAGAAATGTATGGAACTGTTGTTTGAAATGTTTCAAAAAAAAAAAAGCCTGAAACAAAGTATATAATGGGAAACATCCCTACAGTGGCAGGCAGATGGACTGATAAGTTGTAACACCTTTTCAGTTGTAGCACTTATGGTCTAGCTTGATTTTTTTTCTGATTTTATTTATCTGATTCATGTTATACAGGTAATGCAGCCTTCAGGAGACACATTTGTAAAGACAACGATGGAAGTGAGCAAGAGTGTAGAATCCTACAATTCTGTATAGTAAGTAAACATAGAAATAATACTGAGTTCATTTAAATGTTCTAAGTTCATTTAAATGGTTATACTTTAGCTGATACAGTATGTATGATTCCTGCCACATCTTGAGCATTTTGTTTCTTGTTTTGAACATGATCACCAAAGGAAATCCTGCTTTTAAAGCAAAATCTCCTGTTACAGTCTGAAGGTAGGGGAGTTGTGTATTGAGGAAGGAAGAAATCAAGTTCAGGCACAAGAGATGAGCTATTAGCATCAGATGATGAGAGCTGGCAGCAGGGGTTCTGTGAAGGTTTACAAGGAGCGATATTAGAAATAAGGAACCCATAAACTCATCACAGAATTTCCAGGGGAATGTCCTTTACATGTGAAGGAGCAACACTACTACAGGGGAAACTTTTGAGGGAAGTTTTCCACCTGGAGAAGGATACAGGTGATATCCCTTCATCACCTTACTGGTAAACTTAATATGTTTTTTATTTAAAACAAAAACAAAAAAACCCCAGAGCTGGTATTGTTTTCAGTTCCTAACTTTGTCAGATTGTTGCTATGCGACTGGCTCACTCCAAAATTGGTACATGAGCAGTGAACCCTGGGTGCTTGGAAACTCTGGGTTTCACCACCAAACCTAGGAAACCAGAAGGAAGTGAAGAAACATTTAAGAATGTAGGTTCGTCGTGAATGTTGAACTCTGTGGGAAACTGCTAAACCACTGGATTTATTGCTATAAAGCCTGAAGTAAATTAACTGATAATGGCCAAGTGGCTGTCTAGCAGACTCTTCTAATATGCATCTCCTTTATGTTTTAGTTATAGCTGATAATTAAAAAGTAAGCATCTCAGATCCATTTAGCTGTGCGCATAGCTGGCCAGTGTAATCACGAGCTCTCACTACTGTTTCCTACGTACCCTTTCATAGTGTGAGTTACATCCATCACTGCATTTTGTCTTAATTTAGGCTTTCGATTGACATTAGATCTGTATGGAGTTTTGTGCAAAACTGGGGCCTTATGTTTTAAGCTTTCTGAAGCAGAAACTTTTCTTTCTCCATGCAGCATCCAACAGAATGGTCCCTGGTTCCATTAGAGCCTCCAAGCATTATTGTAAAACTGATGTCAATAATTAAATAAAGTCAGTGCCTTTTTGAAGACATTCATTTTTATACCCCATATTAACTTTCCCTATGTTTCTTATCTGCTGATGTAAGAGACATTCCATCATGTTCTTTTTAATCTGATTTTCTGTAATGTTTTTAAGGTCAACTACATCTAAAACTCATTTTAAAATAGTCTTATTGTGAATTTTGGAATGTTATGAAGAAATTTCTCTGGTTCGGTTTTTTACAAGAAATAAGAAACAGTGTATATTCCATTTCCAAGCTAAAAGAAGTAATTGCTTGTATTCAGTTTAACTGTTTAAAAAGTTCGTGGCTTGTTTTCTGGTGTAAGGTACTGGTAGTTAGAGATTTCAGTTGAGCAGAGTTAAAATTGAACAAGTGACAAAAATTAGAAGTTCTTGTTTTCATTCACTTATGTTATGCTTTCTTAGGGCACTGTTCAGTTACACTTAGTAAATGATTTCTCTCTTCATCTGTTTGGCCACAAGAACATGTAGAATTCAAGGGAATGACCTATCTCATGCTTTAACAAGTCTGATTCTGTTAACTTTCCTTAGTTCGTCAATGGGAGTTTTGCCTGAGTTAGAACATCAATATCTGGCCTAGACTGGCTAGTGAACATACCTGATGATTTTCACTTTATGACATAGCTTTATTATTCCACAACTCTGGTTGTTACATGAAATGTTTTCTTTGTACAAATTGCATGATTTTTAAGTCATTGCTTTGCCCTCCACATTAATATTTTGTCAAGCTGTTTTTCAGCCCTCTAAAAATGGAATATAGCCTCACTCAACTTCCAGATGTACTAGGGCTAGAAGAAAGGCTTTTCAAAGTGGGTATGCTGTATTTAGTGAGACAAGTTAAAAATTTCACATTGGCATGTTTGTATGGCAGCAAGAGAGCCATTTAAAGTGCTTCTGCTACTTCATTTCCTTATTATGCTTCATTTTATGCGTTTGTGTTTGTTTCATCTTTGGGATTATCTTGAATTCCTCTTCTCCCTCTCCTTTTTGTTTTGTTTTGTTTACCAGCTGAACATGTTTCTTTGTAAATAGTGCATTCTTGCACTCATGTCAATGACTCTTGAATTTTCAAAGTGCCTATTAGAAGTTGCTTTCAGCTGAAGAGGTCACAACAATATCACAGATGCACAGATTGCTACCCGATTAATACAATTATCAACTCTCAGAAATTATGAGCTGAGTGTTTGCATTTGAATACGGCTTTTATTTTAATGCACACTTTCAAAAGCATATTTTAAGGAAGGAAGTTTGAATGGAAAATGTTTCCAAGAAATGATTTGTATCTTTTGTGCAGATCAAAGCAGTGAAAACCATTTAACAATTTGTCTGTCTTTAATGAAATCTAATGGCTTCTTTGTGTTTCTCTAAACATAATAACTCTACACAAGTCTATTATTTGTTTTTAATGCTGTAAAAGCCGGTGTTATATTACTTAGTGTTCTTAAGACTTTTAAAACGAAGATTTTGTTTGTTACGTACACAAACAATTATGTTTGACAATTTGGACATAAACTTGAATTGCCAGCCTTTTCAGCATTCTTGCCAATAAAAACATTAAGCATATCTATTAAAAATGTTTCTTCCATAATTTGTTTTTCAGTAGTTTGGCACTGCCACAGTAGTATAGTGTCTCTCTTTGCAGCTCATTTTCCGCAGACTGTTTAGCTCTGCACTATTTTTTAAATGTTCTGATTAATTTGTCCCTTACGCTGACCCTAAAAAAACAAACTAACAAAAAAAACCCTTCTTTTCTGACCCCAGTAAGAGAACTGAAGCTCTGTGGAACACTGCACAGAATGGCGTACTAGCTAGCTCTATGGGCCAGCTTCAAAATCAATTAGAAGTCAGTGCTGGGAGATCTGGACCTTCATGTCCGAAAAGGCTGAGCTGACTCAGAAATACAGTACCACCAGCATCCCAATCTCAGCAGCAGGAGTGGGAATCTCAGTAGCAGTGGCTGGGATCAGACAGACAGGGATGTAGCTAACACCAGGAGTCCCTAAGGAAGGAGGGAATGAGGGGGGAAAGTGCTTGTGCTCAGGCATACTGGTGCCTTTCCATTCCTTGTGCCTCAGAATGTGTGTCCTTTGAGGAAGGGAAAGGATTTTTTCCTACCTCCTTTTGTTTAGCTGGGCTGGTTAGGGGAGTGCTGATTGGCTCTCACAACCCTCTTCACCCCTTTTAAAAACTGTCCTGCGTGCCTAGAAGTCACCTGAACTGTACTGCTATCCTGTTTTTCTTCCTTGTGCTTAAGTATTATTCAGCCATGTTGGCTGGATGCTGCCAGTTCTGAACAGATCTCCTCTTTTGGGATCAGCAAGGATTTCTCTCCCCTCACCCTCCAACCCATGGGCCAAACTGGTAAGATGTCCAGAGGGTTTTTGCCTTCCTTGCAGCATCACAGAGGTGCAACTGAAGGTCAAAGGGAGAGAGACTAGAACTTTTTTAATGTTAGGAATATGGTGATATTAATGACAACTTGTAGTCAACATTCATAAAGGTTCAAAGGCAACTGCAAGTAAGAGAACCCCAGGATATTGGTGGTGAATCTTTTAGACTTTAGGGAGAAGGGGAGACCCTAAATCTTCAGAGTCTGAGGTGCTCTCTTTTGGTACTCTCACTCCTCTTTGAAGAGAGAAGAGTGACAGTATTCAGTAGTGGCCTGATGGCTAGGAAGTTAGTTTTCGAGGGCCAATACTGATTTATTAGTTATATGGCTATTTATGCATGCAGTGGAACCTATAAAATACCTAGTATTTATGGGGTGGAGGATAGCTGGTCAGCTACAACCTGTCTCCTTTAAATCCATCCCTGTGTCTGTGTTTCATTCACCAGCTGGTCCTTATTCATAGGGAGGAATACAGAACTAAACTCCTTCAAGAGTTAAATTATAGAATCGGAGAAAATGGAAGGGACCAGGAGAGGTCATCAAGCCCAGTCCCCTGCACTCACAGCAGGACCAAATACCCTCTTAAACTGTCCCTGACAGGTGTATGTCCAAACTGCTCTTAAATGCTTCCAGTGATGGAGATTCCACAACCGCCTAGGCAACTTATTCCAGTGGTTAATCACCCGGACTGTTAGGAATTTTTTCCTAATGTCCAAACTAAACCTTTCTGGCTGTAATTTAAGCTCATTGCTTTCTGTCCTGCCATCAGCAGTTAAGGAGAACAATTTTTCTCCCTCCTCCTCTTGACAACCTCTTAGACCCTTGAAAACTGTTATTGTGTCCCCTCTGTCTCCTCTTTTCTAGACTAAACAAACCTAGCTCTTTTAATCTTCCCTCATGAGTCTAGTGTTCCAGACCTCTAATTGTTCATGTTGCTGTTCTCTGGATTATCTTCAATTTGTCCACATTTTTCCTGAAATGAGGTGCCTAGAACCAAACACAGTGCTCCAGCTGAGGCCTAATCAGGGCTGAGTGGAATGGAAGAATTACTTTTTGTGTCTTACAGTACTCCTGTTAATACATCCCAGAATGGTGTTTGATTTTTTTGTAACAGTGTTACACTGTTGACTCATATTCAGCTTGTGGTCCATTATGACATCCAGATCCCTTTCCACAGGCAAGTTCTGTCTTGGTTGCGAATGTGGTTCAACTGAATCAAAAATATGAAGGCATTTATAGATCTGTATTGAGGCTGGTTAAGTAAGGATTTATATGACTTCACTTTAGTAAACAAGTAGAAGTACTTAGTGTCAAATTGAAAAAAGTGAGAATGAAATATATCAATTTTTTTCTCTCTCATTTCATATAGATATGCACATTAAATAATGCATAAGACTGTTTGGTGGGAAGATATACATACATAGGTAGCATTGCACTGGGAAATCTGGGATCAGTGGCTATAGAGACATAAAATGATCTTGAGGGCAGAACAAGAGCAAAGTGTGAGTGATTTTTGAGATGGAATATTTTACTTCACTCACTTGGGATGGAAAAACCCCATGCACTGCTACAGGCTGGGGAACATTCAGCTAAGTAGCAGCAGTGTAGAAATGGACCTGGGGGTCATGGTGGATGGGAAGCTGGATATGAGTCAGCAGTGTGCTCTTGCTGCCAAAAGGGCCAATGGCATACTGGACTGCATCAAAAGAAGTGTTACCAACAGATCAAGGGATGTGATCATTCCCCTCTATTCTGCACTGGTGAGGCCACATCTAGAATATGTGTTCAGTTTTGGGCTCCCCACTACAAAAAGGACAGGGACATGCTAGAGAGAGGGATGCTTCAAGGAAGATGGAGCGCGACTATTCTCGGTAGGAACGGAGTTCAGAACGAGGAGCAATGGTCTCAAGTTACAGTTAGGGAGGTCGAGGCTGGATATTAGAAAAAACTTTTTTACTAGGCGAGTGGTGAAGCATTGGAATGAGCTGCCGAGGGAGGTGGTGGAGTCTCCATCTTTGGAGGTGTTTAAGGCCCAGCTGGACAAAACCACGACTGAGACGGTTTAGTGGGAGTGGTCCTGCCTCTGGCAGGGGGTTGGACTAGATGACCTCATGAGGTCCCTTCCAACCCTATGATTCTATGACTAGTCTATGCCTTCACTTCACTTCATTTGGAGTGAGATCTTGTATCTAAGGTCTCTCAGACTAAGTATTTGGGTTATACCCTTGTGGGTATTAACAATGACAACTTCAGCATATCTAATGGTGCTTGGTTCCTGCAAGACTTTTCCTCTGGCAGGCTGCCACAGCCAGGGGTTGAAGTATAATTTGGCAGGCCCTGGAGCCCTCCTAATTGTGCAGGCCTCCCTCCCTCATGGGTGGGCCCCTTCCCACATGGGTGCCCCCCCACATCCAGGCCCCCTTCAAGCACCCCAGCTACTGTCCCCAATATCCATTTCTCTGTCCCCAAAATCCACCCCAGCCCCCAATGCCCACCCCTAGCCTCCAATACCATCCCCAGAATCCACCCCCTGCCCGCAATATCAATCCCCAGTATCCACTCCCTGTCCCCAATACCCCCCCAGCACGAGCCGGGCCACCCCAATACTTACCGGCAGTGGTGTGGCTGGGGAGGTGGGGACAGTAGGCCACAAGTCAGGGTGGCAGCACAGCTGGGGTGGTGGGGGTGGTGGCCCTGGGTGGGGGGGCAGCGGCATGGCTAGAGAAGGGGTGGCAGGCCCCTGTTTGGGGCAGCAGCGTGGCCTGGGATCTGCTGGGGGGGCTATGGGGGAAGGCCCTGGCCCCAGGTTGGGGGGGGGGCTGGGAAGGGGGGGGGGGTGGGGGGGGGCTTGAGTGAGGGGGTGGGGCCCTACTGAGCAACACCCTGCCCCCTGCCTGCTGGAACACAGAAGAATGCTGTGTTCCAGGACCTGCTATTTTTAAATGGTGGGCCCCGGAACGTAGCGGTTTGGTACCATTTTCTACTTTGGGGGGGCCTGGAACACTGCGCCTCTGAAAACAGCGGGCCCCAGAATGGCATTTTACCATGTTCCAGCTTACTTTAACTCCTGGTGAGAGCAGCCATCTGCAGTGATATGGAGGCAACTTCTTGAAAGCAAAACATGGTTTCATTTGCTAGTAGGTGCACAGCACTTAGGCTGTGTCCACACCAGGGTTTTATTTCGAAACAACAGCCATTGTTTCGAAATAAAGCTGGGCATGTCTGAACAATGTTTTGTCGTTTCGAAACCATGGGACCCCGTCATTTCAAAATAATGGCCTCCGTTTCAAAACAATAAAACTTCGCATGCAATCAAAATAGCCATTGTTTTGAAATGGTTGTTTCAAAACAGCGCCGTTCAGACATGTTATTTCAAAATAACGGGGTTTTTTTTGAAATAACACTTTTGCCCTTCTCCTTCCCAGGGTGTCTTCCTTTTTGCATATATTGGGTGGGGGCATGGCCCAGCAAGGGGGCCATTTGCCACGCCTCCCACGCTGCCCCTTTCCTGAGGCGAAATGGCATGTCCACACACACACAGCATGCTATTTTGCTTTGAGAGTTTCCCTTATTTCGAATTAACATTTTCTTATTTCAGTTTATTTCAGAATAAGTTATTTTGTTATAAAATCCTTATTTATTTCGAAATAACAGTTTATGTGTGAACACAGCCTTAGAGAATTAGATTTAAAATAACAGAGGCCTATGCTCTCGTTCTTTTACCTAAACTTAATCTCTCTAACGATAGTTCAGGAGGTCTGGCTGATTTCTCACCTCTGAATTGAGAGAATCAGCCTGTTCTGGTTGCACCCTTCTCTCTTGGTCTCTGAGTGTGTCTTCTCAGCATGTCAGTTTTTTCACTGACACGCAAAGTCACCTCTCTCACTTCACCCTGAAAACCCCTCACATTCTGCCAGGAGCACCTTTTTTAAGCAGTCAGGGTCTTTTAGTCTCAGGCATCACTTTAAGAAGAGTAAACATCCTTTTCTGGATAGAGCCAGCAAGGTAGCTCTTCTCCAGTTGATGGTCCAGCTATGATTTGAATGTGTGTACCAAGCTCTTATCTCTATCATGGTTTTACCTCCACCGTGCAGTTCTGTAACAGCTCTCTTTACTGCCTCCTTTTGATTTACCTCTGTGTGCATTGTGAGGCAGCAGTCCAAAACCTGGACAGGGAAATTGTATCACTTACAATATTTGTAATAATTACAACATTTTCGTAGTTTGGCATGGTGTTATCCTTTCACTAGCAAAAGAAACCCCTTTAGGAGCTGATACGATGCTCTCTGAAGTCAGTCAGGCTTTATATTGACTTTAATGGGATTTGGATCAGGCTCCTAGATCTTTAATGGCAACATCTAGTTGAAAGCCTCCAAATTAGCCATGGATAGTGATGACAGTTTTAAACAACTTTTATGTTGTTTATTTGTACCATTTCTGAATTTGCTTTCTTGAAACAAAAAAATAAGTTGACAGACTGGAATGTTTGATAGTACAATGGATTCGACATAACACTTATTATACCAACTTTTGAACTGTAGGTATTTGCACTGGAAATCTGTTATTCTGAATTCTGATCATCTACTCAGAGCACAGAGATAGAAAATGTAACATGTTTGTCCAATGAAACCAGCTCAAATACTGAACGCTGCTTTTAAATGAGCAATGTACAGACTTGACTGCAGAAAGTATTTGTCAAACAATTTTGAACAATGAATACGTTTTTGAAAATTTCATTCTATTTGTAGACAAGAAATAAAATATGCATGAAATTAATTGGATAAATTATTCATCATGAATCATTTGACTGTTTTTTTATCAGTTTGGAACTGCCGTGACTTTTGTCTAGGCCAGGGTATGTTGAGAAATCATTACATTGGGAGTGACTTTGTTAGGGCTGGCTGCAGTAAGAATTATTTTGCTGCACATATACTACTAATTAACAGTTTCAACTGTACAAGAGTCTTCTGTCTATCATGCAGAGGGGTAAAAGGGGTGGAGAACAGCCTTCATGCACTGAGAGGTCCTTCTGTAGAGCCTTTCCTTGTGTCTTTATATCCACAAGGTTTTGCCCATTGCCAGTGCTCTAGCTTCTTCTAGTACTATTTGCCTCAATGCCAATGGTTTGGAGGACACCTCATCACGTATCTGCTAGGGCTTCTCGAAAACTAGTTGAAGAATGAATTGTGAAAGGTTCTGCATGTGAAAAGTCAGTGAGAATAAACTTTCCTTGACCCATTTCTATGGGTTTCTACCTAACATGCCATTTTATTTGTGGTTCGTCATGTCCATCAAGTGTGTAAACTTTTAGGCACTTCATGAGTGGCAATGCTCCGGCAGCTTCTAGTGCCTAAAACAATGGTCACGAAATAGATCAAGCTTGAAGATTACCTGCTTGCTGCTTCTTGCTATGCTCTGTTTCGGATGGATTCCTTAATGTCTTTAGGTATTATACAAAATGTCTCAATAATATCTTAAACTTCTGTTTCAAGGAAACCCTTTGTTTCCATTACCCACTAATAGTAATTCAAAAACTTGCCCATATATGATGCTTGTAATATTTCATTCTTTTAGCCAATGAGCAAAGATGGCTAACAATAAGCCATAACTTTACAAAGTGTAGCTTAAATATGTAGAAGGGCAGAATGTCATTTGCTGTCTCTCTCAGTTGTTATTAAATAGAAAATATCCAACAATCATTCAAACGCTGATGAAATTTCAACAGTCATTTGGCTCCACTGGCTAAGTCAGTGGAGTAAGAACATAGAGCAAATTGAATTTAATATGTTTATGCAGACATTTGGTCTGAAAATGACGGGGGGAATTTGTATTTAGAACTAAAGCATCATCTTATTTGTTTGTAGGGGAAAAATGCAGTCTTCTGATTCTTTGAAATGTGAAAATGAATCGGGTAGATGGAATTTCAGAGGGATTCTTGCCAGCTGCCTGGATTTGAATGGAGCATTGTAGCCTCAACTCTCAGTAGTAATGACATGAAGGAGAAAACAAGTGACAAATGAGAGGAAGAGAAGAAACAAACAAATTAGATAGAAAAGGAGACAATGGTCTCCCTAAGTGCTTCATTGCTGCCTAACGCATATAAAACAAAATGCACCATAGGCATGATGCGAAGTTTATCAAAGACAATGGAAAAATTTCCATTGATTTCTGTGGTGTTCTAAGTACTAAATATATGCAGCTTGGCTGACAGTTAGTATTTCAGTTATGAGCCACTGGCCTTTCAATGAGCTGTAGTTGAGGGAAGTGAGATGTGCCATGTAAGGAAGAGGCTGTGGATTGGGATCCGGCTTCTTCAAATTTCAGAGCTGCTGGGGTTGGGTTCTGGATTGGAGCTTATGCCTCTGTGTACACACCTTCTCAGTGTTTTGTGGGTGTGCTGTTTTTTGAGAGAGGGCAATGCCTTGAGAAGCCCTCTCCCACTGAATATGCAGAAATAAGGCATAATGTTAAAAAAAAAGTCACATTTTCATTATTTGGTGTCTTTACATGACCAGCTCTTCCATATGCTCCCTTTTTGTCTACTAGACACTGTGTTCCAAATGGGAGAGTTTAGCCCACTCCTATCCATATAACAGTTTGATGTCTCCAATTCAGTGCAGTACAAACAGGCATATATGTTTCAGGGAAGGGCTTCTAAGTGAATTAAAATAAGGTGCCTTAAGGTCACTTTCATTCTGAATAAAAGAGTCCACACAAAGATTTAATACAGTATAACAAAATCCACTTTAAATTTACACCTTTAGTTAATTCAAATTAGTTTCCTTGAGTAAATGCATATAGAGAAGCCCTCAGGTAACTAAAATTTTAAATGTTCCAACACAGGTGGCCGTGTTTAGTCTAGTTCAGCAAAACAAACAAAGAGTTTGGTGGCGCTTCTAAAAACTAACAAATCTATTTATTGCATGAGCTTTTATGGGAGGAAATCCCATTTCATCATAATCTGAAGAGATGACATGAATGCAATTTATTAGATCAAAAGGATAGATTAAATTTATAGTTAACTGAGATCCTGCTATATATGGTTTTACTGTGTATAAAGTTTTATTTATTAATATTCAAGCTAAGTGCACAAGCAAAGATATGTTTAATATAGAATTAGTTTGGCCCAGAAAGAAAGAGAGAGAAGTATAGTTTTGACCCAATAATGATAGATTTGAGTTCTCCTAAATATTTACCATGGAGATGCCTGGATACTGTGGTGATTACAGGCACATTAGGAATAGATAGCATGCACAGGTGAAGTTGACCTTTTTATCACTATCCTAATGAAAGCAAGAAATGCGATGTAGCAGAAATAGCAGCTTGTTGTTCATACTCAGACTGTGCTAAAATTACAGGATTCACAAAGGTTTGGAAACTGGGCCTCCTATAGTGGATTTGGCTATTAATAAGAATGGTGAGGTGTAGAAACCAAAGAAGCAACATGTGACTGGCTTGGTGGACAAAATTGTGCTGTATCTTATAAAACTGAAATCCCTTACTGGACCATACAGATGAAACAATGTATATAAATAAATAAATTGTGATGACCATTTTTTCCAGCGTGCAAATTCCTGACTAACTAGCTCTTCTTAATGTGCATATTGTGGCTGGATAGTTACTATCCATTAAAAGTAAATGGATTTGAGTGGCCCCCTTTGTTATGTGGGCTAAAAAATCCTCCTACATTATATATTTTAATATAGACATAAACAGATACACACACATTTTGTATAATCTCATTGTTGTTCAGTTTATTCATAGACATACTTCCAAAAATATTCAAGGAGAGCAGTTGAAATATCTTTACAGCATTTTTAGTTTGTGCAAATGTGTAAGTTTTTCACCTAGCAATGTTTTTGTTCCTCCTGAATCTGTAATGTGTACATAGAATGGAGAATAGAAGGGAGGCTGAAAGTCAAAATCAAAATACAGCTTACTGAGCTGCTTGCTCTGAAATGATTACTTAAAACATTTCTTGATACATGCACACTGCAAATTGCATATATGTATATGTGCCTGCATTTCTGTAACTGTTCTGCGTCTGTGTATCTGTGAGTGCAAATATGGATGTGTGGAAGGGGTTGTATTCCATTTATTTTATTTCACTGACTTTTAAAACACCTGTGTGATTTTTAATAATTAAAGTTAAAATATTTTCTCCTTGTCTTCTAGCTAACATAAAGGTACTGTTCACGAGAGCATGAATTACATCTTTCATGTAGTACAGAATAAGGGTGATGTTGAAAGAACTGAAGGAGAGTGTTTAGAGAGTATGTTTTGGTTCCCCAGAACTACTGGGAGGTATGCTTTCTGTTTATAATTTTCTTCATGTTATCATCCGTTTAAAAGACAAGAATTAGAGTAAATCAAATGCACTTTTTTGATGGGCCGACACATTAAGGGAATTTGTTACCAAAAACCAAATAACAAAACAAACATTGTTAAAACACTTTTAAGATGTACAGCTTCCAAAGGTACCAGGTTTTCTATAGTATCCATCCCTCAAGGGGCATCAGGAAAAATCAGCATTCCATTGACAAGCTTGTATTCATTAAGTATATTCTGCGGTACTTTTTTGGTAGCTTCAGTGTCCTGGACAAATTCCAGCTCAGGTAATTATATTCTGCTTCTTAAATTTCAGCTCTCTTCCAGTTTCATTTGTATGTGCCATTCATTATCATTTCCTCCCCTAAACCGCTGTGTACCATGTTGTACAGCACTCACTCAACCATGGTTTGTTTCTGTTTACAAATGCAGCTAGTAAATTTCTTCGGGACCATAGGTGGAATAGAATTAGAGGCATTTTTGTTATTGTTATCATTGGTAGATTAATCACAGAGTCTCAGCTCATCACTTTCTGGGTTATTTCATAGCAGGGACCCATCATATGTGCTTTTGCTGTGCAGTAATTTCTGCCAATAATGAGTAGCTCAACTGAATGATATCAGGCATCAGCAAAATCATTATTATTATTATTGTTGTTGTTGTTGTTGTTGTTGTTGTTATTAAAATAAAATTTTTCTCTTGACTTTATTGGCACTGGAGAAGGCTTTACCTGCAGAGAAAGGGACATTTCCATGTGCTTCAGCTTTGAATGGTGTGAGTCTTTCCTAAACCTGTAGAGCCACCCAGCTCACTGCTCTCTGCGTCCCTGTCCCCTTGTGTCTGCCAGCAGGTGCACAAGAGTTTTCCTTCCAGTGCTGCCTGGCACTGTGGGAGTAAGCTGCCTGCAGTAGAAGGAGCTGCACTGAGTGGTGCTGGCCAACCACAGGGAGGAGAGAGAACACCCCGGGCTTTATATGCAGCTTAATACTTTATGATGGGAGTAATCCTGCTGGGTAGTGGATGAGAGAAAAAGCAGAGAACCACTAAAACGAAGTACCAGTGTGTATCAGGAAAAAAAAAAAGTCCTTCTTCCTTATTAAATAATTCTATGAAGAAATATACAACCTAGGGAGATATTATTGAATTCAGAGCATTTAAACAGTATGGTTTCAATTTCTTATTTAAGGCATGTATTTGTTTCCTGCTTAATTTGCCCAATTTCAATCTTTATTTTCTACAATATATTATTTATTAATATTGCTATGGTAACCAAAAATCCCAGTCAAGATCAGTTACTATTCTGTAGTGGCTGTACAAATGTAAAGGAGTACAACATGCCCTGTCCAAAGAACAGACACTTAAATAGACAAAGCAGGAGCGAAGGAAGGGGTAGAATGTACGGGCAAAGTAGCAAAGGAACATAATGGGTAGAGTGAGTGAGGATGGATAAAAAGACTGTTTAGTTGGTTAGGACACTAGTCTTCAGTCTAGTTGATCCTGGCTCAATTTCCTGCTTCACCACAGACTCTGTACAATCTTGTGCAAGTCACTTAGTTCTGGATTTTCAAATATATTTACACATGATTTTCAAATGTGCTCACACACAGGAGGTTACTAGTGGAGTTCTTCAGGGATCAGTCTTGAGACCAACCTTTTTTACCTTTTTATTATTGACCTTGCACAAAATGCAGGAGTGTGATCATAAAATTTGCAGAGATGTTGCCAACACAGAGAATGATTGGGATATCAAAGAGAAAGATCTGGATGGTCTTGTAAACTGTAATAGTAGAAACAGAGTAAAAACTTAATAGTAAACATTGCAAGGTCATGCTTTTATGGACTAATAACAAGAACCTTTCCTATAAACTGGGGATGCATCAGTTGGAAGTGATGGGGATGGCAACGAGCGGGGGTATTGGTAGATCACAGGGTGAGCATGATGTGCTAATGTTATCTGGACATGAAGAAAGGTAATGTGGTCCTTGGATACATCCATCAGAAGAGGCATTTCCAGCAGAGATAGGTTTGTCTTAGTATCATTATACAAGGTGCTGGTGAGATCTTATCTGCAATGCTGTGTGCAGTTCTGGTTCCCCATGTTTAAAGAAGATAAATTCAAACTGTAACGAGTTCAGAGAAGAGCTATTAGGATGATCTGAGGAATGGATAACCTGCCTTATGAGAGGAAACTCAGAGAGGTTGACTTATTTAGCCTAAGTAAAAGAAGGTTGAAGGGAGATATGGTAGCAATGTATAAATACATTGGAGAGGTAAATACCAAGGAAGAAGAGGAATTATTTAAATTCAGTGTCAGTGCTGGCACAAGAGCAAATGGATTTAAACTGGCCATCAGGATGGTTAGACTTGAAATTAGATAAAGGTTTTTATCCATCAGAGGAGACAAGTACCAAATGGACTTCCAAAGGAAGTAGTGGTGGCAAAAAATCTAGCTGGTTTCAAAACTGAGCTTGATAAATGTATGGAAAGGATGGTATAATGGAACAGCCTAGTCTGGCAGTTAACTGATGTTTGATTCCTGGTGGAAGATCTGCTGATGCAACTATTGATGCAGTGTGTCCTTAGTTATTACAGGGCATTCTTTCTTGGCTGCCTGGCTGATGAGTCTTGCCCACATACTCAGTATGTAACTGGTCACCGTTTTTGGGGTCAAAAAGGAATTTTCCCTCAGAGCAGATTGGCAAATTTTAAACCTTCTTCTGTAACATGGGGCATGACTCAGTTGCTGGTGGATTCTCTGTACCTTAAAGTCTTAAATCAGGATGTGGACCTTAATAACTCAGTCATAGGTTAGAGCTTTATTGCAAGAGTGGATGGGTAAAGTTCTGTGGCCTACGTTGTGGAGGAGGTGATACTAGATGATAATATTGTTCCCTTATGACCTTCGTGTGTATGTCTCCACTTGACATTACAAGGCCTAAGTGAAAGACTAAAGAATGGTCTACCCTGAAAAGTTAGATCACTGTAGCTGCAGGATGTCAACTGGGGCTATGAAAAATGTCACATGCCAAGCACTGTAGTTAGTTTGACCCCCCAATGTAGACAGGGCTAGGTTGATTTAAGAATTCTTCCATCACCCTAGCTAATACCTCTTAGAGACATGCATTAACTACATCAATGGAAAAAGCTGTTCTGTCAATGTGGGAAGGGTCTTCATCATGCTGCTGTGGTGGCACAGCTACAGTACTGATGTTTTGGTGCTTATAGTGACTGTAGGGCAAAATGTCTTGAGGCAATTTAGAACCTAAGCATATGTCTGTACTATGAGCAAAAAAAAAAAAAAAAAAAAGCCAACCCTGCAAGACTGTGTCACAAAGCTTGGGTCAGCTGACTCAGGCTGCCAGGGCTCTGGTAGAAAGGCAAAATTTGCAGTGTTGATCTTCTGGGTCATGTTAGAGCCCAGACTATGGGATCCTCCCCACTTGTGGGTTTCACAGCCCAGGCTCCAGCCTTAGCCTGAATGTCCATACTGCAGTTTTATAGTGCAGCAGTGTGAGCCCCATGAGTCTGAGTCAGTTGACTGGGCTAGCTGTGATCATGCCATTAGTCTTTTATCATAATATAGGAGAATCATAAGTCTCATTAGAAACTCGATGGGGCTTAGACTCCTAAGACACTTTTGAAAACATTAATTGTAGTGCTGACACAAACAATGTCTAAACATCTTGACATTAGTATAATTTTTGATCTGTAAAATGGAGATCATAATGCTTCTGTACCTAACAGTACATCAAAATATGTGAAGCACTCATATACTACTGTAAAGGGTACAGTGGTAACAGAGGGGTGAGATAAAGAGGCACCAACCACTAGTGACAACCCAGCAAAATGTAAACATATCCAGAGTTCAGGGATAATCATATTTGGTCCTATATCAGTTGGCTTCTGTGCTGGCACAGGTTCTGCCCATGCAGAGCCAGTTATGGGATTAGGGCCAAATATTTTATTGGTATAAAGATGCATAGACTGTATGATGATTTAATTTATTATTGTTGTCTTTTGAGGTTTGTGAGGTTTGGGGGGAAAAGGATTTCTTGTATTTCTGAAAAAAAATTCCATGGAGATCCATATTAATGTAACAGATACAAACATAATTCTTTTATAGGCAAGTCTGGTTATTATTCTTAATTAGGTGTTTACAATCCATTTAACGTTTGTGTTGAAAGTATTTTGTGGTGCCTTTGAGTGTCATGCCAGAACTTGTAGAGATGTTTGTAGTTATAATGATTTAATATTGAAATGATAAATGAACTATGACTAGAAATCTAAATTATGCATAAAAACAAAACCTTCTTCAGGGAGGAAAACCTATCTCCTTACAGCTGTGCCTTGCTTAGAATATGGTGTAAGTACTCTTTAAAATATTATTCTTGTTACTTGTCAAATGTTTAAGCTTCATATTTTTTGTTATTGTCATTGATTGAATTAACTTTTTTGCAACTTCAGAATAATTTGCTAGAACAACAAAGTGACCATGAATTCTGTTTTAACAAATCCTTGCCATCTGCCAGAATAGCAGTGAACCACAATATAATCTCTTACCGTGTTGACAACTGGCTTAGTCAGAACTTAGAAATTGGTAAATGGTTGAAATAAATATGGAGTTTCTAATGGGCAACCTAGTAAAATTATTTCAATTACTTGTAATTTAGCCAAAACTATGAGTGGGGTTGAGTTTTCATTATTGCCATTCATAAATAAGTCAAGAATCTCTATGGTATGGTCTTACATAGAACATATTCAGGGACGTGGTATTAGCATGAAGATTATGAATCTATTTCAGGAACATTTCAGTAGCACAAAAGATAGACAAAACTCTCAACTTTTCCCTTGCCTTTCACACATACAGCGAGGAAACATGTAAATGGGCAGAAACATACCAAGTGGTTGTTTTGTAGCAAAGCAGTACATCTCTCCTTCGCCCAAATATCAGCAAGAGGTATTGCTGTCTGATAAATTTTGGGATGTATCATGTGAAAAAGCACAAGATCTGATGGTTCACTAATCAGTAATAGCCATGTTGGGGAGCCATTGTGTGCTACGAATGGCTTCATTGTCCATGATAAAGAGAAGGAGAGGAAGGAAATAGGTGAGACTAGCATTCAAGAAGCGTGAAGCAATGGACTAAGTAGGAAGGGAATGTCAGAACCTATATGAGTGGTGGTCTAAGACACAAAAGTGATGCCCATAGTAGGCCAGATTCTGATGTTATTTAAGTTGGCTCTAACACCAGAGTAACTACTGGAATTACTTCAGATTTAGATTGGCAAATAAAATCAAATTCTGTCCTCAAAACATGTAATTTTTGATCTTTTCAAAACCATGACCACTTATTTAGGGAATTTTTTCTTTATGTAAAATAAGATTAAAAATTGTTAATTTCAATTGAGATACACTAGACTTAACTCCTTGTGGCCTCTGCAACACATAATACTAAAATCCATAGGGCTTTTACTTGCTGAACCAAAGGCATTTCAAATACACAAAATCTACTTCATTCATGTTATACATAAGCTAATTGTCAGCTCCCCAGACAGTAAGATATCCCTTGGACTTAAGATCAGCATCTCCTTCAAGCTTTTGTCAAAATGAGAACAACCCTAAGCAAGATGATATGGATCAATAGCTTGACAAACTGGTGATAGAAACAAGTGTTTACAGCTCATCAGAACTCTACAAATGACTTGCTTTTGGGATATGAGCACTATAGAGATGTGTTTCAGAGTCAGATTATAAAAAAAGTGCAACATATATGTTAGAGCCAGGTAAATAATGTAATAGTATTTCTGTGAGTGTTAACATCTGTTCATATTTTTAAAAATAATTTACTTTGATCCAAGCAGTTTTGTGTTTGTTTTATACAAACATTAGTGTGATCAATTTTTTTTTTCTATCAGGAATGCTCACTACAGAAACTGAATGTTAAGCTTGCACTTGTCAATACTCCTGGGAAGCAAATTCCATAATTGACTTTCACCAGTATGTGCACCAGAAACCTAATTAAGAGGCAGAACAATCATCTACTCAAGAGAAAGAAGGAAAATAATATGATCAGTCCCAACTTCTGTTCTGTATTATGAGCAGCACAGCTCAAATTTCAGATCTCAAATTTCAGTAAGAAACCTTTACAGTAATTGAAATTCACAAAGAAAATTTTGTGCAAGATTTTCACTGGTGTGGTGACCAGGAGCTTAGAATGGAAAATGAGACGCTTCATCTTTCACCATACCAGTTCAAGACGATGAGTAAGTCAAAGGCTGTATTCACACAGCACTTTTGTTTCAGAACAACCTCGTTGTTTCAAAACAAAAAAAAAACATGTTCACACGATGCACCATTGTTTCGAAACAATGGGAACCCATTGTTTCGAAACAAGGGCATTGTTTCGAAACAAGTTAAACCCCATTTGGGGGCGAAACAACTCATGTGAACTTGTGCCCACAGCCCCCTGAGGAAGCGAAATAGCAGTTTCACAGTGTGAACCTGCTATTTCGTTTCCCGCCTTTTTCCTTATTTCAAAATAACTATTTGTTAATTCGAAATAAGGCGTTATTTCGAAACAAGTTGTTTTGACACAACTTGTTTCGAAATAACCATCTGTGTGTGAATACAGCCAAAGAGTAAGAAAAGAGGACACCTGTGTCAGATGTAAAAAAGTCATGAGTAATAATTTGTACTTTTATTTCTTTTTTTGGTAGTCATTAGTGTTCAGCTGTGGAAGCCTTTCTGTTGGCTTTATTAAGTTTGGGATCATTCCTTTATATGGCCCTGAAAAGTTCAAGAGAAGATGCATGCTTATCACTGAGGTCAAAATTCAGCCCCAGCTATGCTTGTTGCCACTATTAAGTTAGCATTTGACAACAATTGCCAAGAATTAGATTACCACCAATTTTTTAGCCTGTATGACAATTAGAAGTTAACTGTGATCAGTGTTAGTAATGTTTAGCAAATGTCTTTGCACATGACCAGTGTCACATTGTGTATAGCAGAGCGATGTGCTCCATCTTTGGGCAGTCGACTTAGTATGCAACAAAATCTAATGATAAAATACACAGAGAGCTTCTCAGAAATAGACAGCTTGTTCTTTGTGAGTTTATAGAGGTGAAAAATTATTTTTTATGCAAATACTGAATCTCACTGCGCTGAACCAGGGTACACAGTATATGCTAGGATTTACTTTTCTAATTAGGAAAACATGACTAATGTGGACAATTAAGATAATAAAATACTTTTACAAGATAATTAATCTTTCCTTCTGATCCATCGTGCCCCATCCCCAGCTTGATAATGTTATTTACCTCAGACTTAAGAGTATGTTACAATGTAATTGGAGCCATTTGCCATGACTGTCTGCTAGAATGAGAGATCAGGCAATTTGCATCTCATATATCCAGAAATTAAAAATGAAGGACAGACCACTTGACACCACTGAAGTTCTTGAAATAAAGCCCACTGAGCTCAATTTGTTGTGGCTGTTAAATGATTCTGCTCACCAATTTGAATGCATGATGAAATTCCTATTAGAACATGGCACGGTAATAGCTGCCAGCATACTGAAAGAAGTAGAGAATGACTGCATATATTCTGTTAACCCTTTGTTTGAACACTAGATGCTTAAAGGGACCCTTTTGAATGAGAGAAACTTTATTTTAGGGTAAAGGTAGTGTGTTCTGCACTGTGAAGACAGCTGCCCTGTTTGTCTACGAATTAATTGAGTTTCTTCAACTTCACTTCTGTAATGAGATGATTAGAACGGTTGACTCTATTCTAGATGCAACTTTGCTATTCCCTTACATACAGCTAAAATAATTGCCATCTATTCCAGATTTGTGTGTGTGTCTAAACCCAACAAAAATAAACAGACACATGCTAATGGTGAAATAGCAATAAAATAATATTTTAGCCAATCCCACAAAAGGAGAAATATAGCATTTTCACTATCTCAGAAGACAGATTAAAAGAAATACCTTACATCTTCACATCGAATTTTGAAGTGAACCAAAGTTTAAGCACTGTAAGCCTTGTTTAAAAAAAAAACACCCTTATTTTTGGTCCTAATCCTAATCTTCCAGGTGCATTTTGTATGATCCTCATTTCTTGTTGAGGTGACTTTTGACATGGATGTTTACCCAGAGAAATATACATTTGACAATGTTGTACAATGTGATTTTTACTGAAGTGCTTCAGTCTGTCTCATAGGCATGTTTAATAATCACAGGAGCAATCCATAATTAACACTTCAAAATAGTATTCAGCAAACCTCTTTTGGGAAGGGAGGGGGAAAGGTGATCTTCCCTTCCATTGCCCAAATTCTTTCTACCTCACTTTCTATTTTCTCAGAAGGAAACTTGCTGCATAGATACACAATACAAGTCAGCCCTCTCCTCTGAGATCTTTTGTAAAGCCTTCATTTTTTTCTGCTTTCATATTATGTTGATTAAGTGAGTGTCCTCTGTCTTCAGTATGTCTAATGCATTAAAAAGCATGGGATTCAATCCTTTAATCATAAATGCTTAAAGGCAAAAGCCCTTTCTGTCTACTCCAGATAGGTTATCAACTTTCCCTTCTTAAATATTTTCTATTTTAGAATCTGAATTCCCAAAGAGAGTTATCATAGGCATGAGATCTGGCTGAGAGTGCTTCTTACACAGTAGGATATAAATAAATTAAATTCCCTAGCTTATAACACATCAATTTCTTCTATATATATATGACTTGTGCTTTTAAGAAAGAGGAAAGCATAAATTTGCTGCTGAACCATTCTCAGGAAGCTTGACAGCATTCTTTGCTTGGATATAAACAATATAGTCCATTCAGGTCAGATCATTTGAAAGTTCCATGAAAGCAACCTACAGTAGGGTACATCTTTTTTTATATTAAACAATGTGTTATGCAATTGATAATCAACAATCAGAACAGGTCTCAAAAAAGGAGAAAAGAATAATGTTTTGACAGTTAATTTCTTTATGGATACCTATAAATTATCTACAGAATTAATTTGTAGGTATAGAAGGGTTTTCTTTCAGATGAGAGACTACCTATATCAGGCTAAAATATATTTTTGCATGTGTTTTCCAGGTGATTGCAGAATCTTCTCACATTTACTAAAAATCAAAGCTACAGTGTATTTCAGTTTTAACAACTGACAAGAAAAGAAAGGAGAATTAATATAAAGGTGCCACCCCTTCTGCTGAGGCTGATTTTGACCTGATAGTGAAAGAGAAAGAGGTGTTTGATGTGAACAAAAAAATCTAGTGATGCCAGAGAGTGAATGCTAGAATCAGGAATGAGTCCTGAGAAAGTAGAGAAAAAGTACAAGCACTGTTCGGTCAGGTGTCCTGACCACTTCAAGCTCCTGGCAGGTACTCCTCTGTACTGCTTGGCAGTTCCCTTTTATACTAGACCCCCCTAGCTCTGATTGACTCTCTGCAGTCTCTTCCAGTTGTCTGCCACTCCCTGGACCCTCATAACCCCTTCCTCTAGCCAGTACAGGGCAGATGCCCCATCACACTCAGTCGGGGGGGGGGGCAGACAACTGAAATCAGAACCTGTGTCTCAGTGCCAATATCTATCAACCTGGAGAGAGCAAAGGTCTCTTAATTTTCTCAGTCGTTCAGTTGATTGAATATTTTTCTTGATTCTCACTTTCTCATCGTTGTCTACAGCGAAGATAGCCACACTTGCTAGCTGATGGCACAGAGCGTATAGGCCATGTTCATTAATTAAATAACTCCCAAGCAAGAGCAAATGAGGAAGGTGCAGGAAAAACATGCATATTTAAATCTGCTTTCTCTATAAACTTACGGAAGGGTTTCATCCATCAGGATGTAAGAATATTGCAACATTATTCCTAATACAAGAGAAGTGGCTAAGCTGTGCTGCATGACGTTTATGACCAGAATGATGGGTGTTTTTCTTCCACATGATGGTATACTCAAACCAAAGTAAAGAAACAAAATGAAACAAAACAAAACAAAACAAAAGAAACAAGTGCTATAATAAATAATGGCTGTCACAGAGAAATACAAGAAGAACATCCCAAACCTGACTAAATCCTCTTAAATATTCTCAGCAAATGGTCTTATTACTGATTTAGGGGGAAGACTAGGAAAGTTCCAACCTTTTACAGAAATGATGCCCCAGTTGGAGTATAATTAATTAACTAAATCTAGGGACCCTGAGACGCATCCAAACATCTTGTCACATAGTCAAAATTAATAATTTGGCACCTCTTGTAGCAGAGATCACTTATAAATTTCTAGATTTTGTGTTATGGCAATTTTTTTCTTCTCATTCTCACTAATCTGCATTTAATGGCTACAGATAACTAATAAGGATGTTATTCATAGATCAAATGGGGTTAAATTTATAGCAGCCCTCTTGCTGCCCTTGCTAAATTGGCTTCTAGGATTCCCAAAAAGGAAACACAAACTGTCCCCTGTCCATTATAGACCAAGTTTTCAGAAGCGCTCAGTACCCTGTTAGACACTGAAATACATGGTTGTATGTTCAAAACAGCTCAGCACTGCATGATATTGAAAATACGGCCCTTGATATTGCATTTGATCAATTTTTTCTAAAACAAACTACTTGTTTTGGGAGGTGGGGCTGGTAAGAATACACAATTTTGCATTTAACTAGTGATTAAATACAGATAATATGAGTGCATGTTCTGATCAACCATTAACAACTCAATAGATGACAAGGCTGCATATGGTTTATTGATTTATTCACCATTTACTTTGGAGTTACTCTGCACTAACTCCAATGACCGTTAAACTCTTTATTTTTCATCTTATTTTTCTCAGCTAGGGAAAATCTTTATTAACTCACACACAACTTTTATCGGTCCAAAAGATGCAACTTGTTAAAAATCATACTATAAATTGTATTTTTTCAGCATTAGCTGAGAGATGAACATGACAGAAAATCAATAATGTGCTTGGCCTGCAGCCTCATCATTTATTGATTTACATGTCATTTTTCTCCATAGAAAATGCAATTATTGCTTAAATACAAAGCAGTATTTGGCTAATAGGATACAAATGTCATCACTGAGTATAAAGGTCGTACTTGCATGTAAATGGTTGTCAAACCAATCTCACACTGATTGCTTATGCTATTTGAACAGAGTATTAACATAGGGTTGCCATATTTGAACTTCCCCAAAAGGAACACTGGGGGGAGGAGGGTGGTGCTCTCTGCCCTGTTCCCCCCACTGGCCCTGATCTGCACCTAACACGCTACCCCACCACCCTCCCTGGCCCTGATCCCAGCCTCAGACACTGCCCCCTCGACCCACCTCATCCCCAATCCTACCCTCACATATTATACCCTCTACCACCCCCAGACCCAATCCCAGCCTCACACATTGCCCCCTTTGTGGTAGTAAAATAAAATATGAAATCTGGTAATTCATCTGCAGAACAAAAGCTTCAATCCAGCTTGATTCAAGCTGCTTGAACCCAGATGCACCTAATTGTAAGTAAGCACAGACAGAAGTTGCTCCATTGCGCTGCCTTCAAATTTAGCAGCATGTGCCTGAAATATCACTCTGCCCCCAGGTATATTTGATATGGGATCCTACTGCCTCCCCTCTCCCCATGTGACTGGTCTCTTCAGTTCCATCTTTCCTCCCTTCTACCCACATGGCTTTTCTCCCCAGCCACATGGCTCTTCTCTCTAGCCCTCCTCTTCCTTCCCATCTCTCCAATGAAGCAGAGATTCTCTTTAGCCCTCCTCTTTTGTATCCTCTCCCTGGCTGCAGGAGCTGCATAACCAGAGATAGGGGAGGGAGGAGGGGGCTAGGGAGAAGACCTGCTTGGAGAAAGGGGAGAGAAGAGGGGTGCTAGGGAGAAGAGCCCCATGGTCGGGGAAAGGGGAGCAAGGAGACTTCTCCCTCTTCTCTCCAAGGCCATGTGGCTTTTCTCCGTAGCCTTCCTCCTCTCTGCCCTGTCTCTGGACACCAAAGAAACCCGGCCAGACAGAGATTTTTTGTCCAGAAAGAGGGCATGTCTGGTTAGAGCTGGACATATAGTAACCCTAATTAACAACTAGGAGCTCAGTCTGTTTCTGCTAAAGTTAATGGGAGCTTTGCTATTGACTTACAGGATCAGATACAAACTTTGGCTCTGATCCTCTGCTTTGATCTTCCTGTTTTGTGTTGAACCTGAGAGCTCCCCTGCCACTTCTCCTCCTCAGGTGCCAGAGTAGGGGCCTTATTGGGAAAGAGAACATGGATGGGTACACTCCTGTGGGCTGTGATTTAAACATCACGGGATGGCCTGATAGCTGCAGATACGTAGGTTCAGCATCTCTTCTGCCTGAGCTGGGCAAAGGGGCCAGTAAGCAATCAAATATGGCCAGCTGAGCAAGTCCCCTGCTGCAGGTTGAGTTCTCAGGTCGCAGAGCTAGTGTTGCCCGTTTCTGCACCAGTTCCCATAATCTTTGTTGTAAGGGAGCCGGTGTGAGAAGAGTGTGCTGCTCAGTTGAAGAAGAAGGAGAGAATCTGGGCTATAATTGGGAGCGGGGGAGCAGAGGAAGAAGTAAGACTGAAGATTTCTGGATAATGAAAGGGCGATTGTCTGTTCATACAGACCTCAAGGTATGGTTTGAAAATGTACAACTTTAAATGTTCAAAACTTCATGTTTAAATACCTAACAGGAGGCTACAGCAGGAGCATCACAAGAAAGAAATTTAGTTCTGCTACATTGCTCTGAGCTTCTCATGCCGATTCCTCCTCCTGAAACCTGTTCTATGTTTCCTGTAATTTACTGCTGTTCTTACCTTAGATAAGGAACCTTTTCAAATTGGCAGTGCATGAAGTTATGTAGCGGTAGAGCGTCTGAGTAGCACAGAAGGGAAAAAAATATAGAATCATAGAAACTGAAAGGGACCAGGAGAAGTCATTGAGTTCGGTCATTGAGTTCAGTCCTCTGCACAGGAGTGTCGCTGCCTCAGGGAAGGACCTGGGGCACTAGCCCAGGCTCTACCCCCTGACTGCAGACCATGCTCCTTGCCCCGATTCAGTGCTCGGGCCCAACCCAGGCTCTGGCGCCTGCTGTGCCAGCCGGGCCCCGGATCCCTGGCTGGAGACAGGGCAGGAAGTGGCAGCCACGGCCGCGGGGCTGCCTGGCCTAGGAAGGGGCCAGAAGCACCCACTGCCGCTGCGGGTGGCCGGACCCTGGATCTTCAGCCGGAGACCAGGAGAAGCAGGGGCTGTGCCAGGAGCCAGGGCACTGGTGCCAGGATTCAGGGCATGGGCCCCATGTGCCAGGTGCCAGCGACGCTCCTACCTCTGCACCCATGGCAGGACCAAGTACCCTCTTAAACCATCCCTGGCACTTGCTTGTCTAATCTGTTCTTAAAAACCTCCAGTGATGGAGATTCTACAGCATGTCTAGGCAACTTATTCTAGTGGTTAATCAACCTGATAGGAAGAATTTTTTTCCTAATGTCCAGCCTAAACCTCCCTTGCTGTAATTTAAGCCCCTTGCTTCTTGTCCTATCATTAGTGGTTAAGGAGAGTAATTTTTCTCCCTCCTCCTTCTAAAAATCTTTTATGTACTTGAAAAATGTTATCATGTCCCCTGTTAATCTCCTCTTTTCCAGACTAAACAAGTATAGCTATTTCAATCTTCCCTCATAAGCCAAATGTTCCAGACCTCTAATCATTTGTGTTGCTCTTCTCTGGACTTTCTCCAATTTGTCCACATCTTTCCTGAAATGAGGTTCCCAGAACTGGACACAATACTCCAGTAGAGGCCTAATCAGGGAGGAGTAGAGCAGAAGAATAAATTCCCATGTCTTTCTTACAATACTCTTGTTTATAAATCCCAGAATGCTGTTTGCTTTGTTTGCAACAGTGTTGCACTCTTTACTTATATTTAACATTTGGTCCACTATGACACCCAGATCCTTTTCCACAGTACTCCTTTCTATGCAGTCATTGCCTATTTTGTATGTGTGCAATGGATGCTGCTTTTCTAAATGGAGTACTTTGCACTTGTCTTTTTTGAATTTCATTCTGTTTATCTCAGGCCATTTCACCAGTTTGTTCAAATAATTTTGAATTATGATCCTTTCCTCCAAAGCACTTGCAACCCCTCCGGGCTTTGCATCATAGGCAAACTTCATAAGTGTAATCTCTATGCCGTCATCTAAATCAGTGATATTACTGCGTCAGCACATAGCAGTAAGTGTGTCATGGAAGGCCAGGGAAATGGCTGGATTTGGCCTGGAGGAAGTGGGGTAGTGTGTCCTGTAGAGCTGTAGTTTGCTGTCAAGTACGTTGTGACCCACAAAAGATTGAGAACCACTGATCTAAGTCATCGATTAAAATATTGAACAGAACTGGATCCAGACCCGATCTGTGTGGTAGCCCACTTGTTATACCCTTCCAGCATGGTTGTGAACCATTGATAACTATACTCTCTGAGAGGTTATCCAACTAGTTCTTCAACCATCTTATAGTAGCTCCACCCAGGCTGTACTTCTCTAGTTTGTTAAGAAGAAGGTGATGCGAGACCATATCAAAAGCCTTACTGAAGTCTAGATGCACCACAACTACTGCTTCTCTTCTATCCACAAGTCTTGTAACCCCATCATAGAAAGCTATCTGGTAGGTTTGACACAATTTGTTCTTGACAAATCCATGCTGACCTTATTTTCTTCTAGATGTTTGCTAATGGATTCTTTAATGATTTGCTCCACTCTTTTCCCAGGTACAGAGGTAATCTGACTGGTCTATAATTCCATGGGTTGTCTTTATTTCCCTTTTTAAAAATGGGCACTATATTTTCCCTTTTCCAGCCCTCTAGGACCTCTCCAGTCTTCCATGATTTGCCAAAGATAATAGGCAATAGCTCAGAAATCTCCTGAGTCAGCTCCTTGATTGTTCTAGGGTGCATATCATCAGCTCCTGGTGACTTGAAGACATCTAACTTGTCTAGGTAATTTTATAACTTGTTCTTTCCCTATTTTAGCTACTGATCCTATCCCATTTGTACTGCCCTCCCTTACATCCAGCATTCAATCACCACCAACTTTCTCAGTGAAAACTGAAACGAAGAAGTCACTTAGTTCCTCTGCCATTTCTACATTTTTTATCATTGTCTTGTTTCTAATGTATTTAAAACATTTTTTTTTGTTACCTGTTATACCTTCAGCTGGTTTGATCTCAGTTTGTACCTTGGCCTTACTGATTTTTCCCCTACATAAGTATGTTGTTTATTTATAGTCATCCTTTGGGATATGTCCTTGTTTCCACTTTTTGTCGGACTCTCTTGAGTTTTAGATGATTTAAAATCTCCTGGTTAAGCAAGGTGATCTCTTGCCATACTTCCTGTGATGTCTTCTTTCATTCTTAGTTGCCAAAAGTCTTAGCAATGTATTTCCAGGAGGAAAGGGGGAATATTATAAAGAATCCAATGGAGGTTGGAAGTTTGCCCTATTGGAGGACTTTGAAGCCTAGTTCCATATGAACTGTAAATCAGATTTGATCATTGTCCTTATTAGAATTATTTTAACACCATTAATTAGAATCCTTCAGCAAATCTTTCTCAAGAAATGTTTGTAATGTTTTGACTGAAAACTGCTCATGAAAGCCAAAAGTAGTGACCAAGATATTTAGTATCAGGGTTTTATAAAACAATTCTAGCACATTCTCAGACAAAATATTCCCGTCAGTATTCATCAGGGAAACCATCTTGGATCTCTAACTACAAACATCCATCTGTGAGCATGGTTGTGTGTAGCACAGTTCTGACTAGAGTTTGGCCGAACATTTTTTTTGATGAAAGATGCAGATTTGTCAACACAAAAAGATTTAGCAAATTTGTGATTTTTGTTTGTTTTATTGAGAATAAAAAATCAAAAGGTTTAATTTGAACATTTTCAAAATGAAACATTTTGATTCAAGAATGATATTTTGTTTCAAAATTAACTCAGTTTTTATTTACAGATTTTTAAAAAGCTGTGTCAAAATGAAACATTTCATTTCAGGCTGATCAAATGGTTTTTTGACTTGTTGATTTTTTTTATGTATTTTTTTTTTTACTTTTTGGGTGACTGAAAAATCAAAAAAGTTTCATTCTCGAATAACTCAAAGTGTTTATGGGGGGGTAACTCCCCAAAATCAACTGCAAGTGAACCCCAAAATTAATAATTCATCCACTATTTGTCCCCAGATATTACACTAGTAAACCTTTACACTCCAGCATGATACCATGCCATTACATACATACCATCTTCATTACACCATTGACTCTTCCTCCACCATTATACCATCAAATAGACATCCACGACACTGAAAGCTATTACACATTGTACTAAGCAGGCTTTTTCTAAAATGTCATTACAAGAATCTCCCAGACGTGACAACTGCTGCATATGTTTGAGTAGCATGCAGAAGAAAGAGAAATTTAAAATTTGTTGATCACAAAGTGATACACTTTAGTTACAGTAATTGTATCCCCTTTGTATTTCAACTAGTATTACAACAGAAATTTGTAATAGGGATTATTACTGTTTCCCTTTTGTTCTGGACTTTGTAACTTGTGATGCCACCATGTGACTTCCCAATTGAAAGATAGGAGGTGGCAGGAGCTTCAGAAAAAATCCCAAAGCTATATTGAAAACCAAATATGGTTCGTTACCTTTGTTATGAAACCCTGGAGGCCTAAGTTAGCAAATCACAGCTAGTTTAAAGTTCTAATATAGAAAACAGAATTGAATTTGCAAGCAGTTCAGTTAAGTATTTTCCTGTACTTGTATAGGCAGTAACTTACAGAAATTGAGTTTTATGCTTTCATTTTAGTTTTTGTTGTGAAACTTTGTGGCAAAGGTACAACTTTAGTGTAAGTGACGGAAGAGATCCTCCAGGTCTCTGGCTGGCTGAGCATCCCTCCACATGATCAAAAAAGACAACTGTGCTGCTAGTGGACAAATTCTGACAGAGGGAGAGCAAATTCTAGTTTTCAGAAATACACCTCCCCAACACCTTTGATAAAGTTACTATATAAGAGGTCCCAAATAAAACTGAAAACTCTGCACAGGAAGCAAAACATAGGAAATGTCAAGTACTGAAATAACAATGTTTGTTTCAGTTTTTGCCTTTTGCAAAATTTTCATGTTTAATTCATTGTTGGTACATTACTTTGAAATTTTCATAGAAGATATGATCAGTGGAAAATATATTAATGATATATATGAATTAACACTTTATTAATAAGTTTGCTTTAGGCTTAGGCTCTTAGTGGGAGTTTTCAGATAGAGATGAATGAATGTCAATTGTAAAGTGTATTTTTTCAATCATTAATGAAAAAAAGGCCTTATTCTTTATGTGGCCGAATTGTTACACATGATGAAAAATACATGAATCATAATTCTGTTTATTGTGGTTGTAAGTATTTGTTTGACAGACTTTTTCCCTTGAAATTCACAATTTATTTTCAAGCAATTAAGAACACAAAAAAATTCCATTTAAATGGAAGTACAAAATTGCAAGGAAAACAATTGCATGAAAACTATTACTTACCATCTGATGCCATTTCTCATAACAGCCTGATCTAAGTAAAAGTACATTAATTTTATTAGTTACATCAAAAATCACTTTCTAAATTTACTTTTTAAAAGGTACTGTTTGTACAGGTAAATTATCTTCAATTTATTTCTCTTTTGGGTCACTTTTACATATATTATCTGCTTGATTGTCCTTAGAGGGTGGATTATTTTAAAAAGAAATATTTATGTAAATTAGCAGGCCCATAAATGACTGTTTGGTTCCAAATTAGTCTGTACTACATATCATTGTATAGAATAATTTGTTCATAATGTGAATGCATTTACATATATAATCTTATGCTACATGCTATTCTTTGGTATAAAGAGATTGGGAAAAGAATGTATTTACATATAATCTTTAATAAGTGAACTGAAACCACTTCATTTTAACCCTTCGTACTCTCTGGAAAAGTGTACTGAATCTTAGTACCATGCATGTTATGCCTGAGGTTCAATACATTTATCCTGAGTACCTCGAGCCTCCACCTTCTCCAACATGTGATCCAAGATCCAATTCACAACAGTTCCCTAGTGTCACCAAACCCAGATGTTTTTTTTAAAAAGTCATGAGTTTAGCTAAAATTGTCACCTTTTAAACAGTAACACATTTAGGGTTCTTGCTCTGTTTTCTGGCATTCAAACTTCTGGGGTTTGTGTTTTCAAGCTTTTCATCACAGATGTGGTGGCTAGAAACTTACTGCAAGATGAGTTTGTCAGATCTGGTTTCTGGCAGCTGGGGCTCTAAAGAAAGCTGCAATTATTGTGGGACTCACAGTAAAGTCTTATGAAATGTCAGCGTAGCTTCATTCAGCATTTCTAAATAAGGCCTCCCTCTACCATCATTCTCGCTCTCCCTGTCGTCAGTGTTTCTAGATTAAAAAGCGTTAGGTCCTATGACTAAATAATGAATCTTATTTGCCGGTGTAGCTATGTTGAGCTTAATGCAGGGCCAAGAGAGTGGGGTGAATATCTACATGACCTCAGTGCTTCCCCATGTCAGTCATCCTGAGAAACCATTTCAGCATTGTAAGATCCTCCAGATTCAGGGACTTTCCAACCATGTTCCCTCTCATTATCGGTTCAGACATTAGTGGCATAAGAATGGATTCATCTGTTACAGGAGGACCTAGCAGGAAAGCACTCATATTTTGGGCATGAATCTGGCCCTGCAATATGGCAAAGCATTCAGTGAGCTCTAACTGGAACTTTTGCTTGTATTTGAATCCTGCAAGTATTTCAGGGAAACTTTTTAAACTTTGGAAGCATGATTTCATCTCATATAAAACTACCTATGAAGGGACAAGATAGAGCAAAGCTTTGGGACTTCACAGCCCAAAGGAATTCTCCTAAGAGGGATTGTGGACTTACCATAACTCGCCAGACCACTAGCAAATGACTCATTTCCTATGAAAGGAAGAACCTTAGCAATAGTGACTTTAACAGCAAGAGCTGAGAGGAGCATCGCAGAAACAAAGACACCCCACAAACGATTCCAGCTGCTCATCAAGGCTATGCCTGGCAACACACTCAGAACCACTTTGCTCATGAAGGAGGCAGTGCTTACATTTTTAAACCTCATCTCCCTAAGAAGAGACTGGGAATGGTGACCTTGTGTCTGGATATGTTGGGTTTTCTAAGAGTAAAGCACAAAGAGAGATGGCTGTGGGAGAGACTGGATCCCTACAGGCTCCAGATATCTGGGGATGATGCTTTAGGGGGATTAGTGCCCAGTTTATAATCTGGGGAAGATGGAATTAGTGGTTCTGTTGATCTTGATTCTGCCGTGTCTCAGCCTGGGCCTGACAAAAAAATGGAGAGTGAGACTCTAGCTATAGAATCCACAACCTTGGCTCAGAATTCTGGATTGCTGGAAGCATCAATGTTAAAAACAGGCAATTGAAGGCATGGAGGACTTCTGTTACTGAGGTTGCTGTGAAGCGGGTTAGTTTGGTTAGTGCAATCGGGGAGCATGCTCTTGAGACTGTAGCTGCGGATGTGTTTTTAGCTGGGGGGTTGGGGACATGGAGAATTCTCAGCAAGTAGTTTTGCCCCCTTGGTCCCAGCAACCCTCTCTTTGAGGTCCCTACCCCTCTCTGAGGTTAATAGTGACTCTGAGCCCTACTTTATACTTACCAGACTTTTCGGGGGTAGTTGACAGCAGATAAGCAAGGCATGTAAAATATCTTGCGTACCTGCCAATGACTTTCTAAGCCTCCAAGACACATTAGGGGAAGCTGAGCACAAATGCCTTGTGGTCGGCTTTCAGCAACTCCAGTTCTGGGGCTGGGGTTGCTGAAGCCATTTCTGGAGTGATTCAGTGAGTTTGTACTCACTCCTGAGTCGCGCCTGGAAGATCGCGCTGATGGCGGCGATTTTGCTGCTATCAGTATAGACATACTTTAAGTCTGAAAGCACTGGGGGATGATGAACTCACAGATTCTTTTGTTCTGAATTCCCTAAGGGTGTTTGCCCCAGATGCTATTGGTAGGTTTCTAGATAAGGCTAAAGGGAAATATGGAGTATAGGTGGCAGTTTTGTTTCTTTACCATAATCTGTTTTTGCTGTCTGCTCTGCTCAGTATACTGTGAGATATGTCTGTGTGTTTGAGTCGGAGGAAAAAACATTATGGATTGAAAAAAAAATTGGTGACCAAAGTGCGTCTCTTTGACCAATGAAAATATGAGGGACTAATGCATATAGGTAAAACTGGTGGTTTTGTTTGAAGTTTCTTTTTTTCTGTCTTTTTTATTGTGTTTTCTGAGCACTGTGCTATGGAGTATTTTGTATGTGCTCTCTGAATGTGAATGAGTGCAAGAACATTAAAAATATATAACTGTTTTTACTCATATCCAAGAAGAAGGTGGGCATTTCATTTCTGAAAGAGGCAACCAAACCAACGGGCTTGCTTAATGGAGCAAGGAGTTCTTTGGAGTCATGAGCCTACTGCAGTGCAAGGACAGAGATCGCCATTTTCTTTGGGGATGTTGATGGGTTTTATTTTATTTTATTTTAGTTTTTAGTTTTTAGTGGTCTTATGTCTTCATCTGGAGTTCAGATGTGATATTTTAAAGCAATTTATATCATTTAATTCAGCAGTGGGCTATTGGGAATGAACTTTACACTTTGTGGGATGGGTAACTGTTTTCAAATTGGTAATTTCTTTATCTTTTTATTGTATTTCTGTAGTAATTTGATTTAAAGTGTTTTAAACACTCCCTCTTCTCCCACAAACACAGGATTTCATGGAAGTTGCTTATCAGTTCTCCATTTGTGGGAGGTAGGGCGATTTATTTTATTTTTTAGTTTTATTTTTAAAATTTTCTTAGGAGTTTAGAAGTGAAAGAAAGGCTGGTGTTGGGTGTGCCATTCTTGTACTGCAAATACATTAAATATTTATAAATATTAAAATACATTAAATATTTAGAAAACAGATTTATATATTACTCTTTTTTACAAGGAAAAGAAATCATTAGCTAGATCTTCCATTAATGGGGATTTGAGCCATTGTAGGTTGGAGCTATGCAAATTGTTCATAACTTATCCTTAAACCCTGAACTAAAGGGATTATTACTGATTTCATGTTTCATTCTAAATTTGAATGACTTGTTCATGATCTGTGTCTAGATAGCATAAAATAGGAGGATATCACAAATTTTGGTGGTTGCTATGTGGTTGAGTCTTGATCTCCAGTGGAATTGTTATAGTGCGCTTGAAAAAGATGGGATATATGGGATACAATACAGAAAAAGATAAGATGTGAAGAAATGTGTTTTAAAGAGTTCATGTTTCCACACAGGCTTATAAATAGCTGCACAAAATTATGAAAGTATTTGTGAGCCAGAGACTGGTTATTGGACATTGGTGAAGAGTTGTTTGGACCCAAAGAAGGCATATCCCTGGTGCTTTCCATATCTGAACATTTATTTATGCAGAATCTACTATTAGATTTTTGTCAGGATGAAGGTTTTAACTTATCTGTACATGCTTGGAAAAAACAAAGAACAGGAGATGTGGTTAAAAAAATCAAGCTCCATTAAAATAGCTCTGATTTAGCATGATATTTAAGCACATGTGTAGCTTTAAGCATGTGAATCATCCCACTAAAGTAAAACAATGCTTGCATATCACAGTGTCAGTGCAGTCAATCTGCCACTCATAGAATAAGTCCACATGCACTTTTGCATATTCTCATAACTCATCATTCATTACAATAAAAAGCAGCGATGACTTTTTTGAATAATGGAGTTCACAGTTCCATTTATTACCAAATCATTGCTTAGCAAAGAGTATAGCAAGTTATTTTACTGCTCAGGCAAGGTAAGTTTCATTTTTCTTGAATAAAACTATTGGTTTGAAGTGTCTTGTAATCATCTGACATGTTTACTGTGGGCTTGATCTCAACTCCCATGTAATTCAGTGGGGATGAAGTTAAGTTCCAGAGGAGTAGGCATGTTAGTCTAGTTCAGCGAAACAAGCAAGGAGTCCTGTGACACTGAAAGACTAAGAGATTTGTTTATCCCATGAGGTTTTGTGGGAGAAAATCACACTTCGTCAGATGCTTTGAAGATGGGGGAGCTTACAGAATGGGAAGTTCCTTCATGTTCAAAGCATCTGATGAAGTGTGATTTTTCTCCCATGAAAACTCATGGGATAAATACATTGATTAGTCTTTAAGTGCCACAGGACTCCTTGCTTGTTTTAATGGTGATGGAGAGCACTTAGGACAGCTCAGCAGCTTGCAGGATTGAACCCTCAGACTTCAGTGTTTTCTTTACTCCATTTCCCCCTTTCTTTCTGTAATTTCCTGTTTGTTTCCCTCAGTCATTTAGCTTTCTCAGTTCTTTTCTCTTCTTAAATTTTATTATTTTATTAACTCCTTTATTCTGTATTTATTTTTCTTCCTCCTTTTCCTTGGTTTCTCACTCCATTTGTTCCCTTCTCTCTGTAACAGGTGTTCCTTCCTCTTCCTCTTGTTTCTATTCTATTATTAGGAGGTGTCATGACACCAAGTAGTGAACATCAAGAGAAAGATAGCCAACCGTGAAATAGGCAATGAAGAATTGGTTAATTGTTAGAGCAGCAATCTTGGCTGTCGGGCAGGAAGTCAATGCCAATGACAAATTGCCAATACATGACGATTTAAAATGTAATAAATGAAGTTAACAAAGCTGCTCTGTAGCATTGTAGAGTTTTAATTACAGATGGCATCATATCATTCACTGTGGTGTCATATGTGCAGCTGACAATCCATGATGGAGATGGCAGCAAGCACAGTCAGCAAACTGAAAGAATGCAATTTTTCGAATGACATGAGTAAATATATTTGATTTATTTCACTTATGGATTATGGAGCAAAGCTTACAAATTTGGCATGAATAAGCAAGAGTTTGCTGAGGTGATACTCCAACCTAGATGGCACACTAGGAATGAAAAGTTCTGTTGTAGAGTCATAGGATTTGTCTACAAAGTAAATTAAAATCGAAGGCTGGCCTGTGCCAGCCAGCTCTAGGACCTCCAGGGTCCTAATGTCCGTCTCCAGAGAATGCCCAGAAGTCTACATAGTAATGAAACAGCCCTTCAGCCCAAGTCTGCAAGTGTTAGTTGGCTAGCATGAGCCAGTCACTGGCATCTGGTTGCTGAGTAGATACAGAGTTTAAAGTCAGAAAAGACCACCAGATCCTCCCATATGACATGTATAAAAGAGGCCTCCAGTACCATCCAGCACACATGCTGGAACCATAAACTAAAATTAAAGCAAAGTAATTCAACCATCAACCCGAAAAATACAGCCTCTTACTTAGTAGTGGGATCCAAAATTATTATCCTGTTGCTGCCATTTTGATGGAATTAAGTGTGCTAAAATTGAAATATTGTGATTTTCTATACACACACACACACACACACACACACACACACACACACACACACACA
>ML682007.1:23066959-23459513 GCA_007922195.1 Podocnemis expansa
ACACACACACACACACACACACACACACACACACACACACACACACACACACACACACACGTCTACAGGCAGTTTGGCCAGAACACTTATCTTCTATACTCTATTGTCTTTTACTGGGATTTCTGTCTCCCCCACCAACACCAGCCTGAAAATTAGTTGAGCCAAGTCTAAGGATGACAAACTACAGCATTGTCCACAGCACAGATTTGAAAAGGGGCTTCAGAGTGCCAGGCTGTTCTATTGCCCACTCTTTCTCATGGGATAATTGTAGATAATCACCTAAGGAAAATGTAGAGAATATGGAGATGGTATCGTGGTTCCTCACTATCAAGAAGTAACTTAAAAGAACCCAAAGACAATAATAAATTAAATACATTTAAATTTTAGGCACGTACTGGCCAATTGTTAGCGAAGTGATAAACAGAATGTCAGAGGCTGTGTTTGTGCAATGCATCTTTTAATGGACATCAGCTTCAGCAACCACATGACAGGGTATTATAGAATCATAGAACTGCACGGCTGGAAGGGATCACGGAAGGTCATCTAGTGCTCCTCCTCCACATTGAGGCAGCACTAAACATACTATGCAAAACATGTTTTTTGAGCTCTTTAAATAAACATTGGGGTGGGTATTTGGGAAGGTGGAGATAGGGATCAGAGAAGGCCAAATGTAACAGAGATTAGGCCTCATGACACGATCTGTGACAAAGGTGCAAACTCTTACGTTGAAACCACGGTGCTGAATGTCACAATCTTTGTCCATGAGCTGGTGTTCACTCTGGCCAAAGACTGCTCCACATGGAACTCCTTAAAGTGATGAGACTTCTGGATACCTGGGATTAGTGGAGTGCCAAGTGTGAACTGTCAAGTATTCCTGGGTGTGTCTGTGCTGTGGGAGTATACAGTACTGCAGTGTATTTCACTATCATGATGCCTCAGGTTGGAGGAAGAGTGCAGTGAAGTGACATTTCCATGTGTTCTAAATATGTACTCCTTTTGCAAGGATAATGGGGTAGTGCATTTGAACAAACATTAAATGTAAGAGGTCCAATGTACTTGGGAGAGAGTTGCCAACAGTACACAGATTCACTTTTTGAATTGGCTGTTTGTTTTTCCATTTAAGACTATTCCTAGTGTCACTGTTGTTTGCCATTATAATTTTGATGACTCTCTTCAACTGATGGCTGCAACTAAGGGAAGCTTGGAGAACCAAGTTGTTCCCTCTCCCCAACAGTGACCACTTTCCCTAGCATAACACACATTGTTGTGACCAGTCTGGCTGTTCTGCTCAGCTGTGATCCATCTCTGTCCCTCCAAAGCTACACAGAAAAGGAATGATTCTTATTTGTTGGCACCTTGCATTTGAGTAAAGTGGATACAAAATCCTACCAAATTTGACTTCTTCACTGACTTACAATGGTGGTAATTATTTGTGTTCAATTTGTATAAAGGACTTTGCTAACTGTGTTCTGCTCACACTTCTCCATCTTAATTATTATGAATATTAGAAATGATTTTCCACTTTGTTACACAATTTCCAATCCCATTGGGGTCAATGGAATTGCACTGGGGAAGAAGATTGGAGTGGCAGAATGGAGATCAGGACTCATATGCATAGGAAGCGACCTAATTTAACTCCAACACAAAGTGCTCATTTTTCTAACTCCTGGAGACTAGCATAAACTAGTCCTTGGTTTAAAAATTATCATCTCCTTTTCTAGATTTAATATATAATACACATCAAGGAAAAACTAAATGAGTCAAGTACAACTCTTCAATTTCTTAACATTTAACATAAATAATTGCTGCACTAAGAAGATTTAAATGGGTATTGCCATTCTTACGATTAATTCTTTCTGTTTCATCCTCCTTACTAATTGAAAATAGGCTTTTAATATAGCATACTTTGAAATTGGGTGAGAAGATAGAATTGGAAATGAGTTTAATTAACTACAAACTGCCCAAATCAATCCAAGTTACACAGTGCCTTTGTAATATACAGAGTTCATAACACTTAGGATTTGCAATAGTGCACATGCCATAATTCCATAGTAATTGTGCTAAGAGTGCATAAAAAGTACTGCTGTGCTATGAAGTTGTGTGGGGAGAGATTGCCTCTGCTCTTACGCGTAGGCAGTGCTGAGGGTATAAGATACTCACCAGCAACTACAAACCTAACAGCAGAAACATAAAGCAGGCACATACCACTGCAACAAACCACACTGCCAGCTTTGCCCACATATCTGCACAAAAGACACCATTACAGGACCTAATCAAGCCAGCTACTCCATCAAGGGCTCATTCACCTGCTCATCCACTAATGTGATTTATGGCATCATGTGCCTGAAATGCCTCCACACCTTACACATTGGACAAATACGACGATCTCTGTGCAAAATAAGAAATGGACACAAAACTGGCTCTGATTTGCTGTTACTGTATGACCTGATCCTGTTTTACACCCCCTCACATTTATTTTCATTCCATTCTGTAAGTTCACCCATCTTCGAAGCATCTGAGGAAGTGGGATTTTCTCCCACAAAAGCTCATGTGAAAAATAAATCTGTTAGTCTTAAAGTGCCACATGACTCCTTGGTTTTTTTTTTGTTTTTTGTTTTTTTTTTTTTGCTGGACTAGACTAACAAGGCTATCCCTTTGGAAATCAGAAATCACAACATTCAAAAACTGGTTGCTGAACAATTCCATCTTTCTAATCACTCTGGATGATCTGTTAACAGCTGTTTTCAAGCAAGTCAATGGGACACCAAGACTTCAAATAGAAACAGCTGAACAGAACTGATCTGAAGATTCAACTGTGTGAAAGCAGAATTAAATGGTGACTGTGGATTTTTTTCCCATTACAACAAGTGATTTGACTTCACCTTCCTCTGTGTGATGTTTCCCAGTGCTTAAATCTTAACAAGTGCTTTCATTTGCTGTTACAGTATGACCTGATCCCATATCTTCCACTTCCCTGCCTTTATTTTCCTCCCATTCTGTGGATTTCCCCATCTTCAAAGTGTCTGACGATGTGGGATTTTCTCCCATGAAAGTTCATGTGATAAATAAATCTTTAGTCTTTAAGTGCCACAGGACTCCTTGCTTCTTTTGCTGGACTAGACTAACATGGCTGCCCCTTTGGAACTTGATAAATTTGTTAGTCTTTAAAGGTGCCACCATATTCCTTGGGTGTGTCTACACTGGAGCCTTAGGTCAAGATAACCTTCCTTAAGTCAGCCTAAGGAAAGCTCCATCTACACTGGGAATTTATTAAATCTGCTTAATAACACCACCTCTTAAGATTGACTTAAGGCTTAAATCAACCTTATTAAGTTGACTTAATCCAGTTTAGACTGGGCATAGCCTTCAAGTCAACTTAATAAGGTCACCTTCAGAATTAAGTTGACCTAACAGTTGCCACTGTGAATGTGGTCAGTCAACAGGAATTTGGAATGTGGATGCACAAAGTCGACTTGCCAGTGTTGACTTTAAGTCGACTTAAAGTCAACCTTGTTAAGTCAACTTAACAGAGCCTCCAGTGTAGACATACCCCTTGTTTGTTAGACATCTGTAAAGAGGTTCTGAATGAACTCTTCTCTGACATTTCATGCTGAATGGAGGGGGAAAGACTTCTTACTCCTGACTCTCACTTCTCCTCCCATGCCTGGGCTTGTGAGAAGGTCCTTGGAAGGCCACCTTATTTCCATCTTCAGAGTACCTTTACTGAGCAAATTCTGTCCCAAACGGCGCTGGGGCTTTTGGAGCCCCTCCCTTTTTGTTCCTCTGTGTCCTTTTACTATGCTTTACCAGAGTGGGACTAAGGATTTTACTCCTAGTGTCCAATCCAAAGCTTACTGAAGTCAATGTGAGACCCACTATTAGCTTCTCAGTTGGGCTAGAGTACAGAATGCGTTGTCTGAAAGCTGATGATGAAACCTGTGAGATGAAATAATGCTGACAAAGGTATTTAATTTGTTTTGGTATCAGTGGAATAAGTTTTATAGGCTGATTAAGAGGAAGCACAGGAATGTTTCCTTACTGTTTCATTGATCAGATGACTGCAGCATACTGAAGACTTTCAGGTTTATTCCTATGAAGCTCTGTCGGGCATGATACATGGGCCACAGGTGAATGAATGTGCTAGTTCCAAAAATTCCGTAACAGCATTAGATGTGACAGGTACCTGAGGGTATGTGAAACAGAGTGGTGCAAAAGCCTTGAGCTTTAAAAAACAAAGGATAGAGAGAAAAGCGGGATGATTTTGAAAAAGTGGATTGGAATCAACTCTTTTGACCAGAATTCTGGAAGGTATTTAAGCAACAAAGAGGTATAAAAGAGGTATAAAATAGGTTCATAATCATGGAAGTCAATGTGTTTCAAAGAAAAATGAAAAACTTTGTTATGAAGAGACACATTGATAAACAGAAAGCACATAGTGTAGTAGAGGATGTAGCAAATGAGGAAACTGGGTAGTTTAAAGAAAAAGGATAAGCCAAGAGAATATTGAGGAAAAACGTGTGTCAGCTAGCTCCCTACATCATGATGAAATTTGAAAGTATGTACACAACAGACAAATGTTACACATAGAAGATAAGAAAATTTCAGGGATGGTAAAGAATGATTTTGTGTGTTTCTATGCTTCTGCTACCAATGAAATGTGTGACACTGGTTTCCTTCAGAGATTCAGAAGAACAGATGAAGATGAGACATACAGCTACAAGACCGAATATCCAGAAATATATTACTTGATCAAATATTTGTTTGATGGCTAGTATGACTGAGAAGCGTTGTGCTGGAGGGGAAAAATAGGGCAAAACTGTGGGTAGGCTGCATGCATAAAGTTATGTTTTACTGTGACAGCTAGACAGATGTACCCTGAATATATGGGTAACCATTGAGGTTGCTTTAATTTTTTTTAAATTGAATTTATTGCTCTTAAAGGTGCTGGTTGATAGCTGTGGAGAGTGAAAACCTTCCTTTAAAAGGCTAGCATAATCCGCATAATGACAGTCTTAACCTCTCTTCCACTCAGCTACTGTTATTAATTCTGGTAGGGTACAGAAACCCCCAGAAGTTCCACTGGAAATCAGGGCCTCGTTGTAACAGCTGCTGTACATATATAAGATTAGAGGCAGTTTCTACCCTCTAGATGTTACAATTGTGGGAACAGAAACAAAGATAAGTGACTTGCTCAGGTTGATGCACAGACTCACCGGGGAACAGAAACTCTGGAGTCCCACCTCACATTCATATGCCAGTATTGTAACTTGAAAGGACAAACCTACCTTCCATAAGCAGTGATTGATTAGGAGATGGGCAGGTAGGATAACTGACTCTTGAATTCCAGAGCCCTAGTTAGCTGTAGGACTAATCAGGAAATCCCGTTCCTGATATCCTGTTACCAGCCCACCTCCTGTTAGGGAATGGATCTCAGCCTTGCCTAAGGATTGTCAGAGGATCCCCCAGAAGTTTTTCAAATATGTCACAAATTTTTATGCACAGCCAGCTCCTTCTTCATGTCAACTCTCCACCTCAACATATACCACTTCTTTTCTTGACTGCGCCCCTGTATAGGCATTCACTGCAGTTCCCCATGATTGTAGCAGTCCATGATGCTGTTGCAGAACAAGTGCTTCAGGCATAGTAGAGGGTGCGAGAGCTGCTGGAAATGAGGCAGTACCTTGGAGCAAGAGCCAGCCCTGAGGCAGCAACTTGGAGCAAGAGCCAGCCCTACAGCAGCAGCAAGGGAGAGCAGTGATGGCTTACTGCCCTGCAGCCCACTGATTATGATGGGATGGGATGGCAGCAAGGCCAAAAATGAGTGAATGGCATTGTGACCTTGTTCGTGGGCATTGTGTTGCCATTCAAATTTGGCACCACTCATCCCTGCCATGCCTCCTTTTTTCCAGTGATGACGGAGGGGCCACGGGGCCAAATCTGAATGGGCAGTGAGGCAGCCAGTGCTGCCGCTGCCTTGGGCCAGCTCCTGCACCAGGGCTTCTTCCTGGGAATCTGTTGGATCTCATCCTGCGTCCAGCAGCCCATGTCCCTGACTTTCCCTGCCAATGGACTGAACTATGAATAACACGCATATTTCTTTATTTGGTGTATGCAGTCCAGTCAAGCCATGCCAAGCCAACACTGTGTTCTTATTAAAGATGTTCAAGGCACAAAGACTTCCAGCAAGTTGAGGCATTTTGCGGTCTTCAGCAGTATGTGGCGTGGTTTGTGGCTGCCCATGTCGACATAGTGGACAGTCTCTAAAACACCACAGAGTTCTGTGGCACTTAAAGACTAACAGATTTATTTATTGCATGAGCTTTTATGCAGAAAATCGCACTCGTCAGATGCTTTGAAGATGGGGATCTTACAGAATGGACCTTTGGAACTTCAAAACACCACAGAAATTCCATTGCAGTTCAGATTCCATGTTTGATATGAAACCAGTTCAAACTGTTCAGCTTCCTTCAGGATAACCCTATCTATGGCCATGGGCAGCAGTGATGCTTGTAGGAGATAGCAAGAGTAGAAATGTCTAGGTGTTGGCTCAAGGCCTAACGAAGCAATCCAAGAAAGTGGGCCTGAATGGCATGCACACTGGACATGAATTGAAGGGACCATGATAACCTCATCAAAATTGGCACAAAATGAGCTGAAATTGCAATAATATGGATAAAGATGAGAATGTACTTGGATAAAGACTTGGAGAAAGGTGGCTCCAGCCTGGTTTCATGCCAAACGAGATAAAGAGGTATGCTGTGTCAAAGTGACCTGTGCAAAGGAGAGTTTTGGCCAAATCATGACACCTTGATGGATGGTGATGCCCAGGGACCTATCAAATTAACGGGAGGTATCAAAGGGGCCATGCACAGATCAATTAAGGTGAAGGCAGATAAAGTATAAAAGTAGGAACCCTAGAGCTCAGACTTTGTGGAGCCAAGAGGGTGACAGCGAGTCCTGCTGTTAGTTGAGCTGTTCCATTATATTGAGAGCACCAATACTGCCAGCAAATCTGTTGATATGGATTGTTTGCCATAGTGCTACGTTGCAATAAAGCCTAACCTGGCACCTTTGTTTCTATACGCAGCCAAACTGATAGCAGCACCGGACACAAAACAACACTGATAAGAACACATCTTGCCTGACGTGCCTGACTACACTCTGCCCGGCATACCACAGTGTTGACTGAGGCTTGGATGGCTTTAGGCCAATCAGCTACTGCACGGACAACGCTGGGAAAAAGCTACTCTGAATAGAGCGCACACGTAACTGCTGCACATACAAATTGAACAGGATCTTGGGGAATGATCAGCCCAGTAAGCAGGCCTAGTGCATGGCTGCAGGCAGGTTGGGAGAATGGCCCTGACCCAGGAAAGGGAGTCCTGGCCACAATGACTATGGAGAGAGACTCCAGGAAAAACTCAGACTCACCACTTGAAGCTCATGCTAGACCCAAGCACCAGCTATCACTGCACAGAGAATGAGATGCCCTCTTTGGGACTCATGAAGATTCTGGTGAGCAGTTCAGACTACCTTCATGGTAAAAGAGGATCACCCAGTTTAAGTGGACAGGATGTGATGGAGAGGAAGGGTCTTTACTAACTGTGATTTTGTTCCTGCCCATATGAAGCCATTTTACTGTATCTGGGATCAGCACTGCTTCTGGGGTTTAGATTCTGCCACCACGAAGATTGTTGCACAAAATCAGGAGGCTTAACTCTAATTCTCAACCACTTCCAGGCTATGAGCCACTTCCACTATGAGCCTGGAGTTTGGGATTAGTTATGAGTATTGTCTTGTGAGCAAAGCACCAGAGTCTAAGCACTTCAGCAGAAAACTGGCAAATGACCTCAGGCATGGGAATCTCTCACCTTTTTCTCATAGAGCATATTCAATTCCTCCTCTCTGGAAAATGAAGGACCAATAACTTTTATGAGTTCATCTCAAATCCCCAAGCACTTCTTTTCTTTGGTTCTCATAGAGAAGGGAGTGACATTTTCCAGGTTACAATCTAGGCCAACAAACAGCTGTGTCCCCTCAGTTATCCATAGGTTATGGACGCTGTGGGTGGAAAGAAAAGGAGGAATAATTTGGGGTGTCTGCTTTCCCTGTCTGATAGTTCTTTTCCTTCTTTGAGCATCATCTCCACCTGAGGTTCAGGAGGTGGAAAGTCTGCGTGGGCAGGAACTCAAAAATGTTTCTTTAAGTTGTAGATTTTTCACTCATGCCCTTTTTCCTACCAAAGAATGTCTACTTGACCAGGTGACTGTCCATTTGATTTTGTTGACAGCTGACTGTAGTTCCAACTAGCTCTTTGGCTTTGGGGATCTGGTTTGTGATTGCTTCCCAGGCTTGGAACGTGTCTTAGTAATATCGAATCTCATATAATATAGAATCTCATAACTTTATAAACTATGTCACCACACATATTTTACCAAGGAAATAATAATAAATAATTTGTGGATTTTCAAATGACATCTTGTAAGTCATACGTTGTGTAAGTTTTATCATAGTCCTATAAAAGGGGTAAACACAAGAGTACAGACTGTCACAAGGGTTAAGATTTCACTATTTTTATTTATTCAGTAATTTTAATTTTATCATTTTAATTTTGTAGTGGAAGTAAGGCCATTTCTACATACAAACTTGCAGTGGTTTCGTTAAACCAGTGAAAACTCCCAAACAGTCTTATTTCACTTTGAGTTTCTTTTTTCAGCTTAGCTTCCTTCTCTTCCTAACCAATTTCGGCTAACCTGAAGTGATCCAGGTTTAAACTGAAACTCTGACTTTTGAACCAACATAATTAAATCACTTTAAACAATACCTTCAGTTAAAGCTGTGCAGCTCAGAGTGTGAATTGTAGCCAAATTCTTTAGTTTGAAAAGTAATGTAAGATTGTTAATTAGTTTTAATGAGGTTGTTAAGGGAGTTTAGGGTTCTTGCCCAAATTTGACAACAGAGATATTTAAAACAAGAGGCCCCCAGGCATGCTTGGTAGAGAAACACAAAACTTAGGTTGACTTCATAAAATCCTTTTATTGCTAAATGTATAAATGGTAAACAGAATTAAGAAGGGGTTTAATTAAGTCAATATATATCTAACCAAATTAAAATTAACTTCAATTTGCTACATACAAGAAATTTTATACTCAAGTAAATTTGATATTTAAAACCCGATAATTGATACTCACACCCTGGTTTCCCAGCTTAGTCTTTCAAAACCTGGATTGAACAGGAAGGGTGCTCAGGAAAGAGTTTAACTTTAGCTAATATCACTAGACTTATGAAAGTATCTTAGAATAACTAGCTAATAAGCAAAGTAAAATAAAGCTGATCTGTGTTTTTCTGGAGAAGAGACTAGCTGAGAGTTGAAGAAACTCAGAGCTAGAAGCTGAGAACAAAAGCTGAAAAAGTAGAAGCATCTGGAAGCTAGAAAAAAAACTACCCTGAATAACAGGGTTTGGGCTCTTATACCCTTCTCAACACAGAGGAAGTTAGATCCACATTTATCACACAAATATAGGGAGAGCACCCCAGAAATTGTAGGGATACTTCTATGTCATTTGTCAAGAGGTTTGTGCATACGAGTGACATATAATTGATTTATGACTGACACATATCCACTCTTCAGAATGTTTCATCATTATTATGGAGATCTTTCTGGGTTTTGCGGTGTTCTACCAAATGTCAAGAAGTCCAAACTGGAAAATCACAACCTGTCTTTCTGTCTACTGACCTGGGAGTCATGATCAAAATATAACCTCTTGGATCTATGCTTCATTGAACACTGATGAACAAACAGACCCACCTGTCCAACTTATAGTCTAATATTATCTTAAGTGTCCTACTAAGGCCTACACCCTTTAGCCTGTTCATACAAGCAGTATAATTTTTTTATACAAGCCTGTAAGGTATGTTGCCTTTCAGCAATCAATATAAAAGTTATTCTAATTTATAAATTTATGTTAAGTATAAAAAGACTCTTTAAATCTAATAACAGGATTTCCTAAAGCTACAAAGGAAGATACATAAGTGATATATAGATAAATACATGCATTCAAGCAAAGCATAGGTTAAGTGAAAGGCTACAGGATGAGACCAAATGTTATTTGGCAGAGTCTAGGTCAGCTGAGTATGACCTCAGAAGCTCGTGGACCAGCCTTGAACGGAAAGAGCTAAGTACAAAGAGCTAAAACCAATGAGTACCATCTCAACTGTTCATGAGAATGCATAGGGATAGAGCCAGTCTTCTCAATTTGGCAAAAGTGTCACCAAGGAATGGGCAGAAACATTGTGGGATTACTGTGAAAGTACTAATTGCCTTGTTGCAGCTGCCACACCAGTGCTTGCTGTGTATACGGTTACCATATGTCCCAATATTTGATGCTTTTTCTTATATAAGCTCTTATTATCCTCCATCCCATCCTGATTTTTCACTCTTGTTATCTGGTCACCCTAAGCGTGTATGTTGGCACTGCAGAAATGCAGACCAGCATAATTGTCACCAATATGGTGGTTAGCTTTATTCTGAGCAAATGTAGTGGCACTGATAGTGTTAATATAGCCCATAGCCACTCAGTGTAGTGCTCTGTGCTGGTGACAAGGTCTCATACATGGTTGCTGGGCCTGCTACAGGGCTGGCTAAAAGACAAAAGGGTTTTATCTGAGATAGTAAAGATTCATGCTTTAAGGTCCAGTAAACTCTGGTTTAAGTCCTGCAGTGACAATCCACTCAGTGACATGCATTACAGGAACACTTGTACAGTGTTAATAGTAGACTTATGTTGAGTTACAGGCAAGGAAGAGTTGCAACAATGGTTCCAGGGCCAAAATTTGCAAATGCAGACAAGATACAGAACTTACTCTATCAGTATTTAGTGATTTTCCTACAGAAACCAGGAAGAAAGTGCTTACTTATTTAACACAGGTCACAGAACAGCTGTCATTTTCCAGGGCCAGATTTAAAGCAATGATCTAGAGGCAAAAGGGCCTTTTGTCTCATCATTTTATTTTTACACTTCAGCTCCTAAGTGAATCAAATTAAGCCAATTTGGCAACTTTCTTATGTTTAATTATTACTATTCTTAAAGATAAGTTTGCTGACCAAGCAGATTAAGCGAAATTCTCTAGACTATTATCAGGAAAGGCTAATTGGCTATTTTAAAAGTGACAAGTTAGGAGAAGTGAAAGGTGACAGTTGTGAATGAAATGCTGCCTTTAGTGAAGATGGTGGCAAAATTGTAACCAGCTATAATGAAACCAAGATACCACCTGAGAAAAAGCCAAGGTAGAACTGACTAAGAAATCATACTAAAACAAATAAGGAGTTCTGTGGCACTTAGCCTAACACATTTATTTATTGCATGAGCTTTCACGGGACAAAATCCCATTTCATCAGACACTTTGAAGAAGGGAGAACTTACAGAATGAAAGGAAATAAATGCAGGAAAGTGTAAGTCATGATAACAGGTCACACTGTAACAGCAAATCAAAGCGGTTGTTAAGATTCACACACTGGGGAACAGTATATAGAGGAAGATGAGATCAAATCACCTGTTGTAATGAGAGAAAAAGCAAAGTCCCTATTAAGCCCTGAAGCAATGCAATCAGCTTTGCAAATAAATTTGATCTCAGCAACTTCTCTTTGAAGCCTTGATCTGGTATTCATCTGTCTGAGCACTGCAAGTAGTAAATTGTCAGTGAAGTGATCAGGAAGATTGAAATGCTGACCCACTGGTTTTAGAACATTGTGATTTCTGATGTCAGGCTTGTGCCCATTTATTCTTTTGCGCAGAGATTGTCTTGCTTGTCCAATACATAAGGCAAAGGTGCATTTCTGGCACATGATGGCATAAATTGCATTGGTGGATGTCACAAGTATGGAGGATTCAGAAAACAAATGATGGCCCCAAAAGAATAATCTTGAGTAAACTGTAGTTTCTGAGAATGGAGACAGCTCAGAGTAATTGTAATGGGTTTAAGTTCCAGAGGGGTAACCATGTTTCAGCAAAATCAACCAGGAGTCCTGTGGCATTTTTAAAAGCTAACAAATATATTAAGGAATAAGCTTTCATGGGCTGTAACCCACTTCCTCAGGTGATTTGAGAACATTTCATTCCTGATTTAGGTCTAGTTTCTGGGTCAGAAGGAATCAGTGGTAGAATTGGGCCCTATGTTCACTGCAGCAAAGGAACCGAATTGGGGGAAAAAATGTAGAGACGTAGGAAAAATGTCAGAATCTCTGATTTTTCATGAGTCAAGAATTTCTCCTGGAGTCACTGGACAAATGGATAAGTTCCTTGTGTGATTATGCTGAAAGCATGAATAGCGCCTTTCAGCTGCAGTGCCAGCACTTGGGCTACATTGATGCTGTGTGGCATGGTGGTAGACAATATGATGTTTGCTTTACGCATCATGAGTGCAGTCCCTCATGGAGCTGGTTCCAGAAAGAGCTGGCGAGCAGTAGCCTCTGAATCTATCGGGTGCATGTGCAGTGATATCACAAAGTGGGCACAGCCTTAGGGAACATCGCAGAAACTTTCACTTAATGCTTACTGAGCACATTGAGAAATTGTTTCAAATTTTATTTTAATATTTCCCCTCTATACCAAACAAAGACAAAATTGCTCAAGGAGGAAGGAGGCCCTGCTGAGCTTCAAATATCAGATGATTTTCCTAAAGCACTCACAAAAAATGTCTGCTCACATTTTTAAATTTTTTTTTTTCACAGTGGGATATTAACTTGTCTCCACTTTTCCATATCTCCAGCGTTACTGGAATGCCTTTGCTCATACTTCCTGGAAATCATCCTTCAGCAAAGGTAAATCAGGGAAGATGAAATTTAAAAAAAATCCCCAAGCCCCCAAATGTGGTAATTTACAAACATCTGAGAAGGGTGTTCCTTTGTACACTCTGTAGGGTAGGTGTACTTTCCAAGGATTTCAATAGAACCTATTTTGAAATCTTTAACTAAAGCAGGCACAATCAGTCCCTGCTGTGTGTGTGAATGAGTTAGAGAATTCTCCTCCCACAACTGAACAGTTCTGACCTTTAAAAAGTACAGTGACTGCTTTTGAAAAGGAACATTAATGGTTCATTGCTTGTAATTGACAAAGGTTCATCTGACCTAAAATTAGGAGAGCTATAATCTTTGATGAAATCTGCAAGGCACTGCTTTTTAACATGTTTAAATGTATTAATCGAAATGACTTTATTGTATGAGTTCTCAGAATTACAATCAATGAGATAAGCATCCAAAAATTATATGTATTTTGAACTTAAAATATATGCCAATTCTTCTCTCCCAAAATTCTCCTCTTGTGGGATGCTAATCAGAAACAATTATTGTGCAAGTGCTTCCTCTAATATAGCTTAACCAGCATCACACTAATGTTATTGCTTTAACAACCCCCCCCCACAAAAAAAAACCCCAAACCACCCTCCCACTACCAATAGTCAAGTTTTCCATACTTTATAGAAGTCTTTTCATTGCTATTTTTGAAAGCAGCTGTGGACCCTCTTATAAAGCTTTGCTTACTCAATTTTTTCAGTTGACCTCAGGGAGGTGGATTTACTACAGCAATGGAAGACCCTCTACTGGTGCTCTAGTAAATGTCTACATTGAAAGTATTGTAGAGATTTTAATGCAGATGTACTTCTAGTGCTACCTGCTCTTAGGTCTAATGTAAATGCTTTTATTGCATTGTTTGCCATTTGGTATGGGAAGCTAAGAACAGGAAACATCGCAAATACAAAATATCAATCTTTTCATCTGAGGTCAACCAAAGGTCGCACCAGGGTCTGAGCTAACCAATTCTACTGATGTTTTGTCAAGAAAATGGTCACAAATATATTTATGTGGAAGTCAAATACAAAATTGTCCTTATTACAAATATTCATGGGGACATTGAGGATACCCTGTTTTTGGTCATGCGGCATTTGTAAATTGTACGTAATACTGCAGGGCTTATATAGAACATTAATGGCAAAAGAGCTCTATGAGGAAAGTTACCTCATTCACCCACTCCCTGAAGTGTTACCAGTACTTCAATAGTCCTTTGACAGGGACGAAGGAGAATGTGTTCTCATGGCTATTAATATAATCTTTCTATCAGTTTTATTATGTTTTAAAGTTTGATGAAATTACTTCACTCCTTTGCAGCGGTTGAACATCTACATACATAAAGGATCAGTGGTTATTGTAAAAGCTTTCCTCAATCAATCATAGGCTGCTCACACTGATTAAAACAATAAAATTCTGATATTACACTATGTAAAAGTCAGAGATCAACACAGAAAGAAAGGGAATGCACCTCAGGAACCAATGGTTAATAGTTGCATCTGCCCAGAAGGTGAATTGCTATTGATGTCGGCAAAACACACCCACACTCTCACACTGATGGCATGTAGCCATCTTTATAAGTCATTGTTTTCAACCGTATTTATCTTGTAAGAAAAAGTATTTTGCTGCATTCTTGGCAGTCTCAGTTCAGTCATAGAAAATGTGAAGGTAAAAACCAAAAAAAGGTCAAGTATATATTTTTCTTCAGTTTTATAAAAGTAAATTGCAGTGTTTTGTACTGTAGATTGGGAGTTCTGAACCTTTTTCTTTCTGAGTCCTCCACCTCCCAACATGCTATTAAAACTCCGAGGGCCATCTGTGTCAGAACAACTGTTTTTTGCATATAAAAGCCAGGGTGGGTAGCAAGCAGAGCAATTGCCAGGGACCCTGTGAAGTTCAGTTTCTCAGGCTTCTATAAACAGAAAACCAGTTGTTTTCTGCATTTCTTTTTGACAGATTCAGCCCCCCAGATGTGGGGTTTCAGGCTTCTTCAGCTGTAAGCTGTGGGGCTCTGGTGCTTTGCTCCCACAGATTGGCAGGTTGAGGGCTCCAGCCGCAGGTGGCAGGACCCCAGGGCTTCAGACCCTGCAAGGATCTGGGTCCTGGCCTGAAACCTGTTTGCAGCTGGCCAAGGGGGTTGCTGCCAGCTGGTTGAGAACCACCATTGTAGATCCATGTGTGCATCAGAAGAGTTAAACTATTTTTTCAAATGATAGCTCACACTGTGTACATATCTGCCTAATCACATATTCTCCTTTAAATTATAAATTTCCCAAATGGCATGGTCCAAGCAAGAGGAAATTTTGGAATGTATTTGAAGTGATTTTATTAGCTTTAGTACAGGATCAGAATATAATTTGGAAGATGGAGATATATGTGCAGTCTGTGAGGCTTCCCTCAAGATTTATCTGTTTTAATGAACAATGAGAGAGAGAGAGGTAGTTTAACTGATGTAGATTTTAGCAGAGGTGGTGAGTTTCTGCGGTTAACAGGTATGAGTCATTATTATTTATTGGTATCTATATTGCAGTCATTTGTAGGAGCTCCAATGAACTAGACACTGCATAAACAGATGATAAAGAGATGGTTCCTACCTTCGTATTTTTTTGTGTTGCTTTTCTATCAAAGAAGAGAGTCAAAGACAAAACACAGACAGCATACAACAGAGTTCATTCTGCTGTTCATGATTATGGCAGACATTTTGGGACATGGTAGGTGATATAAGCTTCAATTTATGTGCTTGTCTACATCAACCATGGGTTTCCAATGTGAAAAATAATGGGTAATTGGACATGTTACTTGTTTGTTTTCTTGGGGTCATTTATTTTTGTTGAGTGTGATGGTCTAGTCTAGTAAAGTTTATGATCTTGGCAGAACAGATATTATAACCACAAAATAACTTCTCTAAGACTGAAAATGAAGCATGAACGGTTAAAGGATGAAGCATGAATGGGTTTAACATCCATGTTTAGGTCTATAATCATGTAGCTTATTAATGTGTCCAAATTTGAGGATTATATCATAATTTTGGTCTTGCCCACTAATAAATAATAATAATAATAATAATAAATAATTTCTTAGTTTACTTACCTATAGTAGTCTTCTTTTGTGTAGCAAATGTTTAATTTCTTATGCTCAATTGCATAAACTTTAACTAATCAGATTAGATCCTTCAATGGTGAATTTTTTTTACTCATAAAAGAAATTAGCAAGTATCTCTTCAATAACAACATTAGTTATTGAATGGATTTGTTATTTCTTTTATAAGGGCCCCAATTTTCAATCAAATTTGTATAGATGAGAAATGTTAAAAGAAGACGTATAGTATAGAAGATACCTTACCTTTGCTTGGAATAACAAAATAATGTGCCCTTTTTAAACAAATAAGGAGTCCTGTGGCACTTAAAGACTAACAAATTTATTTATTGCTTGAGCTTTCGTGGGAGAGAATCTCATTTCGTCAGATGCTGAAGTGGGATTTTCCTCCCACAAAAGTTCATGCAATAAATAAATCTGTTAGTCTTAAAGTGCCACATGACTCCTTGTTTGTTTTACTGAAGTAGACTAACATGGCTGCCCTTTTGGAACCTTTTTAAACAGGGTTGGATAGAATTTAAGAAGCACACAAATACCTCTTTATAATTTGGAAATTGAACTATTATAGCAGTTAAGTGGTGGTGGTTTTTTTAAAATAAAATATAAGTCCATTGCCTTTGGAGGACGTCAACTTTAAGGTATATTTCCCAGATTTTTCCAGCCACAAGACTTCCTTAATTATGATTTACAAAAAAAAAATATATCTACAATTGAAGCCAAGGAGCCAAGTTTACTTACTTTATCACATACCATGTCAGCGTCATTGTCCTTAGGATATTTTCACTACTGGCTTGCTGAAGCAGCTGCAAATATTTTTTTAAAAATTGGATTCTAGGTAGATAAAATGTGTTATACACAGAAAGCTGCTAGTGATATATACATCTCTAATTAGATTACAATTTAAGAGGAGATGCTACCTAACTTTTTGAAATACAGTACTGGTTTATATTTGAATACTTCAGTGAAACCTAAACAAGATTTGAACTAGACCAGCGGAAATGATAAATTCTCTTAAGAGTTATAGTTTGGTAGACAGGGTAATTCTGAAGTGCTTGGAGAGTGTATTATCATTGCCAATAATTAATGCAGCTTGGTAGTAATTCTCTTTGAGACAACTCATCTAAAATCCACCAGCCATTTGATACTGTGGTTGTAAAAATGTAACCCTCTCTTCTTGATGGGCAAGCAGCATATTTTAAAGGACCTTGTTAATATTAAAAGGAAATGGTTTAAAAAAAAACTGTACTTTTCCATAATTTTCAGCCAGGGAAAAGTAAGTGGGACCTATGAAGACTCAGATGAAGGCCACTGTGGGTATATGGAGGTTATCACATTTGCTCAGGTCTAGAGATACAGTAGAGACCTATAGCTGTGGTGGGGAAAGTTGTGGAATGTATATGTGGCTCAGGAGGCCGTAGCAGAGTAAAAGAACTGATCTAGTCTTATGCTCAGGTATAGCATCAGAAGTCTACATTTACACCAATGCAACAATCCATTTTCACTCAGTTACACAGATGGTGCAATTGTGTTTTGAGTCTTTCAGTAAATATGTAGGCCTTGTCTACCCTTGCAATTTCTTCCCATTTTAAAATAATTGTCCAGCACTGTATGCTCTAATGTAGACCAGCTCCAGATATCTTCAAGTCATGCAGCAAGGTTTTGCTGAGGCGTTCACAGCATTCCTGGCTCCACATTTCCCTTTTCCATATAGGCTATGTCAGGGGTCTGCAACGTGAATGATAAGAATAGTCATTTTTAAAAATTCCTTCAATTATTAAGTGTTTTGAGAGCTGCAGTGGGGGTAACTTCTTGGTGGGGGTATCTTTGCGAGGGCACCTAACGTAGGGCCCCTGGTGGGAGTGGAGGTGCAACCAGCAGCAGGGCCCCTGTAGCGTTCCCTGGTGGGAAGCTGGGGCCTGGAATCAGGAGCAGGCCTCCCACACTGTCCCCCATGGCAGAGGTGGAGCCCAGAGCCTGGAGCTGCAAGGGGGCAGCTAAAGAGCCACAAGCAGCTCCGGAGCCACAGGTTGCAGACCCTGGGCTATGCTTACCAGGCACAACTGACCCTGAAGTAAAGAAATTAGAAGTCAATTATATTCAGTATAATATTTTAGATCATAAGTAGTATTTGATCAATAAATATTAGTATCAAATTCCAAAGTTCCTTGCACCCTGTGGAATCCACTGAGGTTAAAAGAGTTGTCCAGAATTCATAAGTGACAAATTTGGCTCTTTGTTTGCTATAAATTGTATTTAAGAAAACTCCCAACTCTAATAACTCTCCTCTCTTTCTCCTCTCAAGTAGATGAAGTTAGATCTCAACTGTTGATACAAAATTGGAGTCTTTCCACACAGGCTCAAAAGTTAAACTTTTGACAATTAAAAGTGACAAAGGTTTAGAAAAAATGAAGGCAGCTGTCTCTCTTCCCTCCTCAAAGAAAAAGGAAAAATGTCACCTACATAAAAAAGAAAATGGAGAAGGAGTTAAAATTATGTATTGCTTTCAAGACATAAAGCATTTTCAGCTAGAATCCCTGTCTCAAGGGTTGGCAACCTGAAAGATTAGACGAGCCATTTATTAAAATTTCTTCAGTAACCAAGTGCTTGGAGAGCCGCAATAGGTGTAGCCTGGTGGTGGTGGTGGTGGTGGTGGTGGTGATGGGGGGCTGGGAGCTGGGCCAGGGTGACTGCCACAGGATCCTCTGATGGGGGGGGCTGGAACCTAGAGTGGGCCCCCTTCAGGGTCCCCTGGTGGTGGGGGGAGCCCAGAGCCTGGCTTGGGCCACCTGCTCGGTTCCCCAGTGGCAGGAGGGGGGCTTGGAGCCCAGAGCTGCAAGGGGGCAGTCAACGAGCCTCATGCAGTTCTGGAGCCGCGAGTTGCAGACCCCTGCCCTATCTGCTAATGAGACGTATGAAAACTCCATACAGAATGAATGTCTTTTATTTTTATATGCCTTTTGCTTTGTATTTAAAGTCATGCTATCTGTATTTGACACATTTGCTTGATATATTTTTAATCATTATCATCACAACTAACTACAAGTTACCAGAGCTGTGTTACGATAGCATGCTCATTCACACACTGTCATGGGAATTAGTCCAGTTTTCTCACTAAGAGTTAAATATCCTTTCTCATCATTCCTTACAGAAGAAAATGGGCTATCTGAAATATCAGTATAGCAGCAGGGATTGTATTCAAGATTTCAACCCTTGGAAATATTAATAAAAGCAGAATTGCAAAAGGGCCCAGTTATTATACAGCTAATTCTTCATAGTATGATGGCTCAGTAGAAACATATTGCCAATGGAAAAATGATTTAACAGGAAAGGAAAAAATCCCTATGACACATTGAATGTGTAACTGAAAGTCATTGTTACACATCTTAGAAGTCCCTCAATTTGCAAAAAATGTTGGATTTTTCTCCCTCATCCAAGTTAAAAATCAAACAATTCCTTTCTATATTTATTTTTTTTAACACACTGCTGTATTTCAGTGCCTTTCAGTAGTACATTAAGCAACGTGACTAACATCTGTCGTGTTCTTTCTTTCTCTACTCAAAGAAGGAAAGTGTATGCAGTGGAATGTTACGTTTTGATTTTTTTTTTAATACACATATATCCAAACACACACACACATAACTATGTTTGTTAGAGCAGTCAAGGTAAAAAAAATGCACATTGGACTTAGAATGGAAAGTGGAGCTGTTTGTGATGGCCCTTGGTTCCTTTTTTCCCGTCTGTCTTGGGCTTGCTCTCAAGAGTGGTCTGTCTCCTGCACGGACGTGCTTTATCCTTGCTGTAGGAAGTGCCATTTCTCAGAGGAGTGAGGTTGTCAATCACCATCTTCATCCCAGAACTTTAATCAATCTGTTAGATACCCTGGGCACATGCCATTGAGCGCTCTGAAGGTAAAGAGAAACACCAATGAACTTGATTAATATTCTATGATAAGCCTTTAGAGAGAATTTAGGACAAGTAAGGTGTATTCATGGTATCCAAAGTCACTGGGGAGACATGCTGAAGTCTTCTACAGTAGTTGGAGTTTCATAAGTATTGAAGTCTTATGCAAGATATATTGCATCGCTGTCATCTATCTGCAAGATGATGGTGTGACTAACTTGAGACCATGTTGTTGGTCACTGGAGTGGGTTGGAGTTCCTGAATCAACCAAAATTGGTAGAAAGTATTATTCATGTATACTAAAATCTTGCCATTAATTAGGAATCCAGAAGCACTCCTAAAGTGTGGCTTGGACACTGTAACACCTGATCTTTTCTCCTTGACTCCATGATGCTGGAGATTCATTTATGTCTGGACCCTCCTCTTTCGATTGTATATGTTACCTAGTAAAGACAGTCAAAAACTCAGTCCCTTTCCTTAAGTTTGACAGCCCCTATTACAGCCAAACTTTCCTTGTTCTTTTAATCCCCTAAAGAGAATCAGATCCTTCATTCCAAAGGGTATAAAGGCAGAGAACCGAAGAATGGTCATATTGGGTCACAGTAATACACCACCTAGCTTGGTATCCTATCATCTGACAGTGACCAAGTGCCAGATGTTTCAAAAGAAGAGAACAGAACAATTTATCTGGTAATCTATCATTCAGTCTCAAGTTCTAGCAGTCAGAGGCATAGGGGACACTCAGACCATGAGATTCCATCCTTAACTATCTTAGCTAATTTTCATTGATGGTCAAATTCTGCATGAATTTATCTAATTCTGTTTGAATCCAGTTATACATTTGACCTTTACAAGGTCTGCTAGCAAAAAGTCTCACACTATGTGATGTGTGAAGAAGTACTTCCTTATGTTAGTTTTAAACCTGCTACCTATTCATTTAACTGGGTCACCCCTAGTAAGTGTGTTATGTGAAGGAGTAAATAATACTTCTCTATTCACTTTCTCCATATTGTTCATGATTTTACATACCTCTATCATATCCCCTCCATAGTCACATCTTTTCTATGCTGGAAAGTTTCAGTCCTTTTAATCTTCCCTCATTTGGAAGCTCTTTGGTACCCCTAATCATTGTTTTTGTGCTCTTCACTGTATTTTTTCCAATTTTAATATTTTTTTTTGATAACTGCACTCAGTATTCAAAGTGAGTGTGCAATAGATTTGTAGTGGCATATGATATTTTCTGAATCATTATTTAGCTGTTTTTACTAATGACTCCTAACATTGTTAGCTTGTTTGACTCCTGCTGAACTTTGAGCATAAATTTTCAGAAAACTATCCAATATCTCTTTCTTGAGTGATAACAGCTAATTTAGAACTCATCATCACATATGTATATTTGGGATTTTTTTTTCAATAAGCAATACTTAGCATTTATCAACACTGAATTTCATTTCCCATTTTGTTGTCCAGTCACTTAGTTTTGTGACATCTCTTTGCAAATCTTTGCAGTCTGCCTTTGATTTAATCATGCTGTGCATTTCTGTATTATCTGCAGTCTATGTCACCTCACATTTACCCCTTTTTCCAGATCATTTAGGAGTATGTTGAATAGTATTGAGCCTAGTACAGATCCTTGAGGGACCCACTATTTACATTTCTCCACTGTGAAAATTGACTATTTATTCCCATCCTTTTGTTTTCTGTGTTTTAAGCAATTAGGGATAGATGAGAGGACCTTCTTTGTTATCCCATGAATGTCTACTTTGGTGAAGAGCCTTTGATGAGGAAGATTATCAAAGACTATGTCTACACTGATCATTTCAATTTGAACCAATAATTATTAATTCAAATTCAGTCAATTTGAATTGACATGGCCACACTAGAAAATCCAATTCGAATTGGCATGTCCATGAATAGGACTTGCTAGTTCGAATTCAGTAGGGGGCACTATTGTATACGGAAAAATCAAGCTGTGGCTAATTCAAACTAACAGTGAATTCGAACTGACATGGCCACACTATGTCAATTTGAATTACTCACTATAAATTGACCCGGACTTTGATGGAAAAGCAGGTTTAACCAATTTGAACTCTGCTTTCCTCGATTCGAACTGAGGAGTGCCTCAGTTCAAATTGAGGAAAGCAGGCATGTCAATGCACTTAATAGAATTCAAATTGGTGTCAATCAATTCGAATTCAGCTCTAAGTGTAGACATACCCAAAGAGTTTCTGAAAGTCCATGTACAGTGAATCCACTAGATCCCTCTTGTTCACATGTTTGTTGACACTTTAAACTGTAAACTGGAGTAATAGAAGCATGATGTAATTTAATAGGGGTAAGTACAAGGTCATGCAATTATAGACTAATAAAAGGAATTTTTGTTAAAGCTTAGAATACATCAGTTGGAAGTGACGGAGGAAGAGAAAGATCTGGCAGTATTAGTTGACCACAAGATGGCTATGAACCAACAATATGAGGTGGCTGTGAAAAAAAGCTGATGTAATTCTAGATTGCAGCAAACGAGTTATTCCCGGTAGAAACAGGGAGGTCTTAGTACCATTATACAAGGCACTGGTGAGACCTCATCTGGAATACAGTGAGAAATTCTGGTCCCCCATGTTTAGGAAAGGTGAATTCAGATTGGAACAGGTACAGAGAGGGACTACTAAAATGATCCACAGAATGGAAGACCTGCCTTAAGAAAGGAGACTCAAAAAGCTTGGCCTGTTTAGCCTAATCAAAAGAAGGTTGAGGTGAGATTCGATTGCTCTCTATAAATACATCAAAGGAATAAATACTTAAGAGGGGAGAGGAATTACTTAAATTCAGTGCCAATGCGGGCAGTAGGAACAAATGGATATACACTGGCCTTCAGGACATTTAGTCTTGAAATTAGACATAGGTTCATAACTATAGGAGGAGTAAAGTTCTGGAATACCCTTCTGAGGAGAGTAGTGGGGGCAAAAACCCTAGCTGGCTTCAGAACTTAGCTGGATAAATTTATAGAGGGGATGATATGATGGGATAACCTAAGTCGGCAATTAACTGATCTTTGGCTGCTAGTAGCAAATTTGACAATGGCCTGTGATGGGATTTTAGATGGAGACAGTTCTGAGTTGATGCAAAGAATTCTTTCTTTGGGATTCTGGCTGATGAGTCTTGGCCACATGCTCAGGGATTAGATGTTTGCCATATTTGGGGTCAGGAGGGGATTTTCCCCCAAGGCAGACTGGCAGAGGCCATGGTTGATGGTTTTTTTTTTCCCATCTTCCCCTATAGTGCAGGGCATCAGTGACTTGCTGGTGTTTTCCCTGTACTTCAAAGTGTTTAAACCACAGGGGATTTCAATGACTCAGTCATGGGTTGGATGTCTATTGCACGAGTGGGCAGGAGGTTCTGAGGCCTGCATTGTGCGGGAGATCAGTCTAGATGATCATATTGGTCCCTTTTGAACTTAAAATCTATTAATCTATTATATATTGGTGAGGCATGATGTCCCTTTTATAAAAGTTATGATGACTCTTCCCCAACATACTGTAATTACCCACAAGCCTGATAACTGTATTCTTTAATTTAGTTTCAGCCATTTTGCCTAGTATTGAAGTTGGGCTTACCAGCCTGCAACTACCAGGATCACCTCTAGAGCCTATTTAAAAAAATCAGAGTCATATTAGCTGTCGAACAGTCATCTGGTACAGAGGCTGATTTAAGCAATAGGTTACATACCACAGTTTATAGTTCAGTTCTGCAATTTTATGTTTGAATTTGGGACATTCCTTCACATCTTCTGCAGCAAAGACTGATGCAAAGAATTCATGTAGCTTTCCTACAACAGCTTTGTTTTCCTCAATGCCTCTTTAGAATCTCTATCATCCAGTGCCCCCACTGGTTACTCGGTAGGTTTTATGCTTCTGCTATGCTTTTTTTAAAAATTGCTGTTAGTTTTGATGTATTTTGCTAGTTGTTCTGTAAATTCCTTTTTGGCCTGCCTAATTAAACTTTCATGCTTGATTTGCCAGAGTTTATGTTTATGTCTATTTTCAGCTGCAGGATTTGATTTCTAATATTTTTAAAAATATCTTTTTTCCTCTAACAGCATCTTTTACTGTGTTGTTTAGCCATAATGACACTTTTTGATCCTCTTACTTTTTTTTTTTATTTGGAGTGTATGTATAGTTTGAGACTCTATTATGATGTTTTTCAAAAGTTTCCATGTGGCTTGTTACACTTGCAGGCATTTCTCTTGTGTCTACATTTTAATACCATGTAATAATTTTTACCATTTTTGTACTGTTCCCCCTTTTCCAAGTTAAATGCTACTGTGGAGCATTTCTTTCATATCTTCTCCTGTGCAAAGATATTGAAGTTAATTATGTGATGGTTGCTACCACCCAGCAGTTCAGTTATTGTTATCTCATGGGGACCAAATCCAGTGTGCTACTTAAGACTAAATAAAAAATATCCTCTCCCCTTTTCTGTAGAAGCAATTGTTGGTGATATCTAAAATATTTACCTCCACATTCCACCCTGAGGTGACATGCAAACAGTCACTAGCAGTTAGATGAGATCCCCATTATTATTGGGTTTCCTGCTTATGTAGCCTCTTGAATCTCCCTAAGCCTTTTATAACCCCTGAGCAGTCCCCTTTATTTAAAGAACACACTGCATCTTTACAAAACAAGAACAAGACCAACAATAACAACAAAGAGTTTACTCTTGTTCTCATGACAGTCACAACTCAAGGAAGCCGCACCACTATTGGTGAGTAAAGGCTTAAAAAGTCAGGTATTGGCTGGCACATTAGTAGTGTCTCAGTTCACAGTTGACCCTTGAAGTTGCCAGTCTCTCTCTCTCATTTGTGCAGAAGCATATGTGGTATCATTTTTGAACACAGTATCTTTATCTTTTCCCTTCTCTGAAAGCGTCTTGTCTTTTCCCACAACACAACCTCTGTGAAATGTCAAGAATTCCTTTTCTTCCTCTCCTTTTCCCCTCAGTGACAAACTTTGATGGATGCCTGTTTTCTAAAAATGATGAAATAACATATTTCCCTGAGACGCAAGCTTATCAGCATATTTTAACACATTGAAGAAGTGAATTCATTTTGATGCATCTCTAAAACCAGTATGGCTCCTACGATACATACAATTTATATTGGATGACTCAGGGTTTGATTGTCACAAAACTTTTTGATCTTTGATTTGTATTTTTCTACAAGAAATAAATACAATGACAGTAACAACAAAATGCCCTGTCTTTAGATAAGTAGGACACATGTTGCAATTTGTTTGCTTGCTTGTGATAGTGGGTCTGGCAAAAAGCCAATCACACTAAAAGTTTTAACCTCATCTCAGCAAAACTGAAATTTTTCAGTAGCTTTGTAGAACATCACCAGAGAGCCAGTTCCTTTGTTTTGCAGCAAAAATATATTTTTTTGCACCAAAATTATATTGTCCATTCACAAAGCCATGTCATAGGAAAGGTGGGGAGAAACAAAATATGTTACTTCTCTGAAGTACACAGTATTAAAAAAAAAGGAATTTTTTTTCAGCCATGAAATTCCTATAATTCTAACTATAAGTACAAGATAGTCTTTTGTTTAGACAGAGCTAAATGCTCCACTTGTAAATATGCGCAGAATTCTCACTAACTGCAGCTAGGTATTTCTTTTGCATTCTTTTGAACAGAATCTCACCTGTGAACTGCAATATGGACAAAAGTGTCTGCAGCCTGCAAAATAATGATGGAATAATGCAATCTGTCCGCTGATAATTTGCTTGTCATACTGAACATTTTGGAAATGTCTCTTTCACTGTCAGGGATTGATTCTAGTAATCATAACCTACCAACTGGCATGACAAAGACAAAATAATACCTGGCATTTAAGTTATTACTGTACCAATACAACCCACTCATTGTTCTACAAAAGCTAAACCATAATTTGGAAGATCAATACAGTTATTTTTGCTTTAGTTAAGAAATTGATTCCTTTAACATTACAGAATGGAAAAAATAAATTTCTTCTGATCAATATACAATAGCAGTCTCTCATCCCTTGCTTCAGGCTATCCTGATAAATACCATTTTGGAGTGTGTATCTAACAGACCCTACAGATCAGATAGCAAAGCAATGATATTCTGAATGTTAACGGTTTTTGTTTAATATTTTATGAGCTATACAATATATCATAGCCGGTATATTGTATTATCATTGTTTAATAGGTCTAAATTAAGTCAATTGTTATTAAAAGAAATGTGATAGCCTAATGGATATAGTAATACCATGTTCCATTGATGTTAATCCCAAGTAGTATAACGTCCTATGTTGGGAGTCCAGACTAACTGAAAGTGGGATAGGCAATAACAGCTGAATTCCAGCCATGAAGACTTGATTCTGAAAAAGCAGGGGGAAATATTGGGTGCTCAGAACTTCTAAAGCTTGAGTCTGGAAGTATATAATAGACATGCTACCTCAATGTTAAGTCCCATTCAGCCATTCAGTTGCTGTCATTTTATTATAGCGACTTCTTGAAAGGCATGCACATGTACGCATGCCTGTGCACACACATGCACATACACTCTGTTTTCCTTATTATGGGCCATATTTTCAGAGGATTAAACCCAACATATTTGTTTTCTCTCCTGACTTCTGAATAGTCAATCGTTTCAGTTTCTGTAAAGGTTTCATTATCACTGAGAACTGAGTGAGTGAACACAGATTCAAAACAGTCTTTGCTGTCTTTTAAAAGGATTAAATCCTCAACACTTTACTCAAAAACTCTCCTTGAATTCAGCATGATGACTGTGTAAATATGAGTATGTAGCCAGCATGTGGTTGCAAAATTAATTAGCTCTTATTCTCCTCGACACTCATCGCTTATGAAAGTGATGGTGGAGGCAGCGGCAAAGCTTATGCGGGCTATCCCACTGTCAACTCAAGCTACAACACAGCAGCAGGCTCAAGTTCTTAAATCAGATTGCTTCTTTCTGTGCTCCCAAGGCATCCTGACCTCATGTTTAGTGTGTAGGATTCTCTGTATCTTTCCCTCATCCCACAAACATTCAAAAGTTCTTCTGTGTTTGGTCTCTCATTCAGAAGATATGTACTATTGACAGTCATTATCTCAACGAGTATTAAATCAGATGGGTGTAATGTCTAACTGGAGTTACTTTGCCTGAGATTCTCTGGCTAACCAAAGGGGAGCCATTATAACTTACTACATGTGAAAGGAACTGAACAGTGTGGGTATGTCTACACTTACACTTTAAATCGAAATGATGATGATGATTTCGATTTAAAGTAGTGCATGTCTACACTAGCTTTCCTTATTTTGAAATGAGGAGCTCTCTCATTTCAAAATAAGGAATGGTTATTTTGATATAATAAAACCTTGCTTTATATTGAAATGACAATTAAATCAAAATTATTATTTTGAAATAACACAGCTATGCTGCATTATTTCAATTTAACAGTTTTCACCCTTCTCCCTCCCAGGGTACTTTCCTTTCTCTATATATTGGGTGGGGGGATGGCCCTTCTGGGGGGCCATCTTGTCATACCTTCCATGGTGCTCCTCTCCTAAATCTAACTAGCAAGTTCTGTCCATGAACATGCTAGTTCAGTTTGGGGTTCTAGTGGTGGCATGTTAAAATGATTTAACTTAAATGGGTTTAATGACTTTTTATTTTGATTCAATTAGAGTGATTTAAGTTCACTCGATTTAACAATCTAAGTGTAGACAAGTAGGACAAATTGTTTCAGAACTACACTGAAGTGCCTGGAGTGGGTTTTTAGTTCAGTCTAGTAAACATGAGAAAGGGTCCTCTACTCTGTTTCTTTTGCTTAATGTTTTTTCAGGAAACCTCTTCTCAGGCATGCATTTAGATTAGGTTATTAGCTTAATTTCTTTGATGACCTTTGTTACAATCCCTTATGCTTAGTTTACTGGAAAAGTGAGGCATAATCAGTGTACCTAAAGCGTGTCTGTGGGGGATTATTTTATTTTATGGTTTTACTATAGTTTTGAGAGGTTTGTTGTTGTTTTTGAATGATTCTTTATAGGAATTGGAACTTACTGAGGCTAAGAAAAATAATGACACCTCTAGTGGTATGATAAATGGCTCCCATGTTTACCAATCATTCCATGATGTAACCTGACATACAACAAGATATTCTTCTTTACTTTTAACTCTTAGTCTAATAAAATTCAGGAATGGAAGATGGGAGGTGTTCACCAGAGATTCAAAATACCCTAGAAAGCCTCCCTACCCTTCTTTGCCCATTAAGGCCATATCCAAATCCTTTCATCCTTAAATAAAAATCGCTAGTGCTCCATTGCTGTATCTAACTCCAGCTCCCAGTTCAATGCTGCTTTAGAGGCTTCTGCAATTCCCGAGACTAGAGAGGAACATTCATAAAGAGAGATTTATTGGGAAAGGTCAGACTGTACCTTACCTGAGCAATAGGTTCATTCTGAAGAATAATGGTTTCATTTAGATCATTGAGGTTCCTCAGACTTATCACTTACTTCAAAATATGAATTTCAGAGGGAACAGCCATCTGTCAGAGTACAGTAAATACATTATTTCCATTCTCCTATGGGTTTGAGAGGTTGGATGGTTATATTACATTAGCTGGGGATTTTACATTGAATTCTGATTATAAAATTAAAACAAAAACAATTGATCATACATATCCCACAAAGCAAACTCTCCACTCTAAATTAGTTTTCAGGCTCTTCTACATATCTTATCATCAAAGGGAGTTAAGCAGTGACAAACATTTGAATAAACCTTCATCTGACATCACAATACAAATTAGAGTCTAGTAAAATATAAATAAGTTCAACCAATTTTCTATGCCTCGGTCTATAAAGCTATATTGGATTTATATATAATGATCATTTAACTCCTTCTACATATCTAAAGTTCCTTTCTTTTTAAAGGGATCCATCTTATAGATTTCTTTTAGCCCAGCTCCTGCATTTGTGGAAAAAAACAATGGCCAACATAGCTTCTTATTTAACTACGTTGACTTTGGTGAAGTTTATGAGTTAAATCATGATCCTCATTGCCATCATTGGTAGTTTTGCCAGTGAGTTCAGTGGGGCCAGGACTTCTGGGTTTCATATACAGCCTATCATCATCAGACTTAAGGTGCTAATTCAATAAAACTCTTAAATGTGTGCTTAATTTTCAGCATGTACCCAAGTTCGTCCTTATTAGAGCATTGTGAATGAGGGATTTTTGGGTTCTATGACTGAATGATAATATCAAAATGAATTCATTTTCTGTTGACCAAAGCAAATTGTTTTTGAAATTTTTGGAGGCCCAAAAGTAGAAAATCCTTTCTCTTAGAAGTCAAACAAGAATTTTTTATATGTTTGAGCTTTATTAAACATTTTCTAAAATCAAATTGAAGAAAATTTCAAAACAGTCATTTTAACTGAAGAAACATAAATAGAAAATGTTAAATCTTCAATTGTCCAAAAAAATTTTTTTTAGGTACTTTTACTGAAATGATCGGGTGGATTCGGTATACATTTTTTTTGTTGGTTCAGATCTGCATTTTCTGCTGAAAAAAATTTCTTCTCCCTCCAGTCCCTATTCAGCAATACATCAATGCCACTGATGTTCAGAATCTGTGATGTAGATTTTACAACACTTTGTGTAATATTGAGTGCTCTCTCTCTCTCAGCTAACATATCAAGGCAGTGAAGAAATCTTTGCATTTGTCCCTCTGTAACATGTCAGCATTCTGGCTTTCTCTTTGACAACTCTGCTAAAATTCTTGTCCAAGGTCTGGTCATCTTCTATGTTGATCTCTGTAACATCTATCTCCCAAGCATCTACATTACCTAATTCCAGTCCACTCGAAATGCTGCCACATCTTATCTACCTTAACTGCCATTTTGAGTGTCATCACACCCACCTATTAATTTTTTTGCTGTTATATCCTTTTTTTCAGCACATCAAATCCTATATTCCTGCCCTCATCTTCAAAGTCCTTCTGCACCCTGCTGTGACGTTCCCTTCTGCAATCTGGACTCGTGTATAGCTGGCACCCCAGTCCCTCACTCCTGGAGGCTGTCTTATCCTTGCTCTGCTGTGTGAACCCCCACTCCTGGGTCAGCCCATGCATAGCTTCCTGCAAGCAAGTGGCCCTTAACTTAGTGATTGAGTGCTTTTTGGCCAGCCACTCATGGGATTATACAATAGAATAGCCCCAGAAAAAAACCCCAGTCCCAGATGCAACCCCAGCAACTGCCATCCTGCAATGCTGATTGCTGCCCACTGAACCTTGCAAGCTCACATTAGTTTGTCAGTTTATCAAATAAATTGATATGCAGCAGCCTTGTCAATTTAAATGAAGTCTCCACATACCCCCAAACCACATGCACTGCTTTAGATAAAACAAACAAACAAATGTATTAAGTACAGAAAGGTTTTAAGTGATTAGATGTCAGAGGGCTACAAGTCAGATTTGATCAGGATGAAATAAAAGCAAATCACATTTGAAACTAATCTGAACACTCTCAGTAAGTGTACAAAGTTAGATAATACCACAAGCTGGATGATCTCTTTCAGCCAAGCCCTCTCTCTATGGACAATATTTCAGCTGGTTGGTGCTGTTTTGCAGATGGATGAGGAAGAGAGAGAAAGGGAGGAAAATGTCTTCCCTTTTTATCATGTCTCTTTGCCCCTCTGTGGAGGCCTCCCCCCTTTCAGGGTTAGGTAACAAACTGTGTCCGTGTATGGTTTTTTCCCTCATCCTGAGGCACTGCGGTTCTTTGTGAACTCACTTGTTGACATCGGGGTTGGTTCTTTAGTGTAATGCTGATCTAGGTTGCTTTATACAAGCCCTAATGAAGTATGAACTAGCTGTTTGCTTTTGGAGGCTTTTACTTAGGTCTGCTTCAAGCCATAAGGCACATATTTGGGAATATTACATAGCTGAGCTTCATAACGATACACAAGACTTTGCAACAAGCATACTAATATAACAATAATGATCAGTTTGTCATGAGGATGTCAGGAGCAAAAACATCTTACATGATATACTTTTCATTAAACAATACACAATCACACTATAAGAGTGCAGTAGGTCACACCTGCCTTGTCGTATTTGTCCAGGCTCTTTCAAATTGGTACCGCTACTCTTTCCACAGTGCCGGATGATACACTTCTACAAGCTCCTTCATAGAATCGTAGAAATGCCAGACTAAAAGGGACCTCAGTGAATCATCTAGTCTAGTACCCTAAACTGAGACCAAACTAAGTATTATCGAGGCTATGCCTTACAATTTGTCTAACCTCTTCCTAAAAACCTCTAGTGATTAGGTAATTTGTTTCAGTGCTTAACTACTCCAACAGACAGGTTTTTTTTTTCTTCTATAGTCAAACCACTCGAAGCTAAATTGCCAGTGCTTCAGTTTAAGCCCATTATTTCTTGTTAGGTCCTCAGTGGGTAAGGAAAACAACCTATTGCCCTCTTCTGTTATATCAGCCTTTTACATACTTGAAAACTGTTATCATGTCTCCACTCAGTTGTCTTCTCTTCAGGTTAGACAAACTCAGTGTTTTTAATTTTTTCTCATAGGTCATGGTTTCTATATCTTTAATCACTTTGCTTCTCCCTTCTTGATATTCTGTAGTTTATCCATTTCTTTCCTGAAGTGTGATGCCCAGAACTGGACACCACACTCCAGTTAAGACCGTCTTAGTGCTGAGTAGCCTGGAAGAATTATTTCCAGTGTCTTGGTACAACACTCCTGCTAATATCACCACTAATGTTGATCACTTTATTTTTTTTTTGGCACCAGTATTATACTTGATTCATATAGGGCACGTCTACACAGACCGTTTTATTTCAAAAGGGCTCCTTTTGAAATAAGGGAAACCGTGGGATCAAAAAGACCGTTATTTCAAAACGGATGTTTCGAAATAACGCCAATGGATCCGCTGTTTTGAACCGTTGTTTTGAAACAACGGGTCTAACGCCATTATTTTGAAACATCTGTTTCAAAATAATGGTCGTTTCAAGGGGGGGTAGGTTTTACTTTTTCGGGATGACGATCCTTATTTCGAAAGGACGAGGTCCGTCCTTTCGAAATAAGGGAACGTCATGTAGATCAAATCATTTTTATTTCGAAATAACTAGTGTTATTTCGAAATAAAAGTGCTGTGTAGACGTGCCCATATAGTTTGTGACCCACTATAACCTCCACACTCCTTTCTGCAGTACTCCTTCCTAGGCATTGATTTCTTATTTTGTATTTGTGCAGTTTATTTTTCCTTCATAAGTGTAGTACTTTGCATGTCATCATTAAATTCTATCCTATTTATTTCTGGACATTTCTCCAGTTTGTCAAGATAAATTTTAATTCTATTCCTGTCCTCCAAAGTGCTTGCAATGCCTTACAGCTTGGTGTAGAATGTAAGGTTAGTAAGTATTTTCTCTTTTTCATTATTCATGCCTTCTTTAATGTTTGTCTTTATGAATGGAATGTCCTCCCTGAACTAGTGTATTAATTTACTCTCTTCTTCTTCTGTTACTGTGCTTCCTGTAAGAAAGTACCAGATTTGCAGTTTCTGCTTACAGTTAGCTAAAGAGCTAAGTGGAGAATCAAGCCTGGAGACTCAGAAAACCGGTATCTCCCATCTTTTAGTGCCTGGCTGCATCTGGCATATGTTCAGCCCTTGAAAGAGACTTTTAAATGAAAATCAGAGGAAGTTAGGAAGTATCAATAAGGCCCTTGAGATTTACTTATTTCATAACTGACCCAATTGAAACTTCCATACTTATACTGTTTGGCACTTTATTCTGTTTCATTATCTTCTAATCACGGGTTTATAATTTGCCGATCGCCACAGCATTTGGCCACTACTTTCGCTTGAGAGTTGAAAAACACCAAGATTAAGTGGGGTTTGTGACACTAAATTATAGATAGTAGTTTACAGTTAATTCCACTGTGATATACAAAGTGACTTGTCTAATCCAAGAGAGGGACAAATGGCAGAGCTAAAAGTAAAATTCAAGAGTTTCTGATGCCCAGTTCCTGCTTTAGTCACTTAATGACATACTTTTTCTAAATATCTGATTAAAAGATTGTTAATAGTGCATGTTTCTACTGACAGGTGTGTGGGTGGCGGGGGCGAGCTTGCCTGGAAACTATTTAAGAACTGCATGGTGACTTTTTAAATTGCAGGTCAAGATGAATTACATGAGATCTTTATCAGATCTGTTTTCATTTCTAAAACATGGCCTGTCAGAAATAAAAGATTTAGCAGATTTAAAAATTAAGACACCTGTTGTATATGTGAAACTTACAAGCTGTGATCACATAGGAAAATGCAGTTGCCCAATCTGACATTAAATGCAGTGTGAAGATCTAGAATGCTGGTAAATGTCACTTAATCACAAAAAGTCTACAGAGTTGTATGCATTTTGTGTTCTCTCTCTTTTTCTTTCCTCCTCCATCTTCTGCTTTTTCACCATAACTGTGAAGGGGCCAAGCTGGGATCAAACAATAACAGGCACATGTGCTTATGGCCAAAACAATTTTCTCTCAGAAAATTCAATCATGGTTCTTTTAATCAGGGCATAAATCTTTCAGACACATATCACCAAACTTACAGCAAACCTGACTGCCACTGCTTTTTCTTCGAGTTACAGCCTATCACTGAGCAGTGACTGAGAAAGAGGCAACAATGAAGAGGGGAGAGCCTGTAAAAGCAGTTTTAAACGTGATGAGGTGTTATTTTTTCTTTATCTGTCTGTATTTTTTGTTTATCTCAGTCTTCAATCCTTCAGAGGATGCAGTGAAATAGAATTGAGCAATGCCAATCAATCAAATGAAGTTTGCTTTTAAGGGGTATTCTATAAAGGCAATACTAGGAGCTGAATCCTCTGTACTTGCAAAAAGGGGTTCAGAGTTTGCTTTTGTTTAATGACAGCAGCAAAACCATAAAATGTGAGTCTTTAAAAAGCGTTATAAATTCTATCTCATTTAACTCAGCCAGATAGACACTGTATTGAGGAGGCATCAATCTATTCTTGATCTTTGTAATAAAGACATGCATCGTTTTTCAAGCTAGTATGTAGCTGGGTTTGTCTGTGAATTTGAGCAGAAAATACCAGACTGGAATCTACATCTAAATGCATTTCAATTTAGGTCAAGAGTTTACCTTTCAAACCAGCCTATGCTAAGAGCAATCTGACACCCTCGCACCAATTCCAGCTTTGCTAACCAGCCCAATGTGAGAACGCCATCCATTCCCTATTCTCTCTGTATGATTCTCATTTATCTGATCCAGATTATGAGTTCTGAATGGTTGGGGCAGCACTTTCTCACTACAGCACACCCAAGCCCAAGGTCTGAGTATCTCATCCACAGGTGTAAGTGGAGATTCGTTTATCCTTTTTCCTTGCATGCATAAATGTATAGTCCAAGTCATAATCTAGCCTTGATGCAATTACTGTTTCCTTTCATTTATTCTAAGAGTACTTGTCATTAATTTTGTGTTATGATTCTCCTCACATTTTTTCAATAGGAAACTGTGATTAAGTTTCACTATAGCCATCATGATTTTAAATACCTTAATCAAGTCTCTTCTAACTTTTTTCCTCTCCAATCTAAAAAAAGTCCTGGTGGTGTAATATAGTGAATCTGCCGATAGGCATATACAAGTTTCCTTCATATGGTGCTGATTAGATGTCTTGGCTTCTCTGTGGCCTAGTTTTCAGCAACTGTTTTAGGCTTACCCAACTTTATGAGCTCAAATAGAATAAGAAGAAATGTCAAGATTTGCAGTGCAATATTATGAAGTTAAATGGGCCGGTTGTCACTTATACCTTGGAGAAGTTCACAGTAATTTTTGCTTTGCAGCTTGTGGCTGTTCTAAGTGCTTTACTTTTCACAGGTCAATAGATTACTGTCCCCAATTTTACTTGCAACATCAAACAGATAATTCATCTTCATCCATTAACAGTACAGTGCACTAATGTTCTAAGACCTTAGGGAATTTGATAAGAATAATATAGATCCAACTTTTTTCCCCCTGCAAAGCAATAAACACTTCTGCAATGTAAAGTGTGATTACAGTCAAGAAACATAATGCCAAGGTCACTAGGGCCAGAATTTCCAGTACCATCTAAGTGACTATTTCAATGTATTAGTATGCACATAGCTTTCAGCACTGTTTTCATTGGGAATTAAAAAAAAAAAGCAGAGGTGCCTATTCATCTGGGGTTTTGTCTTGGTACACAGAATAGGGCACATCAAAGAAACTTCTTGGTGATATCTAGATAGTCATACCCTCCTGAACATTCACTTTTGTTTTGTTTCATAATGGGAGACTCAGGAGAGTTTCTGGCCATGCACAAATATTACACAATCTTCTTTAGCAGCTGAGGTGTTACAGTATTTGGTACATATTAGGAGATAAAGTTGCTGGGCTGGCATTAGTTACAATGCAACAACCATGGAGTCCTGCAGCACTTTTAAAGATCAATACATTTATTTATCCCATGAGCTTTGTGAGACACATTGAAGATGGGGGAGCTTCTTAAAAGCATCTGACAAAGTGGGATTTTCTCCCACGAAAGCTCGTGATAAATAAATGTGTTAGTTTGTAAAAGTGCCACAGGACTCCTTGTTTGTTTTGCTGAACTAGACTACCATGGCTACCCTTTTGCTATTAGTTTCAATGCTTTATTTTTTTTCTTCCAGCATTCTTTGGATTTCCCACATTAGGCACAATCCTCAAGTCAGCTACTCTCCAGGGTCACTTTTACTTATATGAGAAGGTTGTCTCCCTGGTCAGAATAAAGTGGGCTTTACCAGGGAGGCATGCTGCGACTCAAAAGCCTTTTGCAGCCCACTGTCACAGGGTTCACTATTGTTTACAAACAACTATCATCTTAGACCAGACAAGCTCACTATCCAAATGCACTGCATTCTAGGTATTTATCTATACAATGTAGAATGATGGGGTTCATCTGGCCTTCACCAACTGCTGCTCTACTATATCCTGCCCCAAGAAAGCTTTCTAAGAGGAAAAGACTATATAAATTAGCTCACCCTGCTCTGGTTGTATGAACCTAATCATCTACATGTGTTTTCCCGCACAGAAGAAGAAAATGTAGAGTGACAACATAAGACAATCCCAGTGTGGGTTGGGGGCTCTCTGGCAGACCAGGGGTCAGGGTTTCCCCTCAGCCATAAGACTTTCACAGGACTTCCCCACAGCCTTCCATAGCACTGTCTCCAACTAGCATTGTAGTAATTACAGGAGAATGTTCTCCTACACTTTCCCAGAGTAGAGCTTTTTAAGGGAGCTAAAGCCCTCATCTATTTCTGCTACCTGGCAATTTTCAGATCCAGTCACCTGATGCTGCCCGGCTGGTGTGATGATTCCTATTCCTATGGATCCTTTCCCCAAAACAGGGCTGGCTTTTCCCTGCTCCTTTTCCCCCCAGACCTTAAGGATCATAAGGAACATTAAGCCCATACTGTTGCAAAGGAGAAGACTGGGAGAGGGTGCTGAGACCATATTGAAGATCTAGAGCAATTGTGGTGAGACGAAGTTAAAGATCTAGAGCAGTGGTTTTCAAACCACAGGTTGGGGCCCAGTACTGTGTTGCAGACCTTCAGGTGCTGGGTTGTGGCACTCCCTGCTGTTGCCACTGAAAGAGTGGAAGGCATTGCTCAAAGATGTAATTGTTGGGTCATGGGCATAAATGATATATACATAATTTTTTTGAACTGGGTCCTGAGAAAGAGTTTGAAAACTACTGATCTAGAGGATTCACTGCAGCCCACCCCAGATGGTGCGGGTTGTAGAAGGATAACTTGCACTGTGTGGCTATGTCTACACTTACAAGTTATTTTGAATTAAGGAGGCTTACTTTGAAATAACTTATTCCTTGGCCAAGGAGGTATTTTATTATATCCAATTAAACAGTTCCTGAATTTGAAATACGGACCTGCTTATTTGACATAAGAAAACCTCCTTTCACTTCAAGGTCTTGCTTACTTCAAAGTTATTAGTTTGAAATAAGCCATTTTAAGCTGCCGAATAGGCTTAATTCAAACTAATTTCCCTATTCTGTTGCCTGCCTTCCCCTGTTTCAAATTAGAGAGTCTAGTGAAGACTCTCTACTTCGAATTAATAAAGCCCACTTTATTTTGAATTAGAGAGGCTTCACTGGACTCCTAATTTGAAATAACAACTTTGAAGTAATGCTAATTCGAAATAATTACTTTGATTTAAATTCAAAGTAGTTATTTCAGACTAACTGCTTTGAATTAATTTTCTAAGTGTAGACATAGCCAGTGAGTTATGGCTAGATAGTTCCTAAATGTTACTTAGTAAGTGTGTGGCCTAGTTAAACCATATTTCTAGTCTTTTTTCCTTCTTGTTATGTTTGGAGCAAAATCCTAATTTCACCATCATTAGGGAATGTAATGTTTTGAGCAATGTACTAAGAACAACTATTCTTGGTGACTGTTGCTTGTAGCCGCTTTTCTTGTGAGGAGAGTGGGTGTGGAGGAAAAAAGGGCTCAGGATGAGTGTGTGGGGGGGGGCAGAGACAGTAAGAAATTCCTCCATTTACACATTTTAGTACCATAAGATGCTGTTTATAGTGTTCTGCTATTGGAAACATTTTCTTTTATTTTTTTGTGATGAAAGCGAAATATTATTTCACTTTGAAAGCTTTACTTCTGAAATGGGATTTTGACTAAAGTGCATTTGTCCAGAAACTACCAAACCTTGAGATGAATAAAGGATTGGCAGCTGAAAGTTGATAAGCTCTAGAGTCCTATTTTTCTGTATTCCTCCTTGCTATCTTCCATTGTTTGAGCAGGCTACACTGGGAATGGTGATTATTATTAGTCTGATAATGTGATCCTTAACAGTCACAAATAATGAATTACAAGAGGAAAAAATGTTGTTTGGCGAGGCTTAATATACAGTTGTAAAAAATTCCACTGCCGGTCAACCTACAGGGCTACCTGGACCATTTCAAATTTTCTCCTAAATATATTTTTAATGACTTTCTTTACCTTGGAAGGAAAATACATTGATAAAATATCCTTTACATCTGACGAGAGCTCTTTATAGCAGCCTCTACAGAAGAAAAAAAAAATTAAAGAAGTGTACTATGTTTTATAATTTATTAGCTTAGGGTTTGCATACAGTGTGTACTAAATTTTCAGTGTAACTTATGGTTCAGTAACAACAGAAGTTATGGAAAGATTGTCTGTTAATACCAGCATTTCTTTCAATCTATTCAACTGAAAGGAGTGAAAGCTGACCTAGACCTGTGGTCATCCCAAGCAATGTTAATTGTATATAGAGATTACATAAATAAATATCCACCCGCCCACATGTTAAAGGAACATGAAAGTTGTAAAAGTCAAGCAATGCAAAGTGCCTTCTGGATATGAATTAAGATAGTCTTCAGCTGTGTGATTACATATTATATTTTTTCCAGAGAAGCTAGAGTATCTCAGCATAACAAATGTAATTTTAGCATGGTAACATAAACTGTTTCCCCCCAGTCTTTGGAAATGACTGAACTAATTTTGCTCAAACTTCAAAAAGACTACTACTACTACTAATAATAATAATAAATAAAAACCCTTAACACAAGGCAGATACTTGGCGTGGAAAATGTCAGCTCAAAGAGACCAGAATTATAAGCAACTGAATATGGGCTTATAATGGAACATGTGACATGACCTTAACTACAGGTTAAGCATAAACATTGCCTCTATCTATAATGTAAGGAGAAAAGGAGACCTAGATTATTCTTGGGGTGGTCTCAGGATCAGTGGACTACACTGTACCAGAGATAAGTTGCTATGAGCAGTTGTGCTGCAAGAGATTCTAGGAGGAGACTGTCCCTATATGAGAGACCTGGTCTGCAAGTATACAGTGGTTTTGGCAGGTCGGTATGGGGTTCAGGAAAAGGTTGGCTTCTTGAACACTTCCTCCATTCAGCCACACAGTAGCCAAGACATGTCTGGTGTAGAATTTAAAATTTTAAGACAGGAACCTGCATTTTAATTTTGAGAATCATGATGGTAATCAGTAGAACTTCCATTATTTGGAAGTCACTGGGTGATGCAGAAACAGAAGAGTAGAGTTCCTGACTTCCATGACACATGATTTGTGAAATGAAGGTCATTGGGATACCAACAGAGTTAGCTAGTAGAAGAAGGGAGGGAGGGAGGTGTGAGTTGTTTTGTTTTGTTTTCCCCTTAACTTGTAGGTACTCTGCAAGGAAGAATGCACAATTGGTGGAACATGGCCAACACATGGCCAGCTTTTCCTCTGCCTGCATTCATTGGGATCCCTACAGCACAGGTATTCCAATTCTGGTTCTTCCACCCATTCCTTAGTCTTGATTTGCTGGGAATGCAGCCTGTGTGTTCCTGCTGGCAGAAAGAATGGTTCAGTATGAGAGGTGTCTGCAGAAGCTCAACAGAAAACAGGAAATAACTATAGGATGTGATGATTCATCTGTGTAACATCCAGGAACATGAGGACTTCATATCGGATTCATGTGAAAACACTTAGAAATGAAGTTGCTAGTTGTCTACAGTGATAAAAGCCTTACTAAAACCAAGAGATATCACATGTATTGCTTCCATCCCATCCACCAGACCAGTAATCCTATCAAAGGCTTTTATCACTGTCCCATATGACATTCTCACATATAAAATAAGCATATATTATCTAGATTAATTTACTATAAGAGGGTGCACAGCTAGTTGAAGCCCTGTTCCCAGAGAGCAGTAGCCAATGGTTCACTATTAAGCAGAGAGAGTGTATGTAATGGGGCCTCACAGACTCAAATCTAAGTCTGATATACAATATTTTCTTTAATGACTTGGAAAATGGAGCAGAGAGAATGCTTATAAAATTTGCAAATGACACAAAGCTTGAAGATGTTGCAAGCACTTTGGAAGACAGGATTAGAATACAAAAGGACCTGGACAGATTTTTCTGAATTCAACAGTGTGATGCAGCTGTGAAAATCACTAATATTCTGAAGTATGTTAAGAGTAGTTTTGTATGCAACACATAGGAGATGATTGCCCCCCTATACTCAGCATTCATGAGGCGTCAGCTGGAATAAAGATCCAGTCCTGAACACAACACTTGAGGAGAGTTTGGAAAGACCCCAGAGGAAAGGAACAAAAATGATAAAAAGTGTAGAAAACATGGCCTCTGAGGAAAGATAACAAAAAACTGGCCTTGGTTAGTATTGAGAAAAAAAGTGAGTGGGACCTGATCACAATCTTCCATATGACTTCAGGACTGAGTCTTAATAAATATTACTTTAGATTTTAGGAGTTAGTTGTGGTGGACAGAGCAGGTTGGTTAAGTACAAGTTCTTTTCAGCTTTTTATTTATATGTTACTTAAATTCCCTAAAGAGAACAATTATACTGCCACTGCTTCAAAATATAATTATAATGTGATCTAAAGTTAGTGACTAATGACCGTTATGCTCAGCACTTTTTAACCTCATTACATTCACTTTTTCAGTCATCTCTAGTTTTTTTTTGGCTGGCACATGGATTTTAAATATGGTTTTGACATTTTTCCAGAAAGGAGAGCTAATGAGAGTAGCTTGGAGTGGGTCTGGACCATCCTACAGAATCACACACAGTAATTATAGAACAGCTATTTCTACAATGTATATACATCATTATTGCTATAATAGAGGTGAGACATCTGCCTCCTAAACTAGAAAGGAAACATATTGAGCTTCTAAAGGTCTATACAACTTTTTCCCTTTGATACGGGTGATAAACTTCTCCAGGATTTACCAAGCTGATTTGCCATTGCTAGTGATTCTCCTGGGGAAGAGAATTATTTTCAAGGGAAATGTTGTTTCGTATCATAAAAGATCAACAATAGCATTCAATTTAAACAAGGTAACTGAGTCAGCTGTGTGTTGGTGCCTGGTGCCTATTCACACTCAGTGAAATGCTGAAAAAACAATCTGAACTAACTGAAAGCAAATTCAATGAACAGCTTCATTTGTTCTTTACAGTAGACTCCATACATTCAAATAACAAAGCCCCCACATGGAGAATTTCTCTCTCCTATACATGAGGATGAAACATATGACAGTTTTGTGGAGAATAACTGAGAACAGTGAACAGCTGTGGTTTAGATACCTACTATGTTCAATGGCTAGATGTTGTGGAACAGACCATACAGAGTCAGGCCTAGCGCTTGGAGCAGAAGTTGGGAACAAAGAAGCAGAGGTTAGAGAGGGAGACAAGAGTCAGGAGTTAAGCAGAGGGTCAGAGTTGTAATCAGTGCCAGGAGTGAGGCTGGGACTCAGGTGGGAAGGAAGAGTCGGATGTAGCAGTCAGGCAGGGATTCACCTAGCTGCTCAGAGTACTTCTTACGTCGTCTTCAGGCTTAAATAGTGAATCTGAACTAATAGGATCTCTCCTCCAACTGGGAGCTTAGTGAACAATGCCTACAGCGAGCTAGGGTTTGCAAGTCATGCTCATTAATGTTATCAGTGAGTTGCCTAGTGGTGGCCGTGGTCCGAGCACTGCCTGGGAACTTGTGATCCTTCACATTAGAGAGGGCCTGTGAGTATTTTAAACTCTATGTTTTTGGAGTGCCAGGAGTGGGATTTAGGATTTGGGAGAGTACCTGTCTTGGGAAGATGGACTGTATAGCTTGCCCTTGAGGTCCTTATTTAAGGACATAAGAATGGTCGTACTGGTTCAGATTATATTAATAGTCCATCTAGCCCCGTATCTTGTCTTCCAAGAGTGACAGTGCCATATGGAGCAGACGGAATGAACAGGACAAAGAAAATTCTTGAATGATGTATCCTCCGTCATCTAGTATTAGCTTCTGGCAATTAGAGGTCTAGGGACTTGTGAAGCATGGTGTACCACATAGTAGTATCCCTGACTGTGTTGGCTAATGGTGCTTTATGGACTTATCCTCCATGAACATATCTAATAATTTTTTGCACCTAGTTATACTTTTTGCTTTCACAAAAACCCCTGGTAGTAAGTTCCACAGGTTGACAATGTGTTAAGAAGTACTGCTTTATGGTTGTGTTAAACCTGCTGCACATTAGTTTCATTAGGCAACTCTGACTCAAATGTTATATTAAGGGGTAGATAATACTTCCTCATTCACTTTCCCCACTCCATTCATGACTGTATAGATCTCTATCACTATTTAGTCACATCTCTTTTCTGAGATGAATGAGCCCCCAGTCTTCTGAAACTCTCTTCATATGGAAGCAGTTCCATACCCCATAGCACTTCTCTGTACTTTTTCCAGTTTTCCTGTATCTTTATTTGAGGTGGGAAGACCAAAACTTCATGTAATATGCCAGGGTTGGATGTATGGGATTGTTATGATATTTTCTTACTGCCCAGCCCTTTCCTAATAGTTCCTAACATTCTGTTAGCTTTTTTAACCACTGGTGCATATTGAACAGATGTTTTCAGAGACTCCAAGATCTTTGTCTTGTGAGGCAATAGCTAATTTAGCTCTCCTTAGTTTTGTATGTGTGTTTGAATTATTTTTTCAGTGTGCACTACTTTGCATTTCTCAATATTTAATTTCATCTGCAATTTTGTTGGCAGTCACACAGTTTTCTGAGATTCTGTTGTAATTCTTTACAGTCAGCTTTAGACTTAACTGTCTAGACTAATTTTCTATCACTTTGCCTGTTCCCTGTTTACCCCTTTCTCAAGTTACTTGCAAATATGAATGTGTTGACAAGTTGCAGATGAGTAGCCGTGTTAGTCTAGTTCAGCAAACCAAACAAAGAGTCCTGTGGCACTTAAAGACTAACAGATTTATTTGTCTCATGAGCTTTTGTGGGAGAAAGTCCCACTTCATCAGGCACTCTAAGTTCCCCATCTTGAAAGCATTTGATGAAGTGGGATTTTTTGCCACAAAAGCTCATGCGATAAATAAATCTGTTAACCTTTAAAGTGCAGCAAGACTCCTTGTTTGTTTTGATGAATATATTGAAGAGCACAGGTACTGGTTCAAGATTCTTGGGGACACCTACTTTTATCTCTCTCCAGTGCTGAAACAGAATGTTTGTTCCTGCCTTTTGTTTGCTAAGTTTTAGCCACTTATCGATTCATGAGATGAGCTTTCTTCTTATCCCAAGGCAGCCTCCTTTGCTTGAGGGCCGTTGGTGAGAGACTTTGTCAAGGTCTTTCTGAAAGGCCAAATAGTGATACTTGAACAAATTTTTTTGGTAGGAATCCTGAGATCTATTGAACCAAATGATAAAGCCTGTATTTGGTGGAAACTGCTACAAGCTGGAGATGCAGCAGCATCCGCAGAGCCGCTAGTTCCAGCACCTATGAGGCCACATAAACTATGCTCAATGGAGCATTTTTGTCCATGTGTTTCTTGACCTATTTGAGTGTTCAGTTGTGACCCCTGCATCCCATTGCCTACTTAACTGAGGCTGTGAAGCTGAACTGGGAATATACTTGTGAACTGAGAATGAACTGGGTGGGAGAGTGAGAATGAACTGGGAATGAAATGGGTGAGATGAACTAGGAATATACTTGTGAACTGAGAATGAACTGGGTGGGAGAGAGAGAATGAACTGAGAATGAAATGGGTGAGATGAACTGGGAATATACTTGTGAATTGAGCAAATCTCATCAGGAAATCCTGGTGATACCAAGCTGGAGACCAACAAAGCCACTTTTCAGAGCAGAAACTACTTTAAGCAACCCCTTTAAATTTGTGAATTTGATACAATTTTGTTCAATTTAATTAATTAAAGTCACTAGGTGGGATTTTCAAAAGAGCTTAAAAGATTGAGGGTAACATGCCCAGTTGAGTTTCAGTGAGGATTAGGTGCTTTTGAATAGCCCTCCCACAAACTCCATTAGTCAGCTGATTTTTGCTGGTTCTACATATGATAGTGATGGTTTTGGAAATGATTTACATGATTCTTTCCTGCATTCAGCATGTCAGAAGTGATACTGAACTCCTAGCACAAGAAATAAGAGCCTCTGGGGGAATAGTGATTGCTGTGCTATAGGAAGCTGCTGCATTTCAGATTGCTCAGCACCTGAGTTAAAATCAGCCCACAGATAATGTGATAAGCACATCACTTAATGTGATTCAGAATGAGCAATTTTCATATTAATGGCTTTCTCACTGTATTAATGCAAACACAGTATAATGGGGATATCACTTAAATTACACCAAAATTGCTAACGTGAAAGTAGGGTGTTAATAAAGTAAAACTATTTGTATGTGCTAATGACATTCCTATTGTATTAATGATTTTATATTAGGAACTGTTGTATTACATTAGCAAAAATTGAACCAACTCATTGATGTTATAGTGAAGTCATTTATGTTCCATGGCTTGTATTTAGGATGAGAAGAATTTCAGAGCATACTCTTCTATGGAGATAGCAAAGGCCAAAAGACAACACAGGATTAGAAAGCACTAATCTTGATTTCCAATCTTAGCTTTGTTGCTGCTGATCTGCTTTGTGATTTTTTTTGTGCTGAGTCACTTGAATTCCTTGTGCTTCAGCTTTCCCTTCTGCTAAATAAGGATATAGGCTTGTCCAACCTGTGGCCCACAGAGCAGAATCTGGCCTGCCAAGGGCTCTTATCTGACCTGTGGAGCCACCATCTCCACTTATGTGGGCTTTGCAGGGCTAGGAATGTAAAATAAATGCTCACTGGCCCCCAAATAAGAAAAGAATCACAATGTGGCCCCTCATCCAAAAAGGTTGGACACTCACTAACCAGTCATATTTATGAAGGTTTATACAGAATAATATTGTTGTGTATTCTGTTAAAGACAGGAAACCACATGGTTCTGCTTCACTCTGTACTATAGCAATGGAGTTATGGACCCTAATCACACAGAACTCCAGTAGGATTTGGGTGCCTAACTCACAGAGGCATTAATTTGAAAATTCTGGCTTGCATGTTGTGCCATATTCTGAAGTCCTTACTTAGAAAAACTCCCACTGATACCTGAGTGAGGACTTTAAGGTTTGGTCCTTTATGTGGAGAAAGCATTACTGTAGCTTGGAAATGCCGATGGTTGTGTATCTGTCTATTAAATGGTGCAATACACCATGAATTTAGCCTGCTATTGATCTACTGACTATGTATAATTGTCATTAACATTAAAGACTTTTGGTCAGTGGTTAAAGTATAATTTGATGGGCCCCAGAACCTTCCAAATCTCTTGGCCCCCTTCTCATATTATCCGGGACCTCTTCATGCATGTGACCATGGGGCACTCCACCTGATTTTTTTAGGTTCTGGAATCTGGGTCCCGGAACTCTGTCCCGTCAGATTTGTGGGGCCCCAGAATGGTGTTCCTAGGCATTCCCATGTACTTTAACCCCTACATTTGATATATGAACAGTGAAACACAGACTCCAAAAGAATGGGGGAACACTTAATTTTTAAAAAAAATTTCTAAAGTAATGTTGCCCTTTAGAGAAATAGCTTCTTTTATAATCAACAGGGCACAAGCCATTTCAGTAAAGACAGAGAGAGTGGAACTTTAGACACCATGAGATTAGACTGACATCATTAGCTTTTAATGAGAAGATATACTTGTTCAGTTGTTGCAACTGTTGCTATGCAATAACGTTTTTTGGAAGTTTTCTAATATATATGTGACTTTCACCTCTAGAGGAGCTATGCTAAGATACCTTAAGCAAGACAAAACTGCAAAGAATGGGGCAGGCACCCCTAAATGCTGGTGGTTTTTCTTATATAAGATATACCAAGCCATCAATAAACAGCTTCAGATCACCCCACTGGTCAGTGAGAATACAAAAATACAGTTTCCTTAAAGCTATCCAGTCATGTGGCTAGTACCCACAAAGCCAAATCAAATCTGGTGGAGGTTTGCTGAAAATCTTTATCCCTCATGCATTTAAAAAAAAGAATTCTACCTGTCCCAAAAGAATGGACACAGGGCCACATGGCCAGGTCAATGAATAATTCAGATCTTACTTAAATACATGCTTAGAGTTGTTGCTTACTAAATAAACTAATACATATATATTTTTAAAAATGGAAAGATTGTTATACTTAACCCAGAGTAAGATAAAGGCCATAAGGCGGTTTCAAAGTAGAGATGGTAACTGAGTTGCAAAGTTTTTAATTTCCCTAAACAGCTTGAGGGTCTTCAGTCCTTGTTTAAAGATTCCTTGTCAGAAATGCAGTCCAGAGACGTTAAGATTATCTAGTCCATATACAGATTTATAATTTCTTTCATTAGAAATAGCAGGGTGGACCAGAACAAACTGGGATCCCAATCTTCAACTGTGTGACGGTTCAACAGATAAAGATAAAAAGTGGAATTAGCATGGGATTTGCAATAAATGAAGCTGGTTCAAATTATCAAAATGTTGCTGAAATTTTAATTTACATTTTTATTTTCCAGTGGGGGAAAACAAGGGAACAAAATTTTATGAAAATTATCTTCAATTAGAGCAGGATTGGATTTCCAAACTTGATCATAAAACTGAGAGTTGATGCTGGGAATGGTTTGGAGGAGCTATAGCCACATCAGAATTTGCCTTAGTCTCTCTATAGCCACTCCATAGCACCCGCCCAGCTAACATGGCAAAACAAAGAGGGCGACGGCTGCTGGCCAGGCACCCAGCTTTGAAGGCAGTGGTGGCAGTGTGGTAATAAGCCTGGGTGCAGAGCTAGGGACCACAAGAGCAGCCACAGTCTCTGTCCCCACACATCAAGGAGTGTCACTCATGAGAGATGGGGAGTCCAGGGCACTGCACAGTGACCCAGACAGACCCTACTCCAGCCTGGGCTTATGGGAGAGACTGCAGCTCCCCAGGGCTATGCTGGCCCTGGAACTGGATCCACTCAACCAGCCAGCAGTTAGTAACTGCAAACTATTGAAGGGTGGTAGGGAACTGAGCAGCAGCCCAAGTCTTGGGGCCCCATCAGCAGCAGGAGGAGGAGACAGAGGTGTGATGCAGCCACCAGCACATAACCCTGGCTCTGGTCTTCAACCTGGCTGGGGGTAGAGCCTGGGGGGTAGAGGAGGAAGAGGAGATGGGGCTGGGACTTAACTGTGGTGGAGCAGGGAGTAAGACTGTAGAGAAGAGTGGGATCTCATGCGGCCTGTCAGGCCTACCTTAGCCTCCTCACCAGGAAGAGATTGGTGCTACACCTGATAAAACAGTAGATTTGAAGACCCAGAATGTTTTGTTCTGCTCTGTGTCGGTTTTAATTCCATACTCATCATCATAGTATCTGAGTAACTTCCAGTGTGTGTTAAGCATGATTTACATCTTCTATGTCCATTTCCTTTCCCAAGGGAGATAACTGTGTGTAGTGTTGGTTTTTTGTGTTGGAATTAGGTTATATATTCATACATACATGTTGTTATATGTTTGTTAGGAGAAGGCAAGATCAATCATGTCTTGTATTTGAATGGAAAATGGTGAAGTTTGTGATAGTCTTCAGTTCCTCTAGTCTTGAGCTAGGTCCTGAGAAAAAACTTTCTCTCCTGTGCTGTTAGATCATCTAGTCTGACATCCTGTGTAACACATGCCACAGAAATTAATCCATTTACACCTGTATGGAACCCAATGATTTATGCTTATTTAAAGCTTACCTTCCAGAAAGACATCCTGTCTTCAAGAGATGGACATTTTGCCACTTCTGTTGTTAGTTTGTACCAATGAAACAATGACTGAGGAGAAGTAGCAAGTTAGAAAATTAATAAATTTGAAAACCAAAACAGTCCTTTGTGAATACAAGAATGTCATGTTGGAAATGTTAAAACAGAAGTATGCTACTTTACAATAAACTTGTATTGGGGATTAATGTTCCTAGATATAGGCAGGAAAACTTTTGGTTTCTTTTATGAATCTGTGTATCTATTTATAACCGTATCTTTAAGGTCTGTCACAGAGGTTGTTGACAACATATTCATTACACACACTAATTCATTTAACTGATTAGATCTAAGGATATCAAACACTTATGGGTAATGTCATTGACATAGATTCATGTTTCCTTATCTGTCCTTTCCCATCCCACAGTCATATTAAACAGCTATTTTCAGGAGCTTCCTTTAAAAGGAAAAGAAACAGAATACATAAAATATGTTAGTAAATATCACAAATAAAATAGGGAAAAAAGCTCAAGAGTCTCCAAATAGGAAGCAGTGCTTGTCTTTGAGATATTAATTCAGAGTACAAGTATATAGTCTACTTATAAGTTGAATCTCTTTCACATCTTGCAAAGACTTAAGCCTCTGGCTGCCAGATGCTGGGACTGGACAACAGGGGACGGATCACTAGATAAGTGCCCTGTTCTCTCCATTGCCTCTGTTAGTGATCAATGCCATATTCCTAAGAAGACAGAATATTGGGCTAGATGGACCATTGACTGACCCAGTAGATTAAACTTATATTCTTATAACCAATACTAGTTCTGTGTCCATAATGTGATGGTACCTAGTAATTTCTTTATAAGGGAAAAAACCTGGAAAGTTCTCCTCTTGCTAAATTTTTGATTTCTGATCTCACAAATTCAGTAGAACCTCAGACAGGAGAGGTAATTGCTCCGTTTCTTAATATTTTCGTATGGGTTTTCATTATTGATGGCTGAGTGCATCATCACAAGTTGTTTATCTCTGTCTGTACTGGAAGGTCTCCTTCATGTAGTTTCACCCTCCAGGCCTGAATATTTCAAACACTAATCTCTGTTAAGTGTCAATACATGATGAAGTAGTTTGTTAGATTTGTCACTGCTGTTTTTCCTAAGGCCTGCATCCTACAAAGACATACAGACATGCTTAAACTTATTGCTGAAGTCAGTGGGCCTGCTAACAGTTCATGAAGTTCAGAATAGGGAACTTTGGGCCTAAATGATTCAAATAGAAGCTATCCATATAGCTATAGGTTCCCCCAGATCGTCCCAAAACAATCAAGTGAGAAAGAAAAGAAAATTCGATAATGTTGACTATTTGTCTTTTTAATACAGAGGCGTAAATAAGAGGTTTCTATGTGTATACATATACAGAAGTTCATTCTTGTCTTTCTCACAGGGGTGTAGCTCAAGAGGACTTGCAATGATTTCAGAATTAGCCCAACAAAAGTCAATGTAAAGAATCAGGCCTACAGTTGTTATGTTGTCATGTCCCTTAAAAGGCACGACCTCAAAATAGATCATCAGACTGAAATTACTGAAGTGGCAAAAGGGTGTAAGATGCCCAATACTGTTATGTCCTGTGGGTTCGGGATAGTTCTTTCTGGGATTGTATCTGTACATGTATTTCTGAGCTGGCAGGTTTTGTCTGGTCCCTGGGGGCTCTTCTGGTAAGTTAATAAAGAAGCAAGTGAACATGTTGTGTTGTACTCCCCACATACCATAAACAGCTGTAACAAACACCCATTGACGAAGAGTGGAAATTTGGCGTGTCTGTTAGATACTGATAAAAATTCCACTCTCAGTGCCCCTCAGCAGATGCACTGAGCTTGTGAGAACTTTCTACACAGGTGTGAATTTACCAGCATGCATTAAAATCATCCTCTGAATCATGCAAAACCATAGCCAAGTCACAGTTGTGGCATGTTCAATGTACAGAAATGATGACTATAATAAATGTTACGCTGTTTGAATCTCTCTTTTTCAGATAATTTTCTTGTAAGTAGTGACCAAATGGAAGCTAGGTGTACTCCATAGCTTAGTTTTCAAGCAAATGTATAAATATATTTTCTGGTATTACTTTGAAATCCCAGATGTTAATTGCTGGAGATAGTTGCATTATTTTTCTTGCTTATCTATATTCTGTTGGGACTAAAGATAATTTGCATGTAGCGCCATAGTATGAGTCTACTTCAGATACAGTCAATTATATAAGTCTATCAAACAGCTATTTTATTATGCGAACAATGGCGACAGAAGGCTTGTGCTCTGTGATGAATGTAGATTAGGAAGAGGTCACCCTGACATACCTAATTAGTTTTAGAATTTTAAATTAATAGGTAGTATGCCCCTAAGGCATCCATACATTTAGGCTGAGACTGCAGGATATCTGGTCCAGCTCCCATCTACTTTGTGAGCAATGACATGGCTTAATGCACTGCTTATATCATGGCATAAGATACTATGGCATGACTAAATCACTATAAAAACAAAATTTGCATAATGCTTTTGCCATTTTTTATATATATATAATATAATATTTCCTTTTGGAAACATTTGTGCTGTTAAATTATTATACACATTCCTAATAAATAGATGACTTAAACTGATATATCTTCAGGTACCTTTTGAAATCTAAATAGTTGCTTAAAGAAGGAGCTCAGCAAGCAAGTGATGCAGAAGAACAAGTATGAAAGCACTAACATATAGTGTTAAACTCACATGTTACTTATTACTAAATCAATGTAACTAAATTAAAGGTGAATGAACAGATGTTTCTACTGCTGAGCACTGAATTCAGGTTCTATTCTTGTTTTCAAGGAGCTAGTAAATAACAAGAATGTGCAAATCAGGTCCAATAAAATGTGATTCAGACCAAACTTGAAGCAAACCCAAACCAAACCTTTTCTGAGATTCTAAGTAATTTGACTAATATCTGCAATGTGTCTGCACTTCATGATTCTTGCTGGGACTAAAACACACTGATTAGGAGGAAAATTATGCTAAGAGGTACTGAAATGATGAATGTGGTATAAAAACTTAGACTGAGATTGGCTTTAAGTTTTGGACTTGTTAACTAAAGGATACAAATCTCATGCAAACTGACTCAATAATATGTTAGAAAAATCCCATAAGAATAAAACAAGTGAGCTTCACTTAGCTGTCTTTATTATCATGTTGTTTGACTCAGTCATAGCCAGGAGTTGCTGGAAATGTCACACCCAGCGAGACTTTTTACTGATCACCTATAATAGATTTCCTGCATTTTCATTTACACTGCTGTAGATATTAATAAAAATGCCTTTAGGTGGGAAAACATAACAGTGAGCACAGGTAGAAGTAAACAACCCTTTCAGTCCAAACCTAAAAGCTTGGACAGGATTACTGAAGTTCACAAACCATGTGAGCTGAGATGAGTTTCAATCTGAGTTAGGTCACAAGTTCAGTTGAAAACAGTGTAACCTCATGGGTTTAGGTGTTCTGCAACTGAATTCTGGTATATGATGTGATATTTCAGGTGAATTTTAATATGAGTTGATTCAGTCCTGAAATGCAAAGCAAAATTCAGGGAGTGCAACTCAGTGTGACTAGAAAATTAAAAAAAAAAAAAAATCTGGCGTGAATCCCAGTGAACTGGAACTGTTGGGTTATGGGAGGTAAATAAAGGAGGGGTTGATTTCAAAATGCTCTTTCAAATTTTATAAGCACATATTTTGAGAATGTTCCATATTCAAAACCCACTGAAGTCAATGAGATGATGTCTGTTGACCTCAGTGGACTTTAGTTCAGGCCCACGGATCCTAAATAGCTTGCTTGTTTGCTTATTTATTTATTTATTACAGTTAGTGAAAAACAATTTAGTTCACTTTTAATGCAATATGAAGGAGCCTTCTTTATATATCAGAAGCCCAGGAATCTACATGTTGAAGCATCCACACAGTATTTACTCATTCTGTTGTTCTTTCCCTTAATATTGTCAATCATTGACAGTTATTTAACTAAATGGAACGTATGCCAGACATCCAGGTTCCTGGACATTCAGCCTTTTTTGTAGAGATAATGTCAATGGAATAAAATGTCACCGAATAATGGTTTCCTAATGCTACATAAATGCCAAGCAAAACCAATTCATTTATTTTATAATCATCTGTTTTATGGAAAATAAATGTTGGCGTAAACCCAAAATGTTTTTTTCCAAAGTAGAAGATGTTGATCCTGTGACAACCTTAAGTTATGATGACTTTACTGGAATTATTATGTCAAATGATTGATGGGTTGCAAATTGATTTATAGTGTTCAATAGGGACTGGTGCAGCTGAGTGAATTTTATACAGTACTAATTTTGCTGAATTCTGATCTGTCCTTCATTGCTGTTATTAACCTTCTGTCCTTCTCTGTGACAATTTCAAAACAACCTTCTTGTTTACAGAGCTGTGTCTGGCCTTCATGTACATGAATATGTTGTCCATATGCTTGCCTCTTACATTGCAGGTTCCCTCTGATCTTTCTTTGTTAGTCACTTCGTCTCATGGTCACTACTTGCCATTGTTTGAGGGGCAGAGAGTCACTCTCACTGTTTTGAGCCACCTATTTGAAACTCTACTGTGTCACTCGAGCTTTAAATCTGTCTGCTTACTAGCGCTGTACTGGTCATTCTTACTCTGTCGCTTCTCTGGTTGTCTGTGTGCAGTGAGGCAGGCATCTAATTCATTTCTGCACAAATCTTCATACGTACACAAGTTGCTTTATTCCAGATGGTATGTTCCCATTCATGTTCGCTAAGTAGACACAGGTGCCTTTGAAGCCCAGATTTAAATGTCTGTTTCTAAGAGAGAGGTGGGGTTTAGCACATACCCCTTTCTATTGAATCTCCCATTGGCTAGTTTAGGTTGGCTCCTTGCCTAGCATATTTTTGTAGATCGCATTCTAAGGCATCTGTTTTTCCCTGTTCATTGTACAGTGGGCCTAGGCACCTAATTCATGCTTTTTGTGGATTGCAAGTATTCCTGTCATTTATTTAAGTACCTAAAAGTTAAGAATAATTAATCTCAGTATCAGAATGACTAGGTCCTTTTCTGAATCTGGGCTCCTGTAACTAAAGATATCTGTATTTTTATAAAACTGAATGATGAAATAGTTCAGAGGCAGGGATATTTTTTCCAATATTTGCCAGAAAGCTTTTGGCCATATCTATACAATATGGAAAATCAATTATATGTTAGACCCATTGTAAATAATACAGAACAACAAGGAAAGATTTATAATGGAAATGATGAGATATCCTAAAGTCACTGGTTGATATAGCGGTGATATTGCAGTGCTAGGAAAAATGGACTACATTTTTTACCTTTCTTGCTATAAGTATACATTTTTCATTTGAGTCACAATGTCTTGCTGTTCTAAACATGCTATACACTCTGAAGGGATCTGGGGAATTAATTAGGTGCATTTCATTTCTCTTTTGCCTTATCCCCTCAATTCCTTTAGTTTAGGGAGTTGAACATACCAATGACTGATAAGCCATGAGGGTTCTATTTACTTCGCAGGAGGTTCTGCAGATCCTATTGAGATGCTGTCTGTGTTTATATTTTCTTCACTCAGTCCTTGAAATGGTGGCAGATTAATAAGAACGATAATCTTGGCAACTTAATAACAGCAACCCCCTATATAGTCAAGTTTACTCATATTTTCTGCTTAATTAGCAGTGCATCAGAGAAGACACAAAGTGGTAATTATGACTGGTTCTATGAATCTTAGCCATTCCATTTACTATAAATAATTATAATGAGGTGTATTAGCAAAACAACCAGACCTTTCACTTTTTCAACTGTATACCTTTAGATTAAACTCAGCTGCTTCTAGACCGATATTAGACCTCAGTATGTCAGAGAGACCTAACTCATGTTGTTGGTCTGTCTTCTCCTTCTGATGATGCAAAAGGTCAGGGTAGTTAGTGGCGTGTTGAAGTGGTTCTCAGTATATTTCTAGAAGAGGGCCAAAATAATAATGATGATAATACCTAGTTCTTACACAGCGCTTTTCACCAGTTTTGCCCAAAGTTTTTTTTTTTTTTTTCAGGGTGGTGGTGAAGTAGTGTACAGTTATACCCATTTTACAGATGATGAAGCTGAGGCACAGAGCAGTGAAATGACTTGCTCCAGTGTCCCCAACAGCCCAGTGGCAAGGTAGTAGAAGGCTCCATGCTCTTTCTTCTGTCTCAGATATGTATGTAAGACCAGTAAAGGAGGGAGTGAAATAGTCTTATGTTTTTGCTGATGTGATTCAACTTTGTATTTACATTTCATCAGAATCATTTCACTGTCCCCATGTCTGGCTGAGTCTTTGCTTGAATGAAAGTTAGTTGGATGAATTCATCTAACCAATACAAAGATGATACTGGTCATATGGGTGAAGAAACCAGAAGCATTTATTTAGTACTATCCATCCTTTCACCTGACATGATTTACTTTTGGTTCCTTAATGTTGTGGTCTGCTGATCCATCCATGATGATAGTCTTTTGCTTTGTTATTCTGAGCACAGGGATTTCTTCCTTCTTACCATGCATGAGGATAGTGCAAAAATGCAGCATGGTACTGTGTCCTCAGGGCACAATCTGTAAATGAGCCAAATTCATCCTTAATGTGATTTGGTTTTACTGGTCTAATCCACTTCCCATTACAGTTAAAGGAAAGAATTCCGTTTACTTCAATGAGAGTTGTATTGTCCTTTGTGTGCCTAAACTGTTTCACAGTGTGAAAGTTGCAAGTGAAAAATCTCACCCCTTTTTTCAATAGTTCTCATTTCTATCATTTTAATTTTTAGAAGTTTATGGGTGCAAAAAGGAAATAAAATGATTTTTTTGGGTAGATGGAAAAGTGGCAGCTTCAGCTCATCACTAATCTTAAAAACAGTGAGCGTGCATCCCAACTGTTTTTGTTATGATACCATATTATATGCATGTAGCTTATGCCCACTTTTATTGCTCCACGGGCAAGCTATCTAGCATATTTCCTCTGTTGGGTGAGTACACAGCACACTACAAAAGAGGCAAATAAATTTGCAAACATATACACTCATGGCTTGTTAGCACTGCCATGAGCTCCCCATCCAATTCAATTGACCATAGGAAAGGCTCTCATGTCTTTTCCTGCTTCATCTACTCTCACCTCCACTATGTCAAAACCCTAGTTATGTGCATCATAGAAAGTATGTATTAACTAAAGATATGCATAGCCATCTGGGTTGACTGTGGAGAATCAGAAGGCAAATTAAATCTCTAAGAGTCCTCTCTGGAGGCTCCTTGCTTTAGGTAAAATTATATTCCTTGAAAATTCATCTAAAACCTTTCCTCCTCCCACCTCTACACTTTATCACTGCAGTTGTGAAATGCTAGGAGCTCTCTTAACCAATGCAGAGGCATTAATATATTCACTTTCATCATCACAATGAAACAGGACACATTTTTCAATATTGTTAGATTTAGATTAGGTTGTTACTGTAGACACAGTATTAGAAGAATGATTTGTAAGCAATTGCCTGGCTTTTCATAATTTCTGACATTACATATGCAGAATAGGTTGCCTGATAAATGTACAAAACAAAAGTGCCTATGAAGTGTATATTAATGCACTGCAAGTTGCAAGAGACATATCTCTAGCAAAGTTTGACCTTCATTCTTATTGTGCCGATTGACAGTTTCTCCCAGAAACAAAGCTCAGAACGGCTATAGCATCTTTCTCTTTTTATTGATCTTTCCATTGAGCATGGAGAAGCATTTTTATCCGGTGGCCCATTAATGCGGCAAACACTTAGACATTTATCTAGGAAAGAGTAATGATGTCATCTGATGTGCTATAAAATCACCTAGTCGATTTTCCACCTTTGAAATAGTGTCCCTCTATTTCCTTCTCTTACCTCAAGTAAGTCTGGTACTAATTATGCCTTGCTAATTTCCTTAGTTTTATTACACTTAAATAGCATACTTCAAATGTTCAATGTTATTGGTTATCAGCGTGCATATATATTAGGCAATAGTAAAAGTACTGGTACTTTATAGTGATGAGGTAGCCTACATAAACTAAAATCTGAATTACTCTGCTATCGTATTGCACTCTCAGTAACATGCAAATTCTAACACTTACTTCCATTTGCAAGTTAGTGGTCCCACTGCTGTATAATCTGCTATTATAGTTGAGCAATTTTTTTGAGTATTTTAAGATTTGCAGTAAGATGCTACTGCATATACTATCTTAGCTATAGGTCTCTGTTTATTCCATGTTTAGGGTTATCATGGCTAAAACCAAGACTTCCACTATGCAATGCAAAGAAACCTAGTGAGGGTCCAGGTTCGAATGCTGGAAAACATACTGAGGGTCAGTGGAATTTGGACACCTAACTCCTTAGCCTCTTGTGAAAATCCCAGCCTTAATTTCTGCATCAAAAAGGTTCTGTTATAAATTTGACAAAATATGCCTTCAAGACTACTACTGTTTTGAACTAGGGAGTTTCTCCTGCTACAACCAAGAGCACTGTCAACATTTCATAGGTGTAGGGCACAAGAACAATGGAAAGAAAAGCAGTTGCCAGGAGTGTTGAAATTTTATTGATTGTGATGAGAGGAGTATCATTTCTGTTCTTTTATGTAGAAAATACCATATTTTTTTTCTCACAAGCTTTTGCAAAGGTGTGATTTTGTAGTTACAGGTGAAGCCTGGCATAAAGAAAAGTGCAGGTGTGGGTTTTTTTTTTTAACTGTATAAAGTGGACAATGACAAATCTCTTCTTAGATGTTATCCTCCTTTTGAGACTGAATCTAAAGCCCATTGACTTCAGTGGAAACTCCTTTTAATTTCAGTACGTTTGGATCAGATTCTTATTTATGGGTGAAATTCACAACATGTAGCAAACCAATAAAAAAAAAAAACCCAACAAAAAAGGGCCAGACATTACTTTAGTCATACTTAAATTAACTGCATACTTCTTAAAACGTGCATTCTTTAACATGTTCACAACTTTAAATCATATTGAGATCTAAAAACCAAGTCAAGTTTGATATTAATGCATTCAGTAATGGTCATGCTTGAATTTTTAGAACTAGTATTTTGGAGGATGTAGGGATCGGAGACATACATGGCCCTTCCATGGTGACTATAGGTGAAAGGATCCTTAAGCAACTTCTCCCACTTGAACATTTTACAAGGGCCAAAAGCAATCTGGTTCTGTACTGCAGGACATAAAAACAAAGAGGCAAAGGCTCGAGGCTGTATTTAACCTTAAATTTTTGCCTTCCTGACTGTGGGTGTGTTACTGTCTTTTTACCATAGTACTAACATATTTTTACATATGGATTAAATCATCTTTTCAAATTCAAATATTTGTAAACACTGAACAGATCATTAATTCTCCTAGAAATGTACAGCCATGACTAATTAAAATTGCATCTTAAAAAAAACCAAAAAAACTATGTACTTCCTTCTCCCACAATTTTAATTTTGTAATAGTACTAACAACCTCAGCACAAGGTGTTTCCTTAGGGTTAATGACCAGGTGAAGCTAATGGCCCTGAGCAGCTCTTTGGGACATCAGATCCTCCCAGATGGTCATTAATCCCCAGGAAATATGTTGTGCCTTAAATTATCTTTGCTTAATTAGGTCATTATGAAATTGCATGTTAATTGCTGTATTACAGGAGGCCAGAGAGGGCAGATGGCTGCAGAGATCAGCAGTGTCATAACAAAATGACCCCAATTTACACAAGTATGAAGGTTGTAGGGAATTGGTCTACCTGATATATTCTTCTTAGATTTTGAGGGCCTAATTCGTTTTTGTATTCCTCCACTTTTAACTTGATTAAAGTGAAAAAGGGAAAAAAAAGTTGGAATCAGTGAAATTGTGGTATGAAAGTGAGACAGTATAGTGATAAATCAGATCCTGAGGGCTTTACCTTCTTCTGTTTTGCCACAGAACCATTCTTTTTCCCATTCACCTTTTCCACTTGGTTTAATGATAATATTATCTTTGGGACAGAACAACATTTGAACAAAAAATGGTTTCCTGAAGTAAAAATACATCACTGAGATAGTGAGGCCTCTCTAGATTGGGGCCTCTCATGTTCAGTGTAGAAGATTTAATGTTTCTGTTGTATACAGAGAACATCCCAGAAAAAAAAAAATACTACTCCTTAAACTCACAAGTGCATACTTTTTGAATTTTGAAGTAAAATGCATTTCTCTAATACATTTTGGATACAAATAAAGATTTCTAATTGATTTCCCTTTTAATGCCACATTCAGATTACTGTGACATACTGGAAAAATCCAATAATTTATTCCACATCTCAATAGAAAAGCAATTTGCTATGTGTTCTATTTAGCATAATAGCATCTTTATAATATATGCATAGATAATAAATCACCATTTTTGCTTAAACAATAAACTTCATGCACTGATTTTTTTTCAAAGCTAAGACAACATGCTAGCACTTGATTTCCATTTAAAATGTAGCTCATATTTCTTCATTAGCAGCCTTGTATTACATTTTGTGTGCTTAACCTACCTTTTTCTTGACTTTGAAAAATCTTTTGACAAGGTGGATGCAGAAATGACAGAGACATAATTAATCTGTGGTACTCATTGCCACAAGATAGAACTAAGGTTGAGATTTAAGTTGGATTCACACAAGATTAGTCATGCATGTGAATATTGAGACTAGCCACAGTTACAGTAGGTAGTTTCTCATGTTTATGGGCATAAACCAAAAAGATAACAAACATCCCATATGGGTAGACTGCTCCATGGTTGTCAGTTACGTATTTTCACTGGAGACAAAACACTGGACTAGATGGGCAGAACCCAACCATCAGCCTACACCAATCTGTCAGTACGTACATGATTCCTTGAAGAAGGACACTTTTTGTTTTGTTTTGTGTTCTCAGAGTGGCTGGTGACATCAATATCTGATACTTTCAACATTCAAGTCAATTCATTTTTCCCTCATGGTAGTGTTGATCCCCTTCCTCTTATGGCTCACTGTTTACATATTCAGAATTGGTAGCACCCTGCAAAATGTTAAAAATCAAGACATTTCAAACCATACCTAAGAGATGGTATGATACTTGCTGGAATTGTATTTATATATGCTACACATGAGGCATTATGCAGTGAGGCAGCATGGTCCAGTTGTTACAGCACAGGATTAGAAGTTAGGTGGGGTTAACTCCTCAGCTGCTGTAAATTTCCAGGGGGGTAGCTATGCTAGCCTGTTTGTGCAGTAAAAATGGTGAGAGTCCTGTGGCATTTTAAAGACTAACCGATTTCTTTGGGCACAAGCTTTCGTGTGTTCTAACCCGCTTTGTCAGATGCATGAAGTGGAGACGTATATATACACAGGCCAGAATGGAGGAGGGCAAGTGTTAGCAACGTCAATTCAGAGGGCAGAAGGGGCCTGTTCATGCCTGTTGACACAATCAGACTGGGTCTGAATAGGAACTTGGAAAGGTTACCACATTACAAGAAGTAATTGTCCCTTTTCACACATTCTCTCCCTTGAATCAGCTTGTGTGAATGTGCCCCATCTGTCCTCTGAACTGACTTAGCTAACCCTTGCCCTCCTCCCTGCTGGCATGTGTCTATATACCCCTCAACAGCAGTTGCTACTTCATGCAGCTGACAAAGTGGATTGGAGCCCAGAAAAGCTTATGCCCAAAGAAATCTGTTAGTCTTTAAGATGCCACAGGATTCTTGTTGTTTCAGCTGGTGTAAACCACCATTTAGTGGAGCTATGCTGATTGTACTGGATGAGACTGTGGGTCCAGGAAATGTGAAGTACATTTATGGTCTCCCACTGACTTACTTTGACTTTGGTCATCATTTCAACTCTCTGTGCAAGTATCATGCATTTCAAGTGTGGTTGAAAGTGAATTTCAAAAGCTTGAGAGTTTCAGTGCTATTTGAGGAAAAACCAAAATTAATAACTACTTTCCTTAAATCATATGTTGTTGTTCTTCTTCCTCACCTGCCTCCCACGGTTTTAGACTTAATGCATAGAGAGATTAATTCCATAGACTTTCAATGAGATTTAGGTGCCTAAGTGATTTAGTTGCTTTTGAAAATGTTACCTCTAGTTCTATGACTTTGAAGAAAATCTCAGCTTGAATCATTAACTCTAGACATATTTAGATGAATAGTATTTCAGCTGGGATCGGGGGAGAAATAGCTCTGATCAAATATTTTGGAACTGTTTAATATTCCCAGTTCAAGTTTGGGTCCAAAAAAGTCAAAAAGTTATGGGAACATGTTTTATGGTTCACCCATCCCTACTTGAAATGCAAAGCTACATCTGAAAACCAACATCGGGAGAGTAGGAGAGGAATGGTTTTAAAAGGCAGGATAATAATGGTACCTCCAGTTTGTTTTCCTTTCAGGTTTATTGCAACTAAATAAATCCTGTTCTATTCCTGTTTGTTAGGTTAATGCTTTCCGCATCTCCATTTCCCCTAAAACCACACTCATAGCTATTAGTGGATTGTTATTATCCAGAACTATATCAATTAATGGAGCAAATGTGCAAAGAGCAGGATGTAAATCAATCCTGTACGTAAGCCTGGCCTATACATTGAGTTTTTCATATTCCCTAAAGCCTCCACATTGAAAGTGATTTCTGATTATCAGGAAGAGTGGTTTAAAAAAAAAAAAGAACCAACAACAACACACATACCAAAATGCCTCTGCTTCACAAAGGGCACAATCCACCCTTCCCTTGTTTTTAACTGTAGTTAGCTCAGATTCATGAAGAGTTGTTTTTGGGGGGGGGGGGTTATTTTTCTTCTTTGGTTATAGTTTGGAGGTGGGTTTTGGTTTAGATGTTCCAATAAGCATCCCAAAGTCTGACTGCTCTTCTGTACAAAAAAATAAGTATCCCAGTGTAATCTGCAAAATTTGGCAATGCACTCCATGACCACAGGTGTCTCATGAAATTTCCAGTGTATCCTGGGTCCTATCAGATTGAGACCATAGCAGGTGTATTGGCTATTGAGTACTTCTGGATGGTTTTAAATCAATCAAATATTTCAGAACCATCCAAAAAGTGTGATTAGGGAGAATAATTGGAGCAGCTGGTAAATATAAACCTAAAATTTTCTGTAAGTGCTGTTGGTGAAGATAAATATAATAAAAAAAAAGCTAGTATTAGAAATTGTGTTTTGAATCTGGGTGAGCATTAATAGATGTGGGAAACCGAGTCATAGAGAGATAAATGACTTGCCCAAGGTTATAGATAGTAAGTCAGTGGAAGAGTGAAGAATTGAATCAATGTCTTTTGACTCCTAATCCAGTGACCTGTTCATTGAACCACGCTGCCTCCTGTTGTGGGATATCTTCTATCCAGTCTCTCATCATCTGGTTTTGTGTCACTTGTTCTTCGTTTATGGATTGTGTTGATGGAACCAGGAAGAATAAAAGCTCTGCCTCTCCAGAAATTATTCCACAAATGTTTCCAGCACAAAAATGCTCCGTATAGCTGTCCACTTATTGGTCCTCAATCTGCAAAGCTTTGACAACAGAGGCTGATGGGGGTGGGGGGAGAATAGCTGGAGGGCAGGCAGTAGCTTTTCATCCCTTGCATCTCCTGGAAAAAATGGTTTTCCATCAAGTTTGCAGGGTGAACTTCAACTATGGTGGGTAACAGGGCCCTAGACCAAATTGTGCCCAAGGTGGGAGCATCTTTGGTGTGCTGCTCTCCTCTTCATAGTTCTCAGAAAGTCTGGAATGTTCCATGACACTCTGCAAAGATCCAGACCCTTCTAAGAGGTTAGTGAAAAATGTCTCCACATATGGGATACTTGAAAGCTTCTACTTCAAACTTCATACTTTTTTTGTCACTAACAACAAAACAGCACCCCAAGCCTGCCGTCTCCCCTGGCACCACCACCACAAGGCCAGCAGCCAAGGCAATCAGCTGAGTCACCTTCCCCTAAACTTGACTCCGGTGGGGAAGGCCAACATAAAGCTGTACAACTTAAACTCAAATAGAGGCTGTGCAGAGTGGGCACATCTGACTGCATGTTCATACCTCTGTACTCTGCAATATTCAAGCATCTGATGCTACAGTGCTTAGGGACGCAGGTCAAGGTAGCAGAATGGCTCAAGATGCACATGTTTATGGGTCCACTGATCCTTATATCCTGAACTGCTGATACAGAGCAGCTGGTGGGGGAGGACGTTTGCTTCTGGATTCTTCAAAGACTGCGAATTCTCAGCTAATATTTTTATTAAGTGTCATTTATACTTTAAATTCACCCAGTGTTTTACAAACATAACTTGAGAGCATTCCTCGCCCCCACAAGCTTGCAGTCTGAGTTAGACACAATAAATAGACCAGTACACAGAACAATGGGTTTAGACCCACAATGTGGCAGCGAGGAAATTGGAATGGATGAGCCTTGCCATACACTGCCTGCAAGCTGTCTTAAAGGAAGAAGGGAAGAAAGATGGGTTCTCAAAGAGAGTTTAGTATTGGTTAGGATACAGAGCAACTTTCCATTATTACTAAATGAAGAGATGACCACGTGAGTATAAAACCAATAGCTATTTCTACTAAAGAAAAAAAGGAGGCTGGTGGCACTTTTAGGCTATGTCTACATCACACAGCTTAGTTCGGACTTCTTTCATCCAAACTAAGCAATTCCTGGTTATTTCGAACTAGCTGTGCTTACTAGCTAGACCTAAAAAGTTAGTTCAAACTAGAAAGCATGGCTAGTTTGAACTTACCTTTTAGTTCAAACCAGGGCCAGCGCTGGGGATCGTGGTGCCTCCCCTCCCCTCCCCTCCCCGCAGCAGAGTGACACCGGTGCAGATGAGTGATGTCCTCAGGAGAGCGCCACGGCTCTGTCCCCTTTTGACGCCCCTCAAAATGCTGGTGCCCCCCTTTTACACAGGGGCTGCTTACTGTGTAGCGCCGATCCTGGTTCAAACTAGAAAGTGCGGCTAGTACGAACTAACTTTTTAGTATGAACTAGTAAGCATGGCTAGTTCAAACTAATGACTTTTTAGTTCTAACTAAGCCATTAGTTTGGGTCTACATCACGCTAGTTCCAACTTAAAACTCAAACTAAGTGCTTAGTCTGGACTAAGCTTTGCTTAGTTCGAACTAAGAAATTTCTTAGTTCGAACTAAGAAATTTCTTAGTTCGAACTAGGCAAAGCCTTGTGTAGGCATGGACGAAATTAGTTCCGGACTAAACTTACTAAATCCAGATTAATTGGCTAGTGTAGACATAGTTTAAAGACAAATTTATTTATCACACCAACTTTCATGGGAAGAAATCCCACTTTGTCAGATAATTGAAGACAGGGAACTTACAGAACTTACTTTCTGTAAGTTCCCCATTTTCAGTGCCACCAGCCTCCTTGTTTGTTTTGCTGAACTATTAGACTAACACAGCTACCCCTTTGGAACCTCTACTGAAGTGTGGATCTGAATACAAGTCGAATCAACACATGGAATCTATTCAATTTATATCTATGATTGACATGTTTGTTCTTGATTAGTTGTTAATACTTGGTTAAAACTGGTGTTACAGTTTATTCTTGTTCTGGTATAGAATGATTATTTTGACTATAATGGAAGAAATCTTGCAGATTCATCTAGATGGAGAGCCACCATTTCATCTCCCTTTTCACTTATTAATATTCAGTATGCTGTTTTTGATAATGTTTCAGGATGTTTGAGGATGTTCTACTGTGCTCAAACAGGCTTATATCAGCAGTGCTGTCAACACTACTACAGGGATGTTTTGTTTTGCTTCATTTTGGACCCTACTGATGTGTTTTGGTGGTGCCCAACGTATAGTTCTGTGGTACATATGCATCTCATTCCCACAGGCTCTTCTGGAAACCCCAACTAGTATCTTTAGAGTTAGTGTCTTGTAATGGGGTCTGTAGGTCCCATTCAGAACTTAGGCAGATCAGTGATGTCTAGACGTTGTTGCCAGAGTTGCCATTCATGGAAGCAGGTACAAGCCTCATAGAGGAAGCAAAGCCTAACACAAAAGAGGGACAGCAGAAAAGGGCGGCACATAGAAGAGCTTGAGACGGCAGAATAGCAGTAACACTGCCTCAGGCAGCCTATCTGATTACCGCAGAAAGGTGGTGATACTCTTGCAGGCTCAGAGAAAGGAAAAAACTAAACCGAGGACCAGGGGCAAGCTGAGAAGCTCAATGATCCCAGCAAGGGATAACTGCTGGACCCCATTAGGAGCCTGTAATATGGCCTTATGTGATATTGTTTTCTTTTTAAAATGATACCAACATATATTTCAGTTCAGTTTCACTCATAGAGATGAGCTGAGGTTTGAGGAGGGCATGCTATCAGGGGCTGTGTTTACATTGGAGGCTTAAGTTGACTTAAGTAAGTCCAGGACCACATCTGGAGTTCATTAAGTCAACTTAAGCACTTGCTTAGGTCGAGTTAATAACTCTCACCCTTAAAGTCAACTTTTAGGGTTAAGTTGACTTTATTAAGTCAATTTAACAAAATGTGGCCATTAAAATCAACTAAATAAAGTCAAATTAAGGCAGGAGAGCCATTTAAGTCAACTTTATAAAGTCAGCTTAAACCAGGGGATGCATTTAAAGTTGACCTTATTAAGTTGACTTACCTGAGCCCTCTAGCATAGACAAAGCCAGGGTTCTTATATTTCCCATACTGGTTTGTCCACTCATAGTTTTCTTTTTTTCCTTTATTTTTCTTTATAGGCAGAGGTGTTTCTTTTCTAAATAACAGCAGTAGGGTGATATCTTTTTTGTGTCTATGGGCCAGGAAATGTGTACATGAATTTTGTATAGAGAGTCAGCTCTTCCACCAGTGAACTTTCACATCTACTAAGCTAGCAGACACAGAGCAGAACAGTACACTGGTATCTGTCCTTAGTACTGATAACTGGCAGTTGCTGGTATACAGTCTTACAGTTGTATGATGGGGTCCACCAGCAAATGAATTGAGGCCACGTAGCTTAAGACCTTTAAAAGTCTTCTAATGATTTCCTTTTATTCCTCACAAGGCTGGGTTCCAGTTCAGGCCTCAGAGCCAGCTCAATATTTTAAATGTATCATCATTTCCCTCACTATGGCTTTCACACAGAGTAGAAAAGGCCAGAGACTAGTTAATTGAGCCATACTTCAATGGGTTTCAGCCAGCAGACAAGCCAACATTGAAAGTAAGTAAAGAGTTCTGATGGGATAAATAAGTATCCTCAGACAGTGTGTGAAGAAAACATTTAAAAACACAACTCTGCTGTCTCATACACCATTGTAGATTGGGAGTAACTGTTAACGTTACATCAGCGTAAAGCTAGTGTAAGGAAGATGGGATTCAGAGGCCCTAAGTGTATGTGTCAACTGTTCTCCATTTCCACTGACAGTAGGACAAGTAGTGATGAGTTCAATCTGCAGCAAGGGAGATTTAGGTTAGATGTTAGGCAAAATTATCTAACGATAAGAGTAGTTCAGTCTTAGAACAGGCTTCCAAAGGTAGTTGCAGAATCTCTATCTTGAGTATTTTTTTTTTTTTAGAACAGGTTGACTAAGAGTCCATTAGAGAGGTCCCTTCCAACCCTATGTTTGTATGATTCTGTGTGCTCAGGACAAAGAAATCTTCAAATACAGGGCCTATGACATCTGTCAACTTCTGAATGATGCATCAGAGGATGTATTCAGCAATCATCTGTTGACACATTGGTATAGAAAGGAATTACAATTAAAGTACATTAGTTTTCTTCTTCTATCCCCCATTGTACCCTTTGTAATAAAAAGCAACCTTTCCTGTAATAGGACTGTCATTTTGTATCTAATTCTTCCCTTATTTAATGTCATGCTTGCTGTTTTCTTCCTCAGCGTGATAAAAGCAAAGTAACACACTTCCACTAATTACATTGCTGCATTCATGTTTCTTACTCATATCACCTCCAAACATCAGTTGCTCGCATTTTAAGACACAGAATTCATTCCACACTTTACTTCCTAATTTGTTACAAGTCCTAGGGCTGCAGGATTTATAAGGTGACAAACAAAGCACCCACTCCAAAAACCCCCCCAGTGTGCTAATTAAGGAATGCTAAGAGGAGGTAAAAGATTTTTGTTAAGGTTCAGTTGATTTCATTTTGGGTGGTCCACAGACACTGAATACCTATAATCCTTCATAAACAAATACACATGTATGCAATAAACTTGGCAGTTATTTAGAGAACACACTGAGTGTAATTAACAAAAAAAATGTGATTTAGCATTTTGCATAATATCTATTCAGAAAATTCTATTTTCTGTAACAAAAGAAAGTCATTCCTTTTGAAGGAAAATGCAAATTTTATACTATTACATCTAAATTTCTTTTGTAAAATGTTTATGTATATATGTCCATAGATCAGATGGTTGTAGCTGTTCTATTGCCAGTTGCTATTTACAGACTTGTATAGCCTAGATAAGATAGGTTCACACTAAAGCTGAAACATAGCTTAAAAGCACGGTAAAGTTGCTAACCATCATTTTTAATGCTGTTTGAGTATAAAAAATAGTTTCAGTCTTTGTACTGGTAAGTTATGTGACTGTTACAGTCAAACATGCTTTTTTCTCTATATATTTTATTCTACATATTTTTGTCTGGAAAGTATTCATTCTCATTTGTGGGCTGTGATTTATTTCAGTACATGTAACAATAAGGGATTAGTTTCACTGGGGTTTCCCCGCAACTTCCCCGGTTATGTTAGGAACTGAGCTGAGATGTTCAGTATTGCTAGAAGTATATTGGTGTATTTATATTGATGTATTCTATATACTATTGCTTCTTTGTTTTCTGTGCGTGTGCACCTGGTAGAGAAACATTTTTTTTGGAGTATTATCACTCTCAGGCATGACTTTACTCATAATCCTTCTTCCAGGGAAGTCAGTGGGAGTTTACGTATTGACTTCAGTTGGAGTACTGTTGGATCCTTTGTTGATGCTGTAAAGACCAATTGTTTGGTTGTTGAATCACCTGAGGATGTGATTCTGTGTATTCATGTACAAAATGTGGCTTTTAAAACATGTCACATGTTATGGGCATACTGAGAGTCTTTAGTGAGTGGGTACCCCTCAAGGGGAATTCTTGATAACTTAGCCATAATTTCTCCTTTGAAGCCACAAGTTTGCAGCCTACAGCAGCAGCTCCATCTTTCTTGAAAACAATGCACTTCCTATACATGAGTGGTCAGCTGTGACTTCACTGTCACTCTGGCTCTCCTTTACAAGGCTAGCTCCACTCATGACTAACAAGAAGCAGTGCTTCCCTTTGGTGGTGGGACTTTGCTGATCCTTAGCACAAGGGCAAAAGTGACAGGGAAAAGGTCCTTGCTGTTCACTCCACTCAGAGAAGATACGCTCAGGGCCAGGCATAAACTAGTATTAATCTCTGGATTTACAGCTCAGTGGGTATGTATTGACTAAGCCATAAATGCCTACATAAAATATTGGGTTAAAAAAGAAACATTGGTGGGTTTTAGATGCTTTTGTATTGTTTCTCTTCAGTGCTGGTGACTCTGAATGCCATTAAATGCAGAAAAAGACTGTGGAATGAAGATCTTCCCATATGTATTGTGCTGCATGTTCTTGGTCTGACCTTTTTGTCGCTTCCGATTACAAGGACAACTTTAGCAAAGTGAGCTAATCACAGCTGAATTTACAACCATGCTGACTGAAGAAATAGTGCCAAGAAACTTACATGAATGACCGATCCCCTTTTATCTCAAGGAGGCACTAACTTTCTGGTTTGATTTCTAAGGTTAGTGACATTTATGGAATCAAGGACAGAATCTTTTTACTTTGAAGATTCTTTCTTTAATCCCCCAAATCCTATCTAATTCTTTCCTACTTTTGAACCTGATTCAACAAAGCATTTAAGCATGTGCCTTCCTTTCAGCAAGAGTTGTCTGATAGCTTGTACTTCACTGAATTGGGATGTTTACTGAATTGGGAATGTGGACATTCTCTCTAAAACCTAACTTCCTGTTACATTTCTCAGAGCCCCACAAACCTCCAAGCACCTTATACTCTCTTCTAATGGTTTTTTGCACTTTCTACAGTCCTTTTTAAAGGAAAACCTCTAATCTAGCAATGTACCCATAATGTGGAGCTGCTGTCCACTCCATGGAGGAATGGTGCATAGTACAACATTGGAATATGCAGACTGGTCACCATCTGCAGGAAAATAGTATGGCATTTGAAAAATGCTATGAATAATGAACCAAACCCTGATGGTCTTACACATTTTTTTTTCCACGCAGTATTCTTTTTGCTAAGAAATATCTAAAGATAAACAGTGAGGATCTCTGTTTGATCCATTATTTATTTTAGATAGTTATACTGAATATTTTTTACAGAAAATTGGTTAGGAGAAATGATAAGTTGACAGACGTGGCAAGCAAAACCCAAGAATAGACCATTTCAGACTGATGCTGAGCTGAATTTAAACTCATCTGTCTTTTCCCTTAAAACATGTGTTAGACAGTTAGAGTCAACATCAGCCTGAAGTTTCAATGTTCTGACTTCACTCAGTGTGTGTTACAATCAGAACATTATTTCCTATGTGGTTTATAGTTTTATTTAAGACAAAAATATTAATGCCGACTTCTGTACAACCTACCATTTCAGATACCACCACGTTTTAAAAAGTGAGTTGATTGGCTTGTAAAGTCTGCTGATACCATCAAGTGGAAAAGGAACATCTTAAGATCTCCCAAAAGACTAAACCTCTATCTCCTGGAGGCTCTGTAACTCACATCATTCCATGTTAATACTTGAAAGGCGAAACCTCTGCGTTCTTTCAGTAAAGCTAACTGCAGCATAAAGAAGGTTAAAGATTTTGATTGGTAGGTTGGTGGCTACAAATCAGGTCTGAACCTTTTGGATCATTATGTTTGAACCACTGAACTATACTAATTAGAGTTACTGGGAAAGAGCATTCATATTTTTAGAGTCCAAATTACTGACTCTACTATGCTGTTTTCAATGTGTACTGCTGATTTTTCCTTGGTTCAACAACATGCATCATCTCCTTAAGCAATAATATGATTTCATCTCTTTCATCTTTAAGGGTAAATACAGATTAAGTAAGGGATAGGTCAGGTCACCCGAATCTGCACATTGCACTGCAATTTGGTTTGGCTACCCCAGTCTGCACATTTCACTCCAAAAAATGAGTTTCATAAAATGTAACAAAGTATCTCCTTGTGAAATATCTGGCATTAACAATGCAATGAATTCTATTAATAAAAAGCATAGCTAAACATCACCCAAAAGTTTTTCTATTATGTTGGATTTTATTTGAGATGGGACATGTTTTTGTTTTGTTTTTCCCCTTTCCCTCCCATATATCGTCCCACTGATCTTTTTCTAACCTGGTCCTTTTCAACTGGTACAAACTGGCCATGGTTTTAATGTCACTGTTAAGCACTGCTTTCCACAACATGCTGCTATCAGCCAGCAAATATTTTCTGATTCTAAGCTCTCCCTGGAGCTGCCTTTTAATGAGAGATAGCTTTATGGCCCTGAAACGTTGGTGCCCTGTGGCCATTTTAGGTTAACTTTGCCAGATCAAGATGGTTGAAAAGTAGCTGGAAATCTTCTCATGGGGAAAACAAAACAAACAAACAAAAACACCTCAGGTAGGGCTATCCTGCAAGCACAAGGCTGAGTGGTGACTCTGTGTTCCTCTCCACAGATGTAGAATCATAGAAAAATCATAGAAACTGGAACGGACCATGAGAGGTCATCAAGTCCAGTCCCCTGCACTCATGGCAGGACCAAGTGCCCTCCTAAGCCATCCTTGAAAGGTTTTTGTCCAAACTGCTCTTAAAAACTTCAAATGATGGAGACTCCACAACCTGCCTAGGCAACTTATTCCAGTGGTTAACCACCCTGACAGTTAGAAATTTTTTCCTAGTGTCCAGCCTAAACATCTCTTGCTCTAATTTAAGCCAATTGCTTCTTGTCCTATCATTGGTGGTTAAGGAGAATAATTTTTCTCCCTCCTCTTTATAACAGATGTTTAGGTACTTTAGGCTAAAGGATGGAGGAGCCATAACTGGACCTTGCTCATAGTTACACACACTACGTCTTCCCAGTCTCAATACCAAGCTCAGTACCAGTGTAGGAATGAATTGTATCCCATATTCCCAAGGAAAACATCAGCCAAGTTTGACCCACCCAGGACACAAGTCAGTCAAGCAAAATATATTATCTAGTTATAGGACTCCATAAAAACTCCTTTACAGTATTTGGAGATGTAAGCCATTTACTGAATCACACTTGTGATGTGACATCTTCAGCTTAATTAATCTATAGCCTGGAAATTTTGAATTTCTACTGCTTGTTCAGAAAAGGAGTCTCTCTTGTACAGGAACTCAGTGTTAATCAATGGAGTCTTCTTTACAGAGCACAAAGTCCCATTTTTGACAAATTTGAAGGTTCCAGAAATGTAAGCCATTCTCCTTTAGTATGCTTCAGAAGAAGGGGGGAAAAAAACCCAACAAATTTGTTTTCATTTTTCTTTTGGGAATTCTTTCTCTTTAACATATATCACAACATGGAAAGCCAAAAGATCCATTTTTCTTTCTAAAAGAGACATTAAATGCTACGTTTTAAAAATTACATTGTAAATTATAATGTAGCAAGTGATGGGAAGGTAGTAGAGTGTCTCAGTCGTGATCGCACTGGGTACTGCACTTTACCCACTTTAACTAAAATGACTTGTCTTCAGTGCTGGTATTCAATATGTTCCCATCTGGGCTGTAACCCGCATAACCTGTAGCTCTTACTGCATTTCACTCAAATCTCCTAACTCATGGTGCCACAAAAAGTTTGTGGCACACCAAGAAGCCGCAGATTTCTTAGACACTGAACTGGGGAGTACTGCTGCTGATGGGGTGCTGAAAGCTGATGGGGTTGTGGATTCTGGATTGGATAAGTGCAGGGAGGTTGGTTCTAGCATGAGTGCATCCTGATCCCCAGGAGCACAGTGCTCAATTGACTCTTAATGAACTGCTTCTCCCAGAGCTGTGCACTGTAGAGATGGAAAGGGAACAAGAAGGGAAGGATGAGGAACTGGCCAGTGAATAGATGTGTTAGAGGCTAGAATGAACACAGGCAGCAGAAGAGAATGTGTAGTGAGCACTTTCTTTCCTCTCCTGGTCATGCTACTGCTAGGTCCCAGCAACAAGTGATTTTTCTTCTCCCTGCCACCCAGTCAATTTGATAGTACCCACAAGGCACACCCATGTGACTCTGCAAAAGGTTACAATCCATCAGATGAATCAATCTGGTCTTCACTGTATCAAAATTTACATGCACAGATACTGTTAGGACTTGAGGTTTCATGAGCTGCAGAGATGTACAGCAGAGCCAAATACATTCCAAATGCACCTTGTTAACTTTGGCTCTTTTTGAAAGAGGGAAATGTTTTAGAGAAAAGGTGTTTTTTTGTAGCTATGCAATTATTAATTCATATGCATGTACTGCTCTGCAATAGTCAATATTATTTCCCTCTTGAAATCAGCTGTATTCTTTTACAACTTGGAGAGACAATCTGAGATCGGAGTCCCTTTATGCTAGACACTGTATCTCTAGGTAGTAATGTACAGTCTTTGAGGAGAAGGAACTATTCTGGCTAGGAACTTGAGCACAGAAAGATTGTTACTCACCCAAAGTTGCACAGTCAGGAACTGAAACCAGACTTCTTGAATCCTAGGGCTTTAACTACAAGATGGCCCTTCCTCTCTAATCTTCTTTCTGTCCTTCTTTTCAGGCTGCTGGGGAAATCTGCTCTTCTACTGAACTGACTACCTCTTTCCAATCCCTCCAAAATCAAACTATATTGTACCATGTCATGTTGACATTTAACTCAGCATAGGTTTGCAGGGTTTGGACATTACACAGCATAATGTGTAGTGTTTCTTTAGGGACAGATAGCAGTGCAAGTGAGCTCACTCAAATTAAACTGAGGCACCATTGACTGGAAAAAAAAAAAAGTAAAATTCATGAAGCTTATCTTGTTTCCTGAGTTTCCTAATTACTTTGAGGCATGTCGACAGATCTCTGTGTGAAATGCTTGTGTTTCTCATGACTGCTTTTCCTATATAAAATGCTGTGACGCAGAGAGCAATGGAAGGTAATTACTGATGCTTTTGAGAGCTGAAAAAGTATGTAAGCTTCCTTTTAACAACACGCTTTGTGAAGAAGAGCACTATGTTAACCTGAATTGTAAAGCACTGTGTAATAGTTTAGCCGTATGGTTGGTCATGTTTCTTTAACAGAAGAGACCTCTAGACCCGATCATCATTTCTAATGCCGTCACTAGGGTAAAGTCAATCTGAGTTTATGCCAGCACACACCCTGGCTCCTGCCACAGCAAACCCACCCCATGAGGAGTTTTTGCTGGTCAAAGTGGTTGCAGCCACCCCTCTCCCACCAAAGCAGCCCTGGGCCAGTAAAGACTTAGTAGTGAGCAGTACAGTTTGGAGAGGGAGTACATATGGTTCTCTCATTATGGTATCTGCATAATTTACAGTGAACACAGTAAGATCTTTGGCCTTCTTTCTCCTCCTTTCACCATTTGGTAGGAGCTTTAAAAATCATCCATGTTTTCCATGCAGTTAGAGATGGAAGGGCAGAGTGAAGAAGTGGGATTTATACTTTATTTTGAAGATTTTGAGATTCATTGCCTTTTTGTTCTCTTGGAGTAAGTTCTCCAGTCATGGGCCAATACCCAAAAAAATGGAATGCTGCTCATGAGTCTCACCCAGAGGTTGGCAATTTCACTGGACTGGACTGTAGCTACCCTGAGAAGTCATGATCCCACAGGGCAAGGCAGTCCTTGGGTAACTTGAACCAAGCCCATGGAGGCTTCTGAACATGAGGACCAAAGCCTGGAAGTAGAGCCAGTATTCAAAGGGAAGCCAGTGAAGAGAGCAGAACCTTGGTGTGATGGCCCTCTTAATAGCTGATGTGGTCTCTTAATAGCTAGTGTGGCAATTCACAGTGTCTTTCCACCAGTGTGTGTAGCTGATTGTGATTTGCTCATGCTGATATTTAAATCAGTACTGTCATTCCAGCTCTCACAGTAGTTTCAGATAGATGTCAAACGGGATGGGAAATTGGATACTTCGTTGTGGAATGTCACAGGTAAACATATCCCAGGCAGCCACAGGATGCAATGACTCATTATATCCTGTCTAGTAGACAGCTGGGCCAGGCTGCTATTGAGCACTGTCTGTACAGTAAAGCAGAAAGCTTGGAGGGAGGGTAGCAGCAAGAGTGCATGTCCTCCCTTAGATTAAATTTCTCTCTAAGGCTTAGAGCAGAAGTGTTAAACTCATTTACTGTGGTGGGCCAGATTTGACTTAAATGTACTTCAAGTGGGCTGTACATACCATAAATTGAAATTCTGCGGTACTCTTACAGCATCACAGAGTGATGTGTATGTGGAACTGCACTCTGTGATCCCACTCTCTGTCTCTTTCTTTTTCTCTGCTAGAGAGAGTGTGTGGTCTCATGGAGCCAGGAGCACCCCTGGCCCAGAGAAAGATCTGGGGCCTGGGTGCTGGGACTTGGGGCTCGCATGCTTTAAGTGCCCTACCATTGCAGCCATCACTGCAGCGGATCCAGGGCTCTGCTGCCGAGACTTGGGGCTCGAGCTCTGTAAGCCCATTGCCAGTGATGCCCCTGCATGGAGCGTAGTCTCACATGCCCAGCACTGCATGATGTTGTGAAACCCGACCCTCTTGTGGCATTGCAGAGTGCTGGGTATGCAAGACCACATTCCTCTCTCTCTCTCTCTCTTTCTCAGGGAGAGAGTGTGGTCCTGCAGACCACAGTCATGGACTGAATGGAAAAGGTTCATTGGCCACATTCGGCCCACGGGCCACATGTTTGACACCCCCCCCCCAGCTTAGAGATTCTTGGCAGCCACAAGGAAAGGGAATTTACCTGGCTGTGTCTATGTGAGGGCCAATATTTTAGCTTTGGAGGTGAAAGTCTCTGTCTCCATAGCCTGAGTTAAAACCTATGTAGCTAGTGACTGTAATAGACACATATTTCTATGGATTTGGTACAGAAGGGGACATGTAACACAGGTTGAACAGAGGGCTATGCCTGTTTCACATAATCTGATCCAAAGGGCATTTTAGCTGAAGGACTGCCACCACATCTCTATACATTTCTTAACATTTTTGAAGCTGTAATCTTTTCAGTCAAATAAAGTCCTTTCCAAATTTCCATGAAACTCTGCCAGTACCTTCATGAATATTTGACTGAAGGTAACAAAACTAATTCAATATGCTTGAAAATGCCAAACAATTTATGTCCACTACTACCCTCAGAGGAAGCAGGCAAACATTCTTAACTAGCCTGCTGGGTCCTGATTGGTTCAAGTCACCCCCTGACCCTTCTACGCCTCTGGAGGACTGACTCTTTGGGTAGCCCCAGCTGAGTGGAGGGAGGGGATGGCAGGGTTCTGATAGCTCCAGCTAGGGGCAGTCAAGGCCTAGTATATCCCATAAAACCCTCTCAGGGAACTCCAGTTAGTGTTGTGTCTGAGATGAATTTTTCCACAAGGAGCAAATCTTGTTTAGGATTGCTGTAGAAGTGTGGCCCGATTATACTGAGTGCAAACTGGAAATTATATAATGTCCTCCCATATCCAAGACTTCATAAGTGCCAAAATTAAGTAGAAAGCTCTGCAGACATGGAGCTTGGATGGTGCATGGAATTATTGCATGGCATACTGGGCTGCATTGATAGGAGCATTGCCAGCAGATCATGGGATGTGATTATTCCCTGCTATTCAGCACTGGTGAGGCCACATCTGGAATATTGTGTCCAGTTTTGGGCTCCCCACTACAGAAGGGATTGGACATATTAGAAAGAGAACAGCAGAGGGCAACAAAAATTACTAGGAGGAGGAGGTACATGATTTATGAGGAGGGACTAATGGAACTAGGCTTATTTAAGCTGCAGAAGACTGAGGGAGGATTTGATAGCATCCTTCAACTAGTTGAAGGGATGCTCCAAAGAGGAGGGAGCTGGGCACTTGTATCTAGCAGTTAAAGTAAACAGAAGCAGATGTGGTGCTGTCAGTGCACCAACCAAGGAGGAGGAAGACCTACATGGAGAGTGCTACTCCCAGCCTAAGGGGAGAGGAAGGGATCTTTCTTTTTGCAAGTAGCACAGGGGGACCTGGCCTCCCTTCAGTGTTCCCTGATACTTTAAGTCCTACTTAAGTCACAAACCTCTCTCAGGAAGGAATCGATGCAGCAAAGGGGACCCCCATCAGAGAATCCATGATATATTATATGGATACATTCCGAAAAGTGAGCAGTAATCCAGTGCTGCCTAGAAAGCACTTCCTGGTCTCCTGCCCCAATCAGCCATTTCCCCTACACTCTCCCCCAAACTAAGAGGCTGCAATGCTTGGAGTATCAGGGATGCAGAGAGGGGTAGTAGATTATTGAATGAACCCAAGTATTCATATTCCTTACATTCTTCTTTTAACATTTTGGTAAAAATCCTAATCCTTTTGTCTCTTTTTCAAAAAATCAGCGAACTAAGGGCTGCAGATTTTCCTCTAGAGTTCTAATTATATCAGCTTATACTTTATAAAACAGAACTCAGGTATAGGTGAGAACATGTTGCATGAAAATCTAAAATGCACATGACAGGCAAAGTAGACAAGCTGACACTGAGAAGAAATAGACAAGTCACTGCTTTGTGGGCAGAAAATGTGTGGGACTGAGTGCACAAAGATTTTTTATTGTTATTATTTCACATGTATCATATCTAATTCAATTGTTTCCACCATCTAAAAATCTGTAACATTATAAATGATGTACATGAAATAACAAAATAATTTAACCGTGGCCCTAAGTGAGTCCTGTCCACTCCAGCATCAATGGAGATTTTCATCCAATTCTTCCTATTTTACATAGTCTAATTTATTTTAGGGTTTCATATCACCTCCCATTTCCATAACAGCTGATTACCTTCCACATAAAATTGATGGAAATAAAACAAAGTCCCTGTGAGGTCTTGGCTCTTACCTTTTTGGCATCCAAACCTCTGCTTGTTTTAATTTTGTTAGTTTTTTTGGTTGGTTAATTTGTTAGTTGCAGGTTTTTCTCTTTGTTTACATATTTTTAGGAGTGGGCATGGAATTTGGTAGATGTGGGATTCATGCATGTTAGCTTATTCTGTGCCTTGATGTGGTCATGCATTTCCTTTTCCAATAATATGCTATATGATGGATCTGGGAGCAGAATTTGAACAATGGTTTTTGCCAAAGGTAGCCAAAAGGCATCGGTAACCATGTATATAAAATTCATTATACTTCATGGAGTGAGATTCAGTGTAAATCCTAAACTGAATTCCAACATTCCTTTGCTTTTGGCAAGCCCTAAATTGCCTTCTATTTGCTACATTTATTAAACCTATAGAGAGCGGCTCATCAATCTCCCTTGGCATTCACAACCCAAATTGCTGAGAAGATGAAAGATAGGTAGATAAATGCCAATGGAGCAAAGAGAAAGCAATCGAAGAGTTCTTTGCTCATCTTCCCTGTGTCAGAAAGGGAATATTTCTTTCAAAAAGTAATAGAAGAGGCCAAAACTGTATTTGTATTCATGCTTAAATCTCAGCCTTTCCATTCTTGGAGTTCAGTCATAAGAACATTACTCATTTGTGTAATTAAAGTAGAATGTGGACATTGACACAATATGTCCTTCTAGCTGACTGACAGTGCCTATGATTAGAAGTTGGCAGTTGGCCACATGTAAAATGAATGCAGGTAAGCTTAGGTGTTTTTCCCCCCCGCTTCCTTGCATACTTCTCAGAAATGCCTCAAATTGACACTAATTTGATAGTTACAACTCCCAGAGCCCCTGCAGATAGTGAGAGTGGAATGTAAAGAAATTCTCCTTGGTGTCAGTCAGTAACTTTTTCTTTTCTTCATGTTGCAGAAGGTGATTGATGGGAATAGAAGCATTGCTCAGTGCTACAATGGTGTCTGAACTGAAAGCTAGATTGGCAGGTAACCACTGAATTTTTTTCCTTTCTAATTTTGAAAAGCTATGACAATGAGCAAGATGCAAAGAAGAGTTCCTTGATGGATCTGTTTAATAACCTTTTTTCTTTCCTGAATGATAAAGAATACTACAATAATATACACTCAAATTGCTAACACAACAGAGCTCATTAACCAAAATTTCTTCCTCTCTCATTTACACACGGAGACACACAAAGAGATATAATCTGGCTTTATGGATAAAAAAAATAGCTATGATTTTCAAAGCTGCAAGGTCTAAGTTTAGCTGCTATCTACTCCGTTGATATTAATGTCTTAGTGTTTGTACAAGGCTATGAAGAGTGAGATTTGATTCTCCTGCAACTGCAGAGAAGGTTTGTGCAACTTACACTCCATTGCTGAGTGGGAGAGTGCTGCTCCTTAAAGAAGATTCCCCTGTTGGGAAGCCATTTTGGAGGGCAGCTTTGAAATGTATCCAGTTCTCTATAGGAACTGCATTGGTACAACAGTTGATCAGCACACTCGTCATGCACTCTTGTCAATACCCACTTCTTTAGTTGGTGGTATTCTGTAACAGTAACCACATTTCGGTCAGGAACAGATGCCACGTGAAGATTACTAGCATTTGATATGTAGCATGCACACTTAGCAATAAAGGAGTTTATCTAACCTAAAGAAATTCTGAGGAAATCATAGAAATGGCTGATTGTCCATTCTGACCACCAACCTAAATGTCTATTTGTGTGATTTTTTTAATTGATTAGATCAGTTTGTGGTGGATGTTTTTTGCTTGTTCTGTTTTAATATTGTTGTATTCCCCTCCCCCTGAAAAGGTAAATAACACAAAGGCATGACTGACTTCTGTCAGAAACTCAGCAACATTAAACACCCTCCCACCATCCTTTTCACCATATACACCAATATTCATTAGCAAAGAACAGAATGCTGACTACCTGGAGTATCTACAAGGCAATGGACCACCCTCACAAATCTGCCTCAAACACATTGTCAAACTCATCTTTTTCACCCTCACACATAATGATTTTACATTCAACAACAAATATTTTGGCCAAAACATAGGAACAGCCATGGTACTAGGATGGCTCCCCAATATGCCAACCTTGAGGTTCCCCCAAGGAGAAGAATTTCTGGAAGAAGTTACCCTGAACAAATAATATTCCTGAGATAGATCAGTGATATTTTCATCCTCTGAACAGGATGAAACTCTCTCAATAGTTTTCCAATGCAACTTTAACAATCACCACCCTCCATTACCCTCTCACTAAAACATGCCCAAACCAACATCAGCTTCCTAGTTACCATGATCAGCTTCACCAATGGAATCTTACAGACATATACATCAGAAACCCCCAGAACACCACGCTTACTTCCACAGATCTAGCAACTGCTCAGACACACCAGGACATTTGTTACCCACAGCCACGCACTCATATACCACAAAATATACTCCAAAGAGAAATTGGAGACAATACACATCTTAACACTCAAAATTGTCTTCACCAGCCAGGAATACTTTCACCAGAGATTAAGTCATATCATGGAATGTGCCACCAAATACCCAGAGAAAGGATGCTTCAATACACAGGGCAAACATCCTGAAAAACATAGTTACCAAACCCCCTCTTTTGGCTTCCAGCACTCCCCAACCTCAACAAGTTCATCATCGGAAGCAAGTTCCCCACAAATCAGAATCCACCAACTCAAAGCTGTACCACACCCTGCTGAAACAATCGATCCACATCTGTACATGTATTTCAACTGCTACGATGATCAACACTCCCTGAAACATACCTTTCAAAATTGATAGGTCAAAGGAAATCTGCACAATGCCTTTAAAAGATGAAACAGGGAGCTTAAAATAACAGTTTATTTAAACACAGAAAATCATAGCTTGATTTGGGATGCTGAGTTTGTCTCATTACAATAATCTGTAATCCATTAATATTCCTTTGTCCTTTAACAGCAGAAGTGTTAATTGCCACTTCATCTTGCATGGTCTTTTACAATATGAGTTAACTCCTTATGCTTAATAATCTATTCAACCTTGTTTTTAGCTGTGACACTATGATTAACTTTCCCAAATGTGAAGACAACCTCATGTAGTTCAAAAGTGTCTCACCTTCACCAGCGGAAGTTGCTTCAGTTAAAATAAAAAAAAAATCATCTCACCTATCTTGTTCTAACAAACAAATCAGTTTTAGTTTGAACACATATAATTTCTTTTATTTCATTTTATTTTTAGGTGGGTGGGGGTAAATAAAAAAAAACCAATGATTTACTCAGCCGTCCTTGAGTCAGATTATATTTACCACACTTTTATTGCACACCCTCTGTTCACTCCCCAAACATCCTTGGGCATATGCTGGTATTGATTGGAGACTTCAAGATTTTGCTTTTTATTCTGAGATGTGACTCTTCTTCTATGACTTGTGCAATACATCCTTGCTGATGGAGTCACTAACTTTGGTTACAAGATGTTCAGCCAAATCCTAAAGTCAGGTTTCACCTCAATGAAACTCATCCCAGTTGTCTTACCCAGCCAGTCCCAGCCTACCCCCCATGTCAACTCACAGTTGGTTTCTGTTCCTGCCTCAGCTCTTTGTTACCATCTACACCCTTCCCCTTGCCCTCCCTCTCCATTGTTCCCTGACTCAGATCAGGAAGCTTTTACCTCCACATTGCCTATGACAAGGAGCCAGAGCCCTTGAGTGTGGCAAGTGTTAGCCCAAACAGTTTGTGTGTGAAACTTAAAAGCAACTGAAAATGGTCTTGTAAAGGGAAGTGTTGGATAATCTTAATAATAGGTGGTGCTACCAGCCTCACCTGAATTATGCAGGTGTATGTATGTATGTAAATACACATAGGAATACATATCAACAAAGTTTTTTCACCTTCTGGATTCTTAGGCCCAGAGAAAATAGAGACTGGAATGATTTCTTCTGTGTTTGTCTCAGCTGCTGAGAAGGCACTCACTTAATCTTTGCCACTTGAAATCTTCTGTTAGTTGATCAGGGAGTGCTCTGTTAACCTCAGTCACAGAGGAAGCTGATTCTTCTGCTTTCCTGAAACAAAGGCAAATGCTGCACTTAGGCTGAGAGTGAATCAAAGGAGACTGAAGAACTAGAGGAGGAAATGGAAGACTTCAACTCTGTGGTCCCCATCTCTGCCCTGTCACGCAAAGAAGAAAACCACAGAGGAAGGAAAGGATCATGCTCTGATGCCACCAGCCCATCTGCTGCAAAGCAGAGCAAAACAAAGAAACAAAGGAAGATTAAAATAAACAAGCACAAAAACTTTAGGCTGTCTAGATTGTGCTGGCTGAGCCTTTTATTTTGCTTTGTGTGAACAATTTTAAGAGCTGTTTGCACAGGGAAGAAACCAATAGTATTTTTCCAGTTGATCCAGATGCCTCTGAGGGAAGATTTTCCTACTGGGCCGTATTAAGCCAATGATGTTATTATCTGGGCTTGTTTCTAAGTTCTCACATATGGCATTTCTTCATCATTGAGTTTCACCCACAAAATTCTCCTGATCTTGTGAAATCTGACAGAGACAGGAATGCTTAGATACCATGCTTGTGACTTTGCTGCTCTGATCCTCCACTCCTTGGACACTTGTCGTGTCACAGCCATCCTTCTTCTCCAGATAGTGTCCCTATGGGTGCTCTGCTTCAGGTGTGCAGGCATCTTAGCAGTGCTTGTCTGGATCATGCATATACCTTACACATCATTGTGCTCTATGGCAAGTGTCTCTAGAGGTAAAAATCCTAATCCTTTTGTCTCTTTTTCAAAAAATCAGCGAACTAAGGGCTGCAGATTTTCCTCTAGAGTTCTAATTATATCAGCTTATACTTTATAAAACAGAACTCAGGTATAGGTGAGAACATGTTGCATGAAAATCTAAAATGCACATAACAGGCAAAGTAGACAAGCTGACACTGAGAAGAAATAGACAAGTCACTGCTTCGTGGGCAGAAAATGTGTGGGAGAGATGCTTCAGAGACCAGTCAGGATAAACCTGCCATGTATAATAGTCTCTGGAAAGATCCATCACCCCTTCAACTTTGGCTGAACACTTCCTCAGAAAGGGAAAGGTTTCAGATACTTCCCTTAAGGATCCCAGGAAAGGGAGTTCTGACTCCACTTAAAAAAACCCTGTTCTGAAAAGACCTCCCTTTCCCAGTAGGTCAATTACCATGGAAGCTTTGACCTTGTAACTCAGTTCTGTAGAGGGGGAAGAGCTCCTATGATACTGGAGGGTTGGAAAAACCCATAGCTTTTCTAAGAGCAAACATGGTTCAAAGAGACTTTTTATATTGTTCAGACAAGAAGGACATACCAAACAAAGAAGACCGGAGCTGTTGGACTCTACCCCTGGTACTTGCCTGGTGTGCTTCTTAGTACTGCACAAGACTAAGACTCCATTTACATTGGCATCCACCTGACAGCATTCAAAATCCTAAGTACCATCTACCACTAGAAACAGGCTCACTCTCAGTGTATCAGGAACCGAGGTACTCAAAGTATCTGTTCACAACAGAGTAACTAGATCTCCACTACTTACAGGTACCTTGTGTCTCTTGGTGCTAGACCCTCATCTATCCATGGTATCTCCAGGTTCACCATTCTTTTCGTCTGGAGCTCCTTTCCTGAATTAAGAAGGGACCTCTTTTCACTTTTCTTGATATGGTTTCAAGCTGTCCTACTCATTCATATAAGAAGCTATCATCTAATATCCTGCAAAAGATGAAGAGAGAGAGAGGGAGAGAGAGAGGACTTTTGAGGAAGACATCTGGTAGGAACAACCTGAGATGCCACCTTCTCTCCTCTATGGTCTTCAAGGGCCACATTGTTAGCCCCAAACTGCTTACCAGCAGTTCCCAAGCCTTGTGTATCAGGACAATACAGAGACACTCTTTGCTTCCCCAACATATTATAGGAGTAAACATTTGTAGGAGGCTAAGGCACACAAAGAAACTATCCCTTACACTACCATGTTACCTTCATCACCTGATGGGGAAGTGAATTCTCCACCTCTTTCTATGGCTTATTATTTTCTATTAGAGGATCTCATAAAACAGCTGGCAGACGCCCTACAGAGACCACTCGAGTAGTTCAGAGAATTGCCGCATAAGTGGCTGGGTGCATCCCTGTTAAGATAGGGAGTACATCTTGATGCTCACACACTTCAGGGCAATAAATTTGTAGAATTGGTCCATAATTTATCACTTACACATTTCAGCCATATATCTCTTGGGCAAAACAAAACACTCTCCACAGTTGTTTCTTTCACAACAACTGAGTATATCTTCAGGGGCCTATTTCAAACTTGGGGAATTCTAGAATAAGACCTCTTCACCCCCTCCAAAAACAGCAAGTGTCACCTGCTCAGTTAAAAGGAGTGGTCTGAGCTGCCACGCTTTGAGGGATGCCTTTCCTGCTGCATCTGATTTCAAAAACAAACAAAAAAATATAAAAAAGGTCTGTTCTACATGTTTCAACAAACACCTTTGATACAGAGGGTTATAAACATGATCAGATGATCAGACAGGACTAGGACAGTGTTATTCTAATGAGACTAATGAAGTTGAGGCCAGTGTTTTTCTAATAGTCCCATTATGGCCAAAATAAGCATGGTATTCCTACCTGTTTCACTTGTCCAGCTGTCAATGTTCTGGCCATCCATCCCTCAGCTTCTTTTCCAAGATGATCATCAGCTGCTTCATCCCAGTCAAGGAGATCTCTGTCTCAAGGTGCAGCTCTTTGACAGGTCTCATAGTTATAGTCTGCCTGTTCTGCAGAGGTATAGCAAGTGTTACTAAGCAAGAGAAAAGATTCAATTCAAAACATTTATCTTCAAAAGTGGAGAAGAATTAGCCATTGGTGTAGGCTTCGGAAAACTGCACCTGAATCTTCCTCATTGTCACTCTAATCAGTTTACCTACTGCAGCTAAAGAAAATGGGTTTGTAAACTAGCTCCCTCAAGGTTTATTTGATTGTCTTGGCAGCTTTTAAGTCTCTGGTGTACTCTTCAGTCACCTAGATCCATCTCTGGTTTGGGACTTCCATCTGGTTCTAAGAGGTCTCAGAAGTTGGCTCAAAATTTAACCAGATTTTTCTGAAAATTTCCTGTACAGACTTCCTGCTCTGCATATTCTATGTGCTAACTTCAGCAGCTTCTGCTGCCCTTGACTCAGGAAAGTGAAAGATTGCATCAGATCCATGGCATACTGGGGAACAATCCCCACTTCCCCTCTAAAACACATTTTCAGAGTATATACTAGACTATGTCCTAATTCTTGCATTCTTCAAAGCAAGTTTTGCCATGTGGAGTGGGGGGGAAAAAACTGTAAACCTTGGAGTGAAGGTGGTCTAAAAAAAGTCTGAGCCTGAAACCTCTGTTGCTTTTCAGAACCTGTTCCATCAATCAATCAAAATTTTTGATGTTTAAAATACTGATGTGTTGGGAGGCATCCGGAATGCTGTTCATCTATCTGGCCATCCTAATGTAAATCCCATGTTTGCTGAATATTGTTGTGTTCAAATTCTCCACAGCTGGTGGTTCAAAAGCTAGTAGTGTCAGAAGTCTTGCCAGACTCTAGGGTGAAAATTGTAAATAGTGTCCATTACTTTTCTACTTCAGTTTCTGGGTGACTATTCTAAGACAGATAGCCTACGTTTTCAGAGATGCTGAGCACTTGAAGCTTCCATTGTCTTCATCTGGGGAGTTATGGGTATTCAGTGCCTCAGAAAATCAGGCTCAAAGCACTTCAAGTAGGGCACCAAGCTCAGTAGATGCTTTTGGAAAGTTTCGGTTCACTCTTCAAGAGCCATTGCATGGACATTTCTGGACTGATTAATGGATCATATAACACTGCATAAAGTTTGCTTTCAGGACAAAGAAGCTCCAAAATCTTTTCATCATTTGTGTAGTACCTCTTGTCAGGGGATCTCAAAAGACTTCACAAGCATTAATTAGTGAAGTCACATAACTAGAACTGGGCTTCTAATTGATTCTTTCTGTTTGATTCAGTGGAGAGATTTTAATCAGTATCTTTTATCTCCTAGATAAGTACTATAAACACTTGGTTCTAGAGTCACCCATGTTTTGTCTATAGTCCAGTAAATAGTTAAATATTGATATAAAATGGAACAGCTGCAAGAGGTGAGACTGAGAATAGACAAGCCTAAAACCTTATGGTCAGGGCACTTATCTGGCAGAAGGGAGATCTCAGTTCAAGTCCCTGCTCTATAATGAGGCTTCAAACCAGGGTGTCCCACATCCCAGGTAAGTGCCCTAATGACTGAATTATGGTTATAAAAGGCTTGTTTCTGTCTGTTCCATGGAACAAACCATGAATTCATTGGATGAGTAACTCCTGCTTGTGGGTGAATGGCTAATGCAGCGGACTAGACAGTTGGCAAGGCTCTTCATGGCATTTTGGTGGCATTTTCTGAAATACAGAAAATGGCAAGATTTGGAGAACAGTCAGTCATTCATGGCAGACCTGTCAGGGATGGTAGAGAACAGCATTGGAGGACTATCTCGGCTTGAGGCCAGGTACCAGCATCTTTGTTACTGCCATGCTGTAAGGTGGGTAGAGGGGCAGGTCACAGCACAAGGTGTGTTTTGTCCCATGCCTCCCAATGAGCACGCTACATTGGCCTCAGTACACCTCTAAAGGCCCATTAAAGGGATTTGACTGATAGGGGATTCAGGCAACAATGCACGGCACGATATGAGGCATAGTTGCAGTGCGCACACATTCTTAGAGTTCCCAATAATCATGGAGGCAGAGAGAAGCCTAAGTTCTCTGCTTGGGGGAGGCAGTTCTCTGCTTCAGTGCTCCACTCATCATTGATTCCCTAGGCAGAGTCCAGCTGAAGCTTTCTGTTCTCCATAAATCAGTCATAGCTTTCTAGATCTTCTCTCCGATCTCAACCAGGACCTCCCATATTCCAATGAAATAAGACGACCATTCATAAGTGGGTCATAAGTGAGGAGGCAGGAGATAGGACTTTCAAGTAGCAAGTTCTATAGATCCAGTACATGGGGAAGAAACTGAAAAAAAAAAAAAGACCACAGAACTATGTGTTTCCAGAGTGTACTGCAAAACTGCCTTCTTCCATAGCTATTCCTTATTAATTACATCACACACACACACTTTAAGAGAATTGCTGTTTCTATTTTTAAATGCTTAGGGCACGTTCAGGTACCATGGTGATAAGACCCTATAAGTAAAGAGAAAATCAGAGGGAAATGATATTCAAGTCTGCTTTTAAATGAGCACAGATGGGTAATCCTTTTTTCTACCAATTCTATAGATTGTTAAACTGAGGTAGAGTGAGGTTGAATGATATGCCAAAAGTCAGACACCATATCAGCATAGAGTTCAGAAGTGGGAATAGAAACCACGAGTCCTGGCTCCCTGCTTTAACTGTTTGATCACCCTGTATTGGAAAACTGTATTGAATTTACAACTATTACAGTAGCTATGCAAACACAGAATGGTAAAACTGGATGACTTAAAATGAAATTAGGGGTTATTCATCTGTGCAAAATAAGCAAATACATAAATATGAAGAATAAAGAAAGGAATGATCTAAAACTTACTGAAGCCTGCTGTTCAGCAATTTCCCCTTGAAGACCTTTCCAAGAAAACAAAACAAAACAAAAAAGAAACAGTTAAAGAAACAGTCTCATAAATCCACAGCTAGTTACTAAGCAGAGCACACAAATAGCTTAGTGTCTTTTCCAAGAAAAGCTAACCTTCTTCATGGGATACTGCAAGAATTTTAGAAAATTGTTTGTTCATAACGCAGAGCCAAGACAGCTATTTGCCAGTCACTTCAAGGTTGTTGATAAAGTCTGATCTTCTCTTTTATTAAACTTAGGGAGAAAGATTACAGTATATTTTACTGGTGATAACATCAGGCAGTCATAAAGAAGGTGCTGAAAAACCAAAAGTTCAAGCCCAAATGACTGGATTCATCTATTGGGTGATAGGCAAGACTGACAGAGTAATTGGACACAAGTTGCAGTGAAAGCCAGTTGGAAAAATCAGGTTAAGCTGCTATCATTAGCTTTCCACTAATGTGGCATGGTTTGATTTATTACACTACCTAAAGAGCAGAGCTATTCAGAAGTGGATAACTCTTAACAGTTAATGACCAGATTAACTAGTGCTGCTCTAGAGAGATTACAATTTAAAATTCAATGCAGCATTTTAGCCCCTTGCAGCATGGAAGGATTCATTCAATGGAAGGACTGATGCTGGTACTGCTGCTATTCAAACCAGTTCTGTGCTAAGGGAGGTATTTGTTTTATGTCTGGGGCCCCGCAGAATCACTGCTGTCAAATGCTGTGCAGGGGATGGGCTGAATTACCAAGTCCACAGTGGTTGCACTTACCCTTGCACAGTAATTGCTACTCTTTTGGCATGCACCCTCCCTACATAGAGTGGAACCCTGGTTGCACTGAAATCACTGGAAGTTTTGCTATTGATTTCATTGTACCCAGGACTTTACCTATGTCCTTCAGCTGAGCAGAGATTGTGTCTGCTTTCTGCTGTTGCAAAAATCCCTCTTCCTTTAGGTTTTAAGCTGCCAGGAGGCCCTCCACTAAGACTTAGACAGTCAAAACTCACCACAAACCCCAGATGTAACTAGCCCCAAATGATTAGTCCACATTTAGGTTTTGCAAACTTTGGAAAATGTTTTATTTTGTCTTCGCACCTGAACACAGCCTTAAGGTACAACCAGTTGTGCTCTCATCCCTCAGACAGAGAGAAATACCTACAAGATCTGTATGAAGCATTCCTCAACTACAGTACCCACCCAGGGAAGTGAAAAAACAGATCAACAGAGCCAGTCGGGTACTTCAGGACAGACCCGACAAAGAAAACAACAGACCACCACTGGCCATCACCCACAGCCCCCGGCTAAAATCTCTCCAACACGTCATCAGAGATCTACAACCTATCCTAGAAGATGATCCCACACCCCCTCAAGCTTTGGGAAGCAGGCCTATCCTTGCTTACAGGCAGCCCCCCTAACCTGAAGCAAATATTCACCAGCAACCGAACACCATACAACAAGAACACTAATCCAGGAACCTATCCCTGCAACAAACTGTGTTGCCAATTCTGCCTGCACATCGACTCCAGTGATACCATCACAGGTCCTAACTACATCAGCCACACCATCAGGGGCTCATTCACTTGTGCAGTCACTAATATGGCCTATGCCATCATGTGCCAGCAATGCCCCTCTGCCATGAACATTGACCAAACTGGACTGCCCTTATGCAAAAGGATAAATAGACACAAATTGGATATAAAAAATGGCAACATGCATAAACCAGCAGGAGAAGACTTCACTCTCCCTGGACCCTCAGTAGCAGACTTGAAAGTTGTCATACCTCAAAAAAAAACCCTTCAAAAACAGACTTCAGCATGAAGCTTCAGAGCTGGAGCTGATTTGCAAACTTCTCCCAGTCAACCTGGGTCTCAGCAGGGACTTAGAATGGTCAGCATGTTACAAAAAATGGTTGTTCCTCTTCACACATTAGGCCCCATCTGCTGTCTGAAATGACTTTATTAACATTTGCCCTCCTCCATCCTGACATGTGTATATATACCTCTCAACTATAGTTTCAACTTTGTGCGCCTGATGAAGTGGCTTGGTGCCCATGAAAGCTTATGCCCAAAGAAATCTGTTAGTTTTTAAGGTGCCATAGGACTCTCATTGTTTTTGCTAAACACAATGTTTCTCCAACATTTTATTACTCTTTTTTTCTTTTGCATTTTCATAGACTTGAGAGCAAATCTATCAATTTTCTTCATTTTATGAATTTTCTGTCTGAAATGAAGAAAGTCCCAGGAAGCTACTCTCATCTCTTGGGTACACAATGATCTGAACTACTATACAGATGTTTTAGATAGTCATAAAATAATGATTCATAATGAGCATGTTTAGCATTTCATGCATGTTTAGGATCCCAATGGCTCAAAGGCAGAATTGTTCTTGATTTTCTGGATCTTTCACACTTTAGGAATAGCTAAGCTATTACAAAATGATTTACCAACCTCTGTAATTGTAAAAAACCCATTTATGTTTCTCCCTAGATACATGCTTTTTTTTATATTAAGTCTCATTAATTTTCATGAGGAAACCAACAATGATTAATATGAAAGAGTAAATGACTTACAGCTAGTATATGCTACCAAATGTCACATGTTGCAGAGCATAGCCAATTAAAAAAAAGGGAAAAATGCAACTATATGAATCGTCATGCATCTGATGAAGGGGGTTGGAACCCATAAAAGCTTATGCCTGAAGATGTCTGTTCATCTGTAAGGTGTCACTCACAGGACTCTCGTTGTTTTTGCTGTACACAGACTAATATGGCTACCCCTCTGGAAATTTATACAAATTGACATAGTTGTAGACAATATTACACAGCTGTAAAATTAGAGCTAGGGTAATAGTATGACTAAAATAAAGACATGAAAAAATAGCCAAAAAAGGGAAGGACTTTGGGAAGGAGAGAAAAAAAGAGAGTGAAAAAGTGAAGATGTCAGGGGGAATGAAAATCTGTCATTATTTGAGCTAGCCACTTGAAAATGCCAAGAAAAGGCGAGGGTGTGAAAAGGAGAGCTGATTCTTCCAGTGCTGGTGGATGACACTGAAGTCAGGTTTCCCAGCCAGCTACAAGTAATGCCTCTAATTCCCCACACAGATTATCGAGAAGCTAAAACAAAAATACATGCTGTCTCCTTCACTGCATCTCCAGGTCTGGCTCCCAATTAGCCACTGGGTCTAGTAAAGAAATAAGTTACTTAAAGCTCCATGCTCTTTACCAAAAGCGTTCTCCTGACTGCAAAGGATCAGCCACATTACCAGATTAATATATGTTTGGATCTTACTCAAAACACCACACTGCCAGGCAATCCTATAGTACCTACAACTTAAGTTTTATCATAAAAAGGAAAGAAACAAACTATAAGAGTCACTTAAGGATTAAAGCAATTAGATACAAACAAATGATTTAGAAGTCCCTATACATCAAGTCCTTGGTAGAATTTGGAGTTTTCAGGCTTGTATAGTCCCTCTGGTGTACATTTAGTACCTGGACCGGTCTCAATCTTTTGTTTCACAGCTTTAGTTGTATATGAATAGATCCAGAGGTAGATTATGGCAGAAGACAGAAGACTGAAGATGACAAGACAAAATGGATGTGTTGCAGCAGCCTTTTATGTTCCTTGGTCTTTTCCATACTGCTTATGGAAATTTACAGGAATTAAATGGCATCCAGATTCACATGAGCAAGTCCTGATGACTCATCAGATCTCTCCTGGGTGCCCATTGTACATGAGGGTTTCCTTAATGGATCATTAAGCAGGTTTGCTGTAGCCATCCAGGCTGGGGTGTGGCTCAGAAACAGAGCACAAGTTAAAATACACATATATCAGACATATTCATAACTTCCAGTACTGATAAGACACACAGACAACATCATCATTTTTAACATATCCTTTGCATTGTTACCTGATATGTGGTATCTCATACAGATTATTGTGATTTTCAAATATTGATATTAAATAACATCACAAATTGTCCCCAATCCAGAGAGCATCACAGAGATATTTCAGAATTTTTTATCCAACTGCATCTACAGGTCTGAATTTCCTCTAATTAATAATTCCTCTCAACTTTGACAAGCTACATAGTCCTTAAAAACCTTCTTCTTCTGAATTAAAATGAAACACACAAGACCAAACTAAAATTCCTTTTTTCATAAAAAATATTTCACCAGATTTAATTAATATCCCTTAATTTATGCTGCAAAACTAGCATCTTGTATGGTGGTTACTCGTGTCACCTTTTCCTGGATCATACTTTTAACTCTCCATCTCTAATGGGTTTCAAACTGTCCAGCAGAATGACTATTATAGTATTTCAAGTGTACCACATATAATTTAGACAGTTGTTATTCTTATGTCTGTAGAAATACATAAGGTGGGCAGTTTAATATCCCTTTGTTTATGAAAAAGTCACTCTACTATAAAGTGAAAAATATTGAGTTTCAGACAAGTGTTTGAAAGACCAGACAGAATTGGTTATTTGGATCAGTAACTGTACAACTCAGAGGCCTGATTCTACATTCTGCATTTGTCCAAATGCCCTTATAAGCAACTGAGGAACTTGGGTGCATGAAATACACAGGATTGGCTGCAAAATTATTTATCTTCTTTCCTTTCTTTGTGTGTTGGCAAGCTACTTCTTAGCTATAAAATGACAGTTTAGTGTGCTAACTTCCAGATATATCCGATGAGTTTCTTGAGCAACCACACACATAAAAAAACAGTCAAACAAACCAAAAAAACCCATCAGATATACATGTCCTGATTGTAAGCTTTTATTTTGATGAAAATATTCTATAAAATTACCTTTTATATATAATGTGTACAACAGACTAAAATGAATGCAAGAGAAAATGAAGCAAGAGAAAAAAACCAAAAGATGAACAAATTAGAGATAATCTGGAGCCAAACCCCCAGAATAGAATACTATAAGAATAAATCCAATGTAGTTGCCAAATTAAATTTAGCAAATGACCTCTTATGTTGTTATAAACCAAGCTAAATCTTGGAGCTAAATCCTGTACACCTCCATTGTCTGAGGTATTCAAAACTGAAAGCCAGAGTTAAATTTTACAGTTTGACCAGCTCGTTAAAAGAAATTTCAAATGTGAGATACAGGATCTAGTGTAATCGTCTTGCACAAGTCCTCTGGTTTGTCTTCACTGATGGCAGAAAATTTGCCACTGTCAGAGCAATCTATCAGGATCTATTGAGTGGCAACAAAGACCTATTCAATCAATCTGGAAGTTGATTCAATTAAACCACCTCCTCAGAACGTGTAGCGCTGTGTCGACAGTAATGTATTTCCCATCAGCACAGTGCAATAGAGATGGCATACTGAACAAAAGTGACAAAAATCAAGAGGAGTTATGCAAACTACACTGTGTAGCTTGCACAACTCCCATTGACAGCCACCAAACAGGGCCATAACAATGGCAGGGCGAAAGAGGCAAAGCCCCAGGCACCAATTTAAGAGTGCGCCAGACCCTTCCTGGCCCCAAAGAGGGGGCCGGGGAAGGGAACCCCCACCCGGCTCTGGCTGTGGCAGGAAAAGGGAACTCCTGCTGGGCGCTGGCTGTGCTGCCCGGGCAGTGCAGCCAGCGCTGGGTAGGAGGGTGCCTTTCCCTGAAGGCATCCTCCTGCCCAGCGCTGGCCACACTAGCTGGGTGATGGGGGAAGGCACCCTCCCTCCTGGCCTTGGCTGTGCTTGCTGGGTGACAGGGACCCCCAAAGGTCCCTGCCAGCATCAGGGAAAGCCCCTGCCGGGGGACTCCCCAAGCTGAGGCCAGATCAGGCCCCGGGAGTAGGGGTGTGTGTGTGGGGGGGTGTCCAGCGCTGCTTGACCCAGGTGCCAACTATTCTAGTTGCAGCCCTGCCTCCAACTTTTGCTTGCTGTGTAGACAAGGCCCTAAAATCCATGGACAGCACTTTCTAAGTTGTTGGCTTGTCTACTCAAAACCCCTGAAAGCACAACTGGTGATTTTTAAGAGAACAAACTATAGTGTAAATATTGCTGACCTACTTCAAGAACTTCAGTGGAGACACTATTTTCAGTAAATCAGGCATTGGAATTAAAAAGGAACCCCACCCCGCTTCATTTAATTTTTAGTTTTGAACGGATCTCCAATTCTGGAAGTTTAAAGTACTGTCAAGTCCATTCTACATCAACTAATGAATCAGTAAACTACTGGTTCGTGCTGGAAATCATGTAGAGTCAGTTAATTATCCTCTGACTTGAAAAGAGACAGTGCAGTAGATCAGAGTGGAGAAGAACAGTTGGGGGTACCCTAACTAGCAGTTAATAGGACTCTGTTACTTGCTGTCTGCACTATGCTCTCACATTCACTGAGAAGCAGAAAGATGGTGTACAAGTGAAAGCACTACAGACTCAAAAGCTAAATGCATTATTCAGTTATAATTAAAAAACAAACACCACAAAAAACCCCTACCGCATTGGGACTCAAGTGCTCCAGTAGATGAAGTAATGATCTAATAGCATGCATAATTAAGCTATACACTAGGATCCAGGTGTTGTCTCCCTTCCTTCCCCAGCATGTGTGCTTGGGAGAAAATCGTAGAGGAGTCAGCCAGACTCCAACAGAAGCAGGGATGTTGGGTCCTTCTGGAGCTTTCTACAATTCTGACTTGACTTCCTGTGGTGTGTGCGCCAATCCTTTCCCTCAGTCCGTTCACCTCATTGTCACTCCCTTTCTCTTCTCTCCTTTCCTATCTCCCTTGCTCCTTTTCCCGTCAGTAATCTTTAACCCTTCCTTTTGGCTGATTTCCCCTACCCCCCAACATAGCATAAAAGAAGTTGTGTAATTTACCACAAACAGTGCCACTTATTAGCCTCCTATTGCTTACTCTGCCTGTGGTGTCTACTTCTCCCTTCTCCCCGTCCCAGTCCATTTAGACCAATGGGTTCTAATCTTTCTGAGTGAAAACCCCACTTGTTAGCACTAGGTAAAACACATGCAAGAAGGCTTCAGTCTGACTGGGCTCCTGGGGCTGGATGGTGGGTAGGGACTGCTCCTCTGCTTTAACCGCTGTGGAGCTGAGGGCTGCTGATCTTTCTGCGGTGGCGGGGTGCTGTGTGAAGCCATCCTGGAGCTCAGGGGACTGCTCCTCCACTGCAATTGGCACAGAGCTTGGGGCTCCCCAGTAATCTGGTCCCCCTCTTCTAGCGGGGTCAGCGCCCTCAGTTAGGGATTGTTGATTTAGTCTGTGATCTTCTCAGGGCAAGGCCCATCTCTGCACCGAGTTTGTACAGAGCTCAGTACAGTGGGGGCTGACATCTGTTAGTAGGGCACCTAGGTGCTACAGCATTGCAAATAATCAACAAGAAGTGTTTGTGGTGTTTTTGTTCTTTCCAAAAGCTTTCTTGGGAAAGAAAATTCATTTAGTTGAATGTTCATGAATAAGGTGTGACAAGGTATGTTGCCAGTGCCAGGGAAAGAGTTAACTGAAGCCGGAGAAGAGTCAGAGAGCCCAATTGCTTTGCACCTGTACTGTGGGCCAGGCCCAGTTTAGTGTCAGGCATGCTCAGCTGGAGAGGAGCTGAGTGGCTAACAGAAGGAAAGATTTCAGCCTAGTAGAAAGGTGGCTGGAGAGTCAGAGGCTGACAATGTTTAAAAACAGCCCCAAAGTCAGGAGCTGTGATAAAAGAGTCATTAGAAAGAGCTGAGCTCCCAGAGAACCTGGGGCAAGGCAAACAGCAGCTTGGAGTGCTAGGGAGAAAACTCTGGGCAGTAACACTCTGTACTAAAGCAGGAAAATATTCTGCAGATCTTAGAAAGGCTGAAGTGTTTGTTGTGGTGTGAGTCCACAAAGAGACTGAGGAAGAGAGCCTAGACAGGCTAGTTGAAGTAGGCAGTGTTTGAGGAAAGCAGACAGGAGTCTGAGGGTCAGATCTTACCTGCCTGTGGAAGGATCCCTCGACTAGAAGCCAGAAAACAGCAGGGGCTGAATTTTTCTGCTAGCCCCAGAAGAGTGCCTACTCATGAAAATAGACAGGCCAGGAGAATGACTGTCAGCAGGAGAAACCAGGGATGAGGAGCCTGTAGCCCCATGCCTAGCCGTAACAGGGAGTGCCCACTGGTGAGTGAGTCTTTTGCCGGTCCTAACGTGGTAAAGCAGCTATGCGAGTATTTAGCTTTAAGAGTATAAGAAACAATGTCTTCAGGACAATCCTGTTTGTTCTTATTAAAGGTCTAAATGCCAAATTCATTTAGAAAGTCTGCTAGCTGCTTTGTGCTAATACCTGTACTGCATTATATTTTTTAAACTGTTTTCAACATTGGTAACTATAGTATAAAACAGCAAGGGTATGGGTTAAATTAGAAAGTAGTAGGACAAACAGGGAGTCCTGTGGCACTTAAAGACTAACATTTATTTATTGCATGAGCTTTCATGGGAGAAAATCCCACTTCATCAGATGCTTTGAAGATGTGGGAACTTACAGAATGAGGGGAAGTAAAAGCAGGGTAGTTAGTGTAAGTCATGGGGACAGGTTCCACTGTAACAGCAACACAAATCAGTTGTAAATAGTCAAACACTGGGGAACAGCATATAGAGAAAGGTGAGGTCAAACCACCTGTTGTAATGAGAAAAAAAATTCAAAGTCCCAGTTAAGCCCTGAAGCAATGCAATCAAATTTGCCCCTCTGTGTATTGAAGACAGTGGGACCTGAGTGTATTGAGCGCCTCAGCTAAGCATTCTGTGGCTTGCAGATCATTGAAAACGGTGACAGTGAACTTAACCTTTTGTACAACTGTAGCCTTTTGTATACAACGGGATTCAGGGGACACCTCAGTGGCTGTATGGCTGCCAAAGAGTGTAAGCTAGGAGCCTCAGTGAGTGTGTGCCCATGGAGCCTGTAGGAGTGGTAGAAGGAAAAAGGTTGATGTTCTCTGCTAAAGTTCATGACTTCCTAAACTATTGAACTTTGATCAGTCCCAAAGCTGAGTTCGAAGTGCTTCAGGTTTCCCAGAGCACTGGGTGAACAGCATTTTTTCTAATAAAAATCACCTGTTCTGTTAGATGCAATGAATCTGGAAATCACCTCTTCATGGAGATTGAGTAAGAGGGCAGCATTCTCAAAAGTTTCTTGGCCATTGTCTGTTCTCTGCACTCCCATTTCACAGAATGGGCAGAAGCTGCAAAATGCTGAAGCTCCTTGTGACTAAAACTCATTGGAACCGTTGTAATCTGACACTTAAGCTGCGTTCAATGAAGTTTAAAGCCTAGCCAATGTATGTTTCAATAGGAACCCTGGTCACTTTACATAGTAGTGTTCTAAGTCTAGACAAAATCTGGCAGCTTTGTTCAAATTTTAGAGATTTTGTATTTATTTAAATGGCAAACTTAAAGTGATACAGGATCTGAACCAATGAAAAACCAAAATATAAAAAGGGTTCTGTGATTCCTTGGAAACCTGAGCCACCATGGTTCATGCATTTCGTATCACCAGTCTTCTATACCTTTTTGCTATTGAAAATAAATCATGAACATACGGAAAAAGATCTCTGAGTCACACCTATAGAAAGCCGGTGAAACTGGTGGGGAAAGCACATGTGACTGAAGGTAAATGTGGCCTGTGATATTTTCTTTACAAATGGGAAACTAAAGTTTTGTGCAAATGACATCAGCTATTTCTACATCTAAGGAAAAAGAAATCAATGCTATATTTGAAAAACTTTGTGGCACATAAATGTGTATATATATGTATACATCAAGAATTGGAAAAATAAACCTAAATCAGTAACACATTTTAGAATAACCCCATCATTCACATTTTCAGAAGGGGCTCTTCTCAGGTCTGTATGGAAGGGGGTGAAGTCAGCTGAAATGATCTTTTAACAAGGAATGGGTCCTGACTCATTACCAATAGCCGATGCATCAGGCAGACAGCATAGGTACGAAAAGTATATTTATTAAATATGCTGAGCACCTAGTACTACATTACTGAGGTGAGTTTTATGTGCAAGCAAACTGGGTCTGGCTTGCAGTTCTAAGCTGGGTGTGACTACAAGACCTAAGAGTTTCCTAGAGCTGACCCTATTTCACTAGTTTCACCCACCATCCTAGGGGCAGGGTGGATCTAGATCTGGCAGGGGAGAATCAGAGGGCTGCTTTTGACATCAGGTCTCCTGCCCAGTAGTTGAACTTCCCTATGAAAGTGAGGAAATAAAAAAATAGTTTAGGCAAAATTGCGTCGGTTTTGTGGCTTGTACTGTGAAGCTGCACAGAGACCCACCCCATGCAGCATGGCTTCTGCAAATAGAATGGAGCAGTCTGGAGGCATGAGCCACCCATGCAGAGTAGCTCTGCTTTTCACTGACCTGGAACATCCTTTGCCAAGCTCAGGCCATGATATGAATGGGGAAAGGGCTTGTTTTTGTTTCTTCTCACACTTTTTTTTTCCTGCTGGTGGGGTAGAGAAGGAGGGGTAATTGGGCTTCAAACTGAAGTTGTGCATTCATCGTGCATGTCCAAAAATACTTCAGTTGCAAAAATTTTGCCCTGAGCTTGAAAATAGTAATTAGTGTGTGCAAACAGGGACTCTCTAAAGGTGAACTTCATATACTTAAAAAAAATTAATTATCTGTGGACTTATCCATTTACATTTCATGTGTTATGCTATAAGTATTAACTTTTTACGAGTTAATCATTTGGGATACTCTTTGCTTAAATGGGTTAGTCTTTCCTGTTCAGAGTTACTTTAACTTCCAAGTTCCCAGGGCTTTGTAACTGGTTTTCCAGCAATTCAGGGACATTATTATCTATTTTAATTTTAATTAGGAAAGAATATGGACATGTTTTTATTTCTATTGCTTTGCAAAATTCTTTAAACAACTTACCATTCGGGCCTCACTCCTTACTGTGTCCTTGCTTTATAAGTTCATTTGCAGCAAGGTTCCATAGAGCATGTTCTAACAACATACGAGGGGAAAGTAGGAGTAAGTGGCTTTTTATCATTTAGGCAATTAAAAAGCATTATTAATGTCAACTGCGGAGAATCTGGTTCTCCTGGAAAGAAGAGGTGTGGTTCCCCACAAAAGTTATTGGTAGAACTCCAGCGAGAAAAGCACGATGAGTTTGTCCAGCTGCGTTCAAGGCTTCTCTGTGTGCTGAAGAAAAGCACAGCACATCCTTGCAGCTCTTATCTAGAGAGTGGTGTGGTGCACTGGTGGAGGGCTTTGTCTTTATTCACAACACATTCCTGTGCCTCGACAGGGGAGGAAACCGCACAATTGTCTGTCAGCTTGTCCTCCCACCGTCTGCAGAATAAACAAAATGCTAACTCACCATTAGAAAAAGAGAGAGAGAGAGAGAGACAGGGAAGGGAGGAGGAGAGGTAATGAAAGAGAGAGAGGGATGATCTCTGGCTCATTCCTACATTAGGTTTCTCTGCACAGGCAGAGGCAGAAGGAACAGCATCAGCAACCTTGCAAGCGGTGACTGTAACTGTTGTACATCAATATGGTCTGAGCTACTTTGAGGAGCCAATTTATTACTTTGCATGTAATAGAGCTCTGCTGAAAACTGGAAGTGCCAAGCACACCTTTGCTTCTAATTTATTTATAAAGACTTGCATCTTTCACAGAATAAACCTTTTCAAGCAAGACTCCCCCAAGACAGGTAAGAAATTCATACATATCTGACACCTTCACAGAGCGATGTACATTAATGATGATTACTTTTTAATGCAATGCCTGGCTGTTACTAAACACTTAGAACTACCACTAAGTGCTTATGTCATGCTACATTTAAATAAGTTAATCTCCAAGCAAATCTGAATATACTTTGCTAAGTACTGAAGAACATGATTATTTGTTTATCTTAAAACTTAAACTTGGAAGGAACTAGACCTCAGAATGTGACTTGTTACCTTTCTTACTATCAATGTTCCATGTGTATGAATTTGCTTATGACAGTGTTTGTAACAATATTAATTTCTTAGCTACTGTACCCTGATGTACTGTATAGTGTCAGAATGGTGACTTTAACTTTTAATACCTACTTCTTAGCAACTGCTAATGGTCCACTTTACTGTGATAGTTTTTAGACTTTAGTCATACTCATCCAGTCTGCAGAAATGTGTGATCATGCACAGATGACATAAGTGATTTTCACTATTCATAAAGGGCTGTTTTGTTAACATGACTGACTGCAGGTGGGCAGTTTTGAAAAATATTGAACAAAAATTAACATTTTATGTATTGTACCATGAAGTGTTTCAAATAAATGACTTGGTTATAATTAAAGATTGCTTAGATGACTATTAATATTGGTCAAATTAAAATGGTAAGTTTTTTTGCAAACTTTAACAAGCCCCCATAGGTGAGTAATACTGAGAATTTTATAGTTTGAAGCTGAGTAAATTAAAGAAAAACACTGGGGAAAAGTTTTGGCTTTCTTGACTATAAGGATGATAACTTCTGTTTCTAGCTACAGGCTGGATATATCCTTGGATGTCCTACCAATCTGGGGACACCTTGTGTTTAAGATTAAAAAAAAAGTTCAAATGAATCATTATTGTATGACAAGAAGAGAGAGCTAAGGAAACTGGAAGAAGATGGATAATAAAACCTGCTCTAGGGACATTGAATATTAAATTCAAACTTCACTTATTCCAGTAAGTGTAAAAGTAAGACTTTTCTGTTACTTGCTGCCAATCTGTAACTTTCCCATTTCCATCACTTCCTAGTAACACACCTTTCACTATTTCTATTTAATCACTTCACACAAGATTCTCTGATATAACCATGTAAAGACATTGTGGTGACACTTTTATAGTTTCTGGGTTTACCTTTGACACTCCATTGATAACAAAGAGAGGATTAAAGCAGACACTAGGAATGCATATCATTGGGGATTGTAGCCAGCACTGAGTTCTCATAAGAACAGAAAAGAATCTTACATCTGATCCATGAGCTGTTTTTAATTCTTTTTTTAAACTAAATTAGTTTCATAACTGTGTTGAACAGGTTTTGCTCCATGGGCACTGTGCGTGGTGCCCCATGGGCTTCATATGAGGAAGGTTGTGAAACTTTTGGGATTGAAGGCATGCCAGTGACGTTCTCTAGCAAGCTGTCCCATGACCAAAAGTAATGTCCTGTCATGAGAACAAGCTTGGAAGCTCTAGTGAGAGATGCACAGCTTTAGCTTTTCAAGTAAGTTGAGAGACAGTGATTGGAATAAATCAAACAAGAAGCCCTCTGGCACTTGAGGAATAACAAATTTATTTATTGCATGACCTTTTGTGGGAGAAAATCCCACTTCATCAGCTGCTTTGAAGATGGGGAATCTTACAGAATGAGGGGAAATAAATGCGGGGGAGTGTAAGTAATGGGATCAGCTTACACTATAACAGCAAATCAAAGCAGTTAAGATTCAAACACTCTGGAACAGCATATAGAGGAAGATGAGGTCAAATCACCTGTTTTAATGGGGGGGGGATCCAAATACCCTATTTACCCCTGAAGTTACAGGCAAATTTGCAAATAAATTTGAGCTCTGTGGCTTCTCTTTGAAGCCTTGAGATGTTATTCATTTGTCTGAACACAGCAATTAGCACATCATTAATGGAATAACGCAGCTGGCCTTTTGGAACTTGGAATAAATGAGGGGCTCAATCCTTCTCCCAGTTAAGTTTCTGGAAAAAACTCTGCTGTAGAAGCAGACTTCAGTCCCAAAGCTTAGATAAACAGTGGTCTAAAAAGGATAAAGTTTGGTCATTGACAAATATTTCCTTCCTGCTCCCCAGAACTCTGAGTGGGAGTTAGCCATAATGTTGCAACCAACACTTGAACAAGCGTGATGAGCTAGTGCAAGTAGTGCACTGATTTCAGTGAAGCTCTCAATTAACTCCAGCTGAGGATCTGCTCCCCTAGTACACTGTGCACTGAGGGTTTGCATATGTTGGGAGTGCTAGTGTTGCCAGTAGTGCTGAACACCAAGGCACTGTGTTGGGGCAGGGTGGAGTATACCCACAAGGCTAGGACATAAGTAGCTGTGAAGAATACAGGCTTAATAAGGAGCAAGGTAACCAGTAAGTGAACTTGCCCAGAGCCTCTGCACATGTCTGATTTTCAGTTACTCTGGTCCAACACTTAGGAAGTGAATGGAGAGGAAGTATCATAGGCTTTGTCACCTTTGCACTCCCACGACAAAGAGGCTAAGCCTGTGTAAATGTCATAGAGCCACTGAAATCGGTGGATTTGCTCCCAGACCATATAGGGTCATGCAGAAAGCTATCACCTGTACAAGAGTCTGCAACAGCTCTGCTGATCCTGGCAAGGCTGCTGTACATTGAGCACTACTTCCCATGGCCCCTTATTCCCTGGATCAAACAAAACATGGCCAAAGCACAGTGCATTCTGGCCCTTACCCTTAACACATCCTTGTCCCGTTCCCTGTGCTGGATGCAGGGCTATTGCTGAACCTGTGTATCAACTCTGTGTTGGTCAACATGTGGGGATATTTTGAGGGGGGCATTTCTGCCCAATTACACTACTCTGGCAGCAAAAAGGCATCTAAAAGAATCTTTAGTGTAACCGAAAATCGGGCCCTGTGTGCCATCTCCTGCCCTGTCTTGCCACAGCAGATACAAGTGTTTCTGTCAGTCTCCAGGATAATGCATCTTCCTGTGCCATCCTGGCACGATTTTGGCTTTAGGAGCTCTTTCAGATTGTCCCATCATGGTGGCTCCCCCCCTCCACAAATGTTTTGGTAGACTGGTTAGTCAACAGTTACATGGTACTGATGAATTCCTGCCACTTCAAAGTTGGCACTGACTATCACGTGACGAGATTTCCCTCACTCCATTATAGAAACTTGAAAGGATTTGTACTTTTTAGTTGAATAAATTCTCCCTGTAGAAACAAAAGTTTTCCTTACCATTCTGTAGAAATAAGTGCAGAGAAAATCATATTTCTTTGAATGTGCCGGTAATACTGAAGCTGTCACATGTGGTTATAAGCATATCTATTTCATATTCTTTGTCTGGAAGGTAGGCAAGTTGTTAAATAGTTTACAAAAATCTCACCCAGGTCTCTCAGTCTGCTGTCCAGTGTCCTCAATACACACAGAATTCTTCAATAAAAATATCTGCTACTTCATTTTTAAGTTTAAAGCAGGGAAAATAACAAATGGACTGGTTTTTTCCCCCCATTTAGCTTTGCACTGTTGTTAAAATTCAAACCCTTTTGGGAATGATCAGGACATAGGGTTAGGGATGCTTTCTTAATTCGAAAGAGTGCCTGTTCCAAATCCAGTTTATTTTTGAAACCTCAAAAGGCTTCTCCCTCAATTCATGAATCTGTTGTTTCATCCAGTAATGTATTGCTTGTTGAAGACAAGTACAACCTTTTAGTTAAATGTAACTGAGAGAAGGGAATCTTCATCAACAGTACTTTTAGAACATATTTGACTTAAAATAAAAACAAAACCACACACCCAACCAAACTATGAAAGGGCAAGCTTCCTCAGCTCCTATACAAGAGCAGTCTCTTATAAAGACAATAGAACATCTCCAGATGGAAAGGTAACTAGATTTGTACCAAATTCAGATGGACATCATAAAATTCAAGTGAGTTAAACATAAAAAGGGTCTCTTAAGCAGCCTACTTTGGTAAGAATCAAACACTGCATCTGATGAAATGGGATTTTCTTCCCCGAAAACTCATTTAATAAATAAATTTGTTAGTCTTTAAATGCCACAGGACTCCTTGTTTGCTTTACTTTAACTCGCTTTCCTGTTAGCTCTGTTCCCCACTGCCCTCAATAATTGTAGTGCCTCAGGATCTAACTAACCCAGTCTAGACACCAACATACCCAGTGGCCACATTTAGAAGTGAGGTAAGTTAACGTGGTTGTAAGGAGGTGTGTGCCTGAATGAATCAGACTGAATGGGAGTTCACCATTGCATTACATTAGTAACCAGGAGATGCAAATATACTAGTTCAAGCTGTTTGAGACACTATCAGTGTAGCTTCACAGATGTAGTTGATGATTGTAAATGGTTACAAAGTGAGTCTTCTGGTCGGTCCTCAGGATCTTTTTAGCCTCATAGTAGACCTGAAGAGCTCTAATGGTCTTTAGTGACCATAAATAACAGTGAAGCAATATAAATAATAATCAACAGTGAAGGGATTTGTATATTTCAAGAGATTTAAACTCTTTTAAAGCCAGAAGGGATGATATTTATGTGCTATTAAAAACAGGCTGAATTATTACCCTTAGTGTTTTCAGACATAAAATTTTCAAGAAGAGACGTGAAATACTGCCAAGCAATGATTGTATGGACACTTACTGGTTTTGATATAATTTTCTTTATACAGTCAGGAAATATGAATATATAGCACATGTGCTGTATTTTTGCTGTTAAGCATTCACTTTATAGACAACAATGGCATAAAAGAAGATGTTGCAATGAATGTTGTGAATGTGTTTTAAGCATTACCACCTTGAAGCAATTGGAAGCTATGAGTCATGTACCCCCCCCCAGTTCTAAGATTGGTATAAAAATCAAGGTTTTCTTTCTTTTTAAAATAGGCTTCTCTTTTGTATAGCTTCTGTCTTTTTCTTTGTTTTTCTTTGTTATTTTTTAGGGTACTATTGGGTCACATTTGTATGCCTCTCTCCACAGTCATGAGAGCTAGGACCCTGCCCCCCCCCCTTTTTTTTAAAATGGCAGCTGAATTTTTCACCTAGACACATACATTATAAGCTGTAGATTTCAAAAAGTATTATATATCAAAAGTTGGCAACATCGTGAATAAAGAAATGTAATATACAAGATTCAATAAAAATCTTACCAGGAATTGTCATATAACTCATGTAATGAAACTGTGGTCCTTATTGAACAAGTACTTCTTCATTAGATACTTGTATAAATGAAAAGAAGCCACACAACTGTAAACTCTGCTCTCATCCCAAGGGATGGAGCAAAACTTATTGGGGAAATTTATCAGTTCAGAGTTTTGAATGTATCCTATAATGCAGAAAAAGGGGGCTGTAGCTATGAAAGGTATGTATATCTTATACAGAGGCACTGTAAGTATAGCCACGCTGGTCACAAGGTTTTAGAGAGACCATGTGAGAAGTAATAACTTTTATTGGACCAACTTCTATCTGGTGAGAGAGAGAAAAGCTCTCAAGTCACATAGAGCTGAAAAAGAGCTCTGTGTAACTTCAAAGTTTGTCTCTCACCAACAGAAGCTGGTCTTACATGTACACCTTATGAAACCTTTGAGGAGATGCAAGAACTCTGGGCAGCCAAGTAGTCTCCTCTGCTCTGTTCCTGTTTCTACTCCAGGCTCCACCCAGGAGTCGTACTGACGTTGGAGCACTGCTTGTGAAGTAGGAGCCACTACATAGGCATTAATGCTTTTGTGATCTTGTTTGGGAAATTTAGAGAGCCAGCAAGGCATGGAATTCTCCTCAATCCCCACCGACTTCAGTGCAAATGAAAAACACTCACAGGAGGACACTGGCTCTTTGCAGAATGAGATGTGTAATTTCCTAGCTGAGAATAGTACATTGGGTGGCCACATCCCAGCCACTCCCCTTTCAGAAGAAACATGCTCTGTTGACTTAGGACTGTTGGCTTAGGAGGATATCTGTGGGGTTTGAGCTCAAAAATGATAACTCAGTGTTAAGTTCTAAAGGGGTAGCCGTGTTAGTCTAGTTGAACAAAACAAGCGAGGAGTCCTGTGGCACTTCTAGACTAACACATTTATTTATTACATGATCTTTCGTGGGAGAAAATCCTACTTCATCAAGGAGCTTTGAAGATGGGGGAACGACTTCAAAGCATCTGACGAAGTGGGATTTGCTCCCGCGAAAGCTTATGCGATAAATAAATTGGTTAGTAGTTAAGTGCCACAGGACTCCTTGCTTGTTTTGCTGCAATTCTGTGTTAGTACTCTGCTACTGGTGAAGGATTTGGTTCAGAATTCAAAGTTTTCTGCTTCGATCCCATCTGCACCGCAGAATGGAGAGAACTATTTAACTTTGCTTTCTTACAGCAATAATAAATGCACAAGCCCCAATATGAGAGAAATGAGTCAGAGGAACTTCAAATATAAACATTTGCAAAAAATATTTAGCAAAGGCTTCATATGACATCAAACACGTGGCAATTAAGGAACAGTTTCATCCGATGAGGAATAGATTCACTGACTTAGTGAAGTTTCTGCCAGTTTTCCCCACCTGAGTATCTGGTCCTGAATAGGATGAATAAAACGTAGTAATTTATTGTTTTCATTGATGCCAAATTAAATATTACCAGTCTGTTTGTTCATTTACACTAGCTGAGCCTCTCCCAGGTATTTGGGAAGACCATACTGGCATTATTCACCTAGAGATCCATGCATGTCTGCTCAGAAGTGAAATATTAATCTGCAGTGAAATTCCAGTGAATAAAGAGGGGTTTTTGTCATGATTTTTATTTGAGTTTATTTGATTAAAGGGTTCCTGACACCTGAGAAAAATTCTTTTAAAATTTAACTCTGTGTTTTCCTTTAAGCTGCACAGAGAATTATTTTTGGCTTTAAGGTTGTTTCGAGACTGACAGACTCCAATTAATTAGATACAATTGACAGAAAGTTTATATTGTAAGTAAAACCCATAGGGTATCTGTATGAAGATTAATTCATTTTCTGTAGAAATGTAGAATCAATACTACTTTGTGGACTCATGCATGTGCACATACTTGCACATCTGTATCTATAGAATTTGAATACCAGCCAGTCAATTAATGAAAGTAAAATGTCTAGTTGCTGATAAACTGTATTTTAATGCTGTAGTATGTCTAAACCGCTTGATACTATTATAATATATATTACAATAGACAGTTTACTTTGTACTATGATTATTCCTAATAAGCAATTACACCTTTCTCTAGTCCTCTCAATGGAAATATTTCTGCTTTATGTTAAAAATCTTTGGGCCAGATTCTCAGCAGTGCTGCGGCCCCTTTCCACTGTGGTTTGTCTCAGGAGGTGCTGAATACAGTAACATAGAACCTATGTAATGGGTCATCAGCACTGCTGCTTCTTTCTGATGCAGGAAGCATGGTCAGGGAAAAGGACATGTGCCCAGAATACCCTGTTTCAGTGAGGCTGAGTTGCTGTAATGGGACCATAGGCTATGTCTGTATTGATGGTGGCAAAATCACCACTATCAGTCTGCTCTTGGGTGCAATTGAGTGATCTGTCAAGGCTCCTCAATTGCTCTGGAGTTTGCGATAATAGCTTCAGCCCTAGATGTGGCATAGTGCTAAGGTGAATGAATGGCATTGCCATTTGCCTTAGCACAGTGTGTAGGGAGAGGTAAGGGGACATTAGTAAGGTGATGGGAGATGTGCAAAGTATTTTACCTACCTTGTGTATCTCCTGTTGACTACCACTTGAGAGTGTGGCAAGTGTAGACTAGGCCTTAGTCATCCAGAAACAATATAGAGCTCATTTAAATTGAGTTGGAGGCTAAATTAGTCTGCAGCTGGCCCCTGGATCAGGGGAATAAATGGAGCTATGTGTGGAATAAAGGTCATATGAATGCGTTTTTATGCATTTGGCTTCTTCCCCCCCAGCACAATGCCCTTAGTTTGTAAATTGAAACTGTTTGAAAGAACAATAGGTTAAAATATAATATTAGCTAACTTGTTTAAATTAGGGTCAAATTAAATTGATATTGGATATAAAGAGATTTTGTTGTATGTTCTAATCAACTCATCTCCAATTCACTCCATAAACTTCTAAAATACAAACTTTTGTGTGTATTTATAATGCACTAAACAGATGGAGGTTCATCTTCATTTTCCCCCTTTTTAATACTCATCACAACTTATAAATGATGGTGGGTTTTTTTCCAGTAAGAAACATGTGGTATGTCCAGATGTTCAAACAAAATGACTCCCAACAGGCCTACAATTCAGGTTAATTCAAGAATGGTTATGCCTAAATATACAGAACAAAACTTAACATAATTTTAAATGACAATGTAGGGTGTGAGTTGCAATAAAAGGAAAACAAAGTACTTGGAAACAATAATGAACTGCTTTCTGCTGTTTTGAAAGTCTGAGGATGATATTCTGTGCTTTCTGTAGACTGTGATGGTTCTGAGTGAGCTACACATTACTTTTATCATTTGCATTGTATAATCTAACAGCAAATCATTAATATGACCAAATCCAAGATAATCCTTCCATGAAATGTTCATTTTATTCACTTCTTTCCAAAAGACAGTTTAAGATTTTTTCAAGATTCTTTCTGAATACTTTCCTGCTGAAAGTTTTGCGATCCAAAGCAATTTCATCTAACTTGTTCTGGTAGCAGTCAACAATGACAGTGACTAAAAGCAGAAACTGGGATCTGACATCCTTATCTCAACTCCTTTAATATCCTATGGCAAAGGTAGTTTGCAAGTGTGTTACTTGCCCTTCAAAAAATTAAACCTGCCTGTTCGCTGGCAGCTACCACAGGAAAGTGGATGGGGAAGCTTGATACCTCCTCCACCTGTGGCACTTTTTACTAGTAGACTTCATGTAAGACATATCATTATTTTGATTTATATAATACAAATCTTATATAGTTGCTGCTGCAAATGATTGTGGAATGAGTCCATTAAAAATTGGCTAGATGCCACTGTCCGTATGAAGAACAGGCTATCATGACCACTGACTAATTAATTACTGATCATTCATTGGGACACATTGTTTTGAGACCAAGCACTTATGTGCAGATTTGCAAAGGGAGTAATGCTAAACCTCATTTTCAAAAGAAATTTTGGCACTTAAGAGCCAAAACCCATACCCTTCCCAAGCATGAGATTTTGATTCCCAAGCATGTAAATTTCTTTGGAAAGTGAGATTTAGTCTTCTGAATCAGTTATGCACTGCACTGCTGAGCACAATGTTGAAACTCCTTTATAAATCTGGATCTTACTTCTAGTGGCTCCTGAGACTGACACATTCTTTGCCAACCCCACTGACTTTGGTCCCAAAATATTCTATTGAAGAGAGTTAGTCCCTTTTTCAGCAGAGCCCAGCTTGATAGTCTGTGTAAATCAGCTTCATACAATATTGTCATTCATTAAATGAATCACCTCTATTGTTTGATAGTCTAATCTTGGGAGCTATTGGTTACTTAAGTTGAGGGCCCTAAATCCCATTAAATTCTGTGAGATGTGTGTGTTTAATTTATCTGAAACTTAGCTTCTTGCAGGATTAGGCCATAATCAAAGCAAATAATCGTAAACAATACAAAAAGATAGAGTACAAAATTTAAGTCACCTAGCTAAAATCATGCCCACTTGTGTTATATTTTTTCCCATTAACTGCAGCAAATAGCTGATAATAGTAAATAGATTTTATTTTTATTTTTAAACAACTTTTTTGAGATGTGAAACATTTTGAAGTGCTTTCATTTTTCCTATCTCCTTCTTATAATGTTTGAATGGCTGTTTGTGATTGCAAAAATGTATCACTGAAGGCCTAGTATCCTTATTTTGTTTTCATGAGGCCTATAGGATGGAAAAAAACTCAGTCTTGCAAGAAACTGCAAGAGATCTCAGAGGTGTCACAGCCAAGCACAGATAAACCAATCAGGAAAATGTAATTGTTACCCCAAAGCCTAAACTGATCCAATTCTGTAATGCTCAATTATACCTCTTGTAAGACAGAGTCGCTCTGGGAATGTGGAGCAGACATGCCACTCCAAAGGAGATATTTGGAGGCACTCTGGAGAACATGCTGAGAAACAACCTTTGTATTTAATCAGTCCTTCCCACAACATGGCTATTTATTATGCACAGAACAGGGGCCATATATTTATCTATCTGTCTCACATAACAGCTAACATCCACTGCAAAGGAAGAGAAGGTTGCATTAATTGTTACATTAGCCTGCAAAGTCACTTTTAAAAAAAAGTTTGTGGTATTAACACCCAAGGAAAGAAGGCAAATGTATTTACTGAGAGCCTTGTGTGTGTATGTAAGTAAGCCTCTATCTCGTATTTCCAGTAGCATTCCTTTTGACTCAGTTATAGTTCTAAGGTAAGTTCTTAGAAGATGTGTGGTTGGGAAGTGCTTGTTGAACACACGCCCGTGAACTGTCTCTACTTTTTGAGAAAGAGAGAGAGAAGGACACTGTGTGTGTATGTTGTAAGCTGTCTTCAACAACTGTGATGATTTTTTTTTTTTTAATGAACCATGGGCATCTTAAGGCTATGTGTAAGGGATCAAAAAATTCATTCACACAGTTTCCTGTGAACAATTTGTTCTTTTACCTAAGGAAACAACTTCAAATATGCCAGGATAGGGCCAAGGAGATCCTAAAGTAAATTTAAACTAACAGTATGAAATGAAAAATCTGATAAATAAGATTCTTTGTGGGTGGGGGAAGCAGGAAAGGAGAAATATTTGCTTTTAATTTATGGCATGTGAATGTCTGGTAATATGAATTTGGATAAACTATGATAGAAGTCAAGGAAACAAAAGGTGACTTTGAAATATTTTTGTGACTAGACTATTTTTAGCGCACACAAATCACTCTCTGATTCCAAATAAGACTGAGTAATGTTTGCAGGTTGGGAGAAGCAATCAGAAAAGGTGGTGAAGGTGATATCTGCACCCTTGATGCAGGAAATTCATCTGCCATTTACAATTCAGGGTCGCATCCTTGGAGTTCTATTGTGTCCTATGATTTTCTTGGAAGCTCAAACATCAGTTGCAGCAAAACCAAAACACATTCTCCTCTGCATTTGCCCAAAAGAGTGTGCTTTTTTCATTTGGAAGAGCAAACATTACTACTGTGTAGGATAAATTTAAATTGCCACAAGAAAAGCCTTAATTTTAATACACTTTTTTTCCATTTTTACTTTTATTTTCTAAAAAAAGCTGCTTTCCCATTGATTAATATAATCATCAGAACATATTGATATGCAGTTAAATAGAGCCTTTATATTAGATACGGTACATCTTTTTGCTATATGTCTGGATATGCTATATTTATACACAATAGTTACATAGCTTAATATTTTTAGGTTCCTATTAAAGTACATTAAGCAATGTATCATTCAGCATTTTCTAATTTACTAAACTTTTGATCATGATTTGTCAAGCTGCATTAGAATTGTAACAAACTAGAATTTAATTAAAGAGCACAAAATAGCATTTAAAATGTTTAATTTAAAAACCCAAAACCCTAATACGACCCACTGTGTCATGTTTACAGAATGTGACTATAAAAATTGGATATTTCCCTTTTGATTCTTTCTCTATTGAAAAGCGGCCCTTAATGCAAAGGTTCTTTAGAAGCTCAGAGATTTGCCATGTTTATTTTTATACATAAATATTTTAAGAGACTCTAATAAATTTAGTAATTAACAATTTTATATTAAATTTGGATTTTATTCTGTTTTTTAATTTTCAAAAATGTAAATGTCCTGCAATTAAAACAGCAATATAAAAAAGCTTATTTTTTTTTCCAGTAAAATCATTGATTCTTTCATCTACCCATGAACATGGGACATATTTGATGTATGTTTTATGCGGGGACCACTGAAATTGAAACTGAAACCAGTATAGAAAGAGATTACTTTTGAAGTGAGTTTTATAATTTTATGCACCTATCTTAGATACTTCTGCGTCCCATCACCATGGTATCTGGCCCTTTCACCATCTTTAATGTATTTATTTCAGAACACTCTGTAATTTAAGGAAAACTGTTTCACAGAGATATTAAGGGACTTGCCCTAGGTCACATAGCAAGCCTGTGATGGTACAGGAAGTAGATCTGGATATATTGCCTCCCACGCTAGTGCTGTAACCACTGGACCAGCAGTAATAAGATGGCCATTTCATTTAGTAACTTTTTTACCCTAGTTGTCACTTTCTTTGAAATTGAAATCAAACTCCTGTATAATAAGCAACTTACAAAGAACAAGAGCACTAATCTATGAGACTGTCCCATTAGGAAAAAAATATGTTTTAATGACTAACTTGAGTTGTGACTTGCACATGAATGTAGTGTTCCTAGGTTCTAAGACTTAACGTGGCTAGCCTTTCAGAAATTGAAAGCTACATGCTACATTTCAGAATTATGTGTCTGTGTATTTTTTTTTTCCCTTTTCCTTTTTTTGGTTGCTCTTTTGTGGTCAGATTATTAATTTAATGAGGTGTGCTCATCAATGTGATTGATGAAGACACAGTTCCATGCTATTCTGCTGTTAAACAGTTTCTCCATGTCAATACGTTATTTACCTAGACTTGGGAAAAATCAGGAAGTTTTGTACTGACCAAATGCTAGGCTGAACTTCAGATTCTTCTGATGATTTTTATAAATTTAACTGGATGTTATGGTTGCTATTCTTTCAGAACAGGCAGATTTGAACAAAGATGACTTTTCAATAAAGCTAGTTCTCATTTGGATACTTGACTACACAACTAGTGTTAAAATTATTGATATTAATTGGATGTATGAAACTAGTGAATAAATCACAGGATCAATTTGGGCATTTGTAAGCAACTATAGCAAGAGTTTTGTGTATGTACTGAAATACCTTAGTCTTGCTCCTGATCTAGCATGCTGATGTGAGTGGAGTATGTTCCTAACGCAGTGAGGGTTGATAGAAACTTAGGCTATGTCTACACTAGAGAATTAGTTCAAATTAAAAAGCCTTAATTTGAACTAATTTGAACCCCATCTACACTAGGCTTTGCCTAGTTTGAACTAAAAACATTTGTTAGTTCAAACTAAGCAAAGCTCTGTTTGAGCTACTTAGTTTGGCTGGTTAGTCCAAACTAACTGCTTAGTTCAAACTAATTTGCATATTTAATTCGAACTAGTACAAGGTAAACATGTTAGTTCGAACTAAACTTTAAACTAGTGGTTAATTCAAACTAAGTGCTTTCTTTAGTTCAAACTAACTTTTAGTTTAGTTTTTTAGTTCAAAGTAAAAAAAAAAAAAAAAAGGCATTTAGTTCAAACTTACCTTTGAATTACTTAGTTCGGACTAACCCAGTCTGAACTAAGATTTTAGGTGTAGACATAGGCTTAGGAATTGATATCCTGATGTGCCACAGTGATCTGTTAATCCACAATCCTGCTTCTGACATTTGCAGGTTTGAAGTCTGAGGCTTTTAAGGAAGATGTATCACGCATTGTAATAAACGCTTACCTGCTTTTTGGGGAAATTGTCTCCCTAATTCCCAGAAGTCATTGTTCGGCTCTCACTTACACCAGTGCAACCACACTGGTCTCACTGGAACTCTGTGTTGACCTATAGTGCCATTATAAACTACTAGATATGCAGCTAGAACAACTGCCATACTTATAGTAATAGCCCAAATATTTTGTGATTTAAAGCTAAAAATATCAAGTTAATAATGATGTGAAGGCCCAGTGAATTCCAAAGCAAACTGGACCCAAATTCTGCAAGCCTTTCCTGTGACCATCTGCAAATATCTATGGTAGTTTCAATTAGTTTATTTTTTTGAATGTACTTTTTTTCTTTTTTTTACTGAATTAAACATAAAAATTAAGACTACAATGCATAAAGAATCTCTCATGTTTATTTTGTTGTTAGAACCAATTTTATTCTGCCCCTTACATTTTCAGATTTCACTGTGCCACTGAGTTTTTGGTAGTGGTGTTGCAGAAGTGGTCGGGAAGATGGAAGTTCTAATAACTATGTAGGGTCTTTTGCCATGTTGGAAGGCCATTTGAGACTCCAGGACAAGTATGCTGGTTGGATATTTGTGCTAAACCTAGCAGTGGTAAATATTTAAACTTTGAAACTTAAAGATAACTTAAATATGACATTTAAAAACCCCACTGAGATGAATGGAACTACTAACATCCTTGCTTGTAACTATAGCTCTGTCAAATCTGCAGCCTCAGATGTATGTTACTGTTTCGCTTCTGTTTGTTGATCTTTGGAAAGTTTTCTTATGTGGTAATGTTCTGCTTTTGGTTACATATGGTGACCTCCAGTGATTTAGAAGGGAGTTGCATACGTAACTTGTGGTAAAATTTTTGTCATCTGAGGACTGGCTTGCTACTAATCAAAGCAGGTTTAAAAGCAACAAAAATATGATTGTGAATGACATCTTTTGCTTATTTCATGAGAGCACCAAAGGTGGCAATGGGATTTCCTGCTGACAGATGTAAGTTGTCCATGAAATGACAAGGAGCTTTTCCTGATCCTCCTCACTAAATATAAAAGTGTCAAGTGGAAGTTAAAGATTGGCTAATTCATCTGTTTTATCCAGATTTAAATCAGGGTTACTTCTGTGGGTGAGTTCAGCAGCCATCAAGACTTACTCCAGTGTATAGGCTGTTCTGAGAATCTACATGAAATAGGTTGGTAGTCTCAACTAGTCATGTGACAAAGATAGCACAATTTGGACACCCTTGGAAGTTTGAGGTGAGATATAGGTTAGGGAGGCCAAAGAACTCCTTCTTCCTTGTAAAGGGTCCCTTTTGGTCAAAGTTGTGATGTCTTGAGAGGGAAGTGTGGGGAAACTTATACTGCCAGTCATGGATTATACACATGCCATTTGCTAGCAGACCAGGTCCTGCAGTTCTTTTGCAGGCAAATTGCCTTAATGGTTTTGTCTTAATACACTGTGTTGGATTAAGACCACCGACTAAGGGCTAGACCAACACCTTTGCACCACATTAGCCCTACTTACGCATTAGAATTTCACCTTTAGTGAATAATCAATAGAGTTGGCTCATAACTCTGTCAAGTTTTTTTCTTTTTCCTATAGAAAATGGTTCTCTGACACAACCAATATTGTTATCAAAATCTTTCAATTTTGCCAAATATTATGTTGTAAACCCCCTCCCCACCCCCAGGTTTTAGTGACCTACATCCAAACTTTATTTTAAGAGAAAAAAGTGATTTCCAGACTAGCTTTATTAAAAAAGGATTGGTGTCCAAGGGTGTTGCTTTCCCAACTATAGCTTGTCAGCTGATCACTGCTCAGTGTCTCCTACTGACACTTTAATTTTGAGTCTTCATTTTTGTCCCCTCCAACAGGGGCGTCGCTGTCCCAGGGGATGACCCAGGGTACAGGCCCAGGCCACGCTAGGCCCTGGATCCCTGGCCCGATCCGGCCGGAGACCGGGAGAGGGGGGGCCCCGCCAGGACCTGGGGCACTGGTGCCAGCATTCGAGGCATGGGCCCCTCCACTGAGAAGGAGGTCCTTATAGTTCTGTGGGCAGACTACTTTTGGAAGATCAGTCTGGCACATGGGGATCAAATAGGCTGAAAACTATTGCTCCTCTGGCATTGTGTGCTTGGGATTCCCTTCTGCTTCTCTCATCTGACAATACAATTTTCAGTTATATCACTGTATGTGTGTGTGGTGTGCTTTCCCCCATATTTAATAATAGCCTGTTCTTGTTACCCCTCACATTTTGGAAGGGGCATCACCCACTAATCCCAGGACACAAAGAGGCTGACAGTTATGCTCATCTGGGTTTTTCTGGTCAATATTCTCAACTTGTTCTCTCCTTTTATATCTCTCATATTGCCATGTCCTCTCCATATTACCCCCTTCATTCTTCTGTCTCCTTCCTTATCTGACCCTACTTTCTCTGTGGTCCCTCTCCTTTTTAGGTAGCAACTCACAATTTTCCCCTTTGTGGGATCTTTTTCAAGGACCTCTGTATTTCCCAGAGGAGGCTAATCAAGTTGGCAACTTCTGCAAACACTTAATTCACTTTTATGTTTTAAAAAATCCACATATAAATCATAGAAGAAGCCCAAAGCTGACTGTTTGTCCTCCCTGACACCAGTTAACATCGAAAAAGGGGAGAGGTTGAAGCAATTAAACTTTATTGGGTGCCTAAGAGGCTTCATGCATAACCACCAATGACTCTCACACTTCTTTATCATGTTAAAAAGGAAAATGAATAGAGGTTGTAAACAAAAGTGTGTGTGTGTGATATTTTTCCATAAAGAGTCACACAGAGAATTAACAGAGAATGCAGTAATTGAACAGCAGTGGCTATCTGCCATGGTGAAATTAATTACTTATTAATCATTACCCAGAGTTTCTAATATTTTATCTTAGATTGAGAGTTTATTTTTTCTGAGGCCTAATTACTTTTTTCTCCCCACTAGTTTAATTAACTGAGCAGTGGGATTTTCCTTGACTGTTAAAACCTATTCCATGAGATTTATTCCACTTTGTCCCTGAGTCCAGTGACACTTCACAAGCGTAGGAGAGGTCAAGGAGGGTGCTGCGAAAGCAAAGCTTCCACTCACTTGTTGATGATGGTGCTGGATTTAAGAGCAAGCCAAGTAAGCCATGGCTTGGGGCCCAGAAATACATCAGAGATAACAGAAGATTTATCATAATTGAAATTGCTTCATCTTAAGTAATCTCTTGTATAAAATCCATCACCAGAACTCTGAACCCAGACCTTACCATACTGATCCACACCCAATCCCATCAACTTCCCTTCCATGACTGCTGGACTACTCTCATCATCCACAACCTCATCTGCCCTACCTCATCTCAGACCTCAAGAGCAGGAACTGGGGTGGATTATCATTTATTTTTTCATTATCTGTTCTCTTATAATGTAACACACTTTTTCCTATTTTTTTTTTTATGATATGGGGGTCTCTGAATCTTGGCCTCAGGATGTCTTAATCCAGCTGTGGTTGGCAAGTGAGGTATACCTGTGTGTGGTCCCTTCCTTCTCACTCCTTTGAGGAGGTGTGACAGGCAATTCTGTGCCCAGGGGTTAAAGTATAATTTGGGGGGCCACGGAACCATCCTAAATTTCTGGGTCCCCCTCATGTACTCCAGCTACTGCCCCCAATATCCATTCCCTGTCCCCAAAATCCACCTCCAGCACCCAGTATCCATGCCAAAATCCACCCCAGCCCCCAATATCCATTCCCCTGTCCCCAATATTCCCCAATTTATAATCCCCACCCCCATGGCGAGCTGGGACAGCCCAGCACTTACCAGCAGCCGCATGCTGGGCTGGGAGACAATCCCTCCAGGAGGCATTTCGTGTGCAGGGGAGCTGGGCACGACTCCCAGTCTCCCTTGCCTGTTGGAACACCACAGAACACCGTTCTGGGGCCTGCTGTTTTTAGGGGCTCAGTGTTCAGGCCCCTAAAAATAGAAAATAGACCCGCAATGCTGCATTCTGGGGTCCACTATTTTTAAACAGTTGGTTCCAGAATGCAGTGTTCTGGCTCCATTTTCTATTTTTAGGGGGCCCAGAACACTGAGCCCCTAAAAATAGTTGGCCCCAGCAAAGTGTTTTACTGCATTCAGGCGTACTTTAATCCCTCTCTGTGTCCATGAAAAGAAGATCATTTTGCACTTTCCTAAGGGGAAGGAAAAGGCAGCTGTGCTCTTCAGAAGCCCTGAAAAACATCAAAATTTCATCCTCTTGTTTCTGTGCTTCAGTTCCTTGATGAGAGAATGGTCTCATGTTCCCAAGTTAGTGATCTAACCTTTTGTCTTTGATGATAATGACAGGAGGGTGGGGAACCACCAGGAAAACTGAACATAAACAAACATAAATCATCATTTTAATCATGGGTAACCCTGATGATCTTCTGTCATGTTTTGGTGTAGTTTCAGGACACTTAAGTGTAAGTGCTTCCTTTACGAATTAATAGGTACACTTGCTATTTTTTGTTCTTAGACAAAAGACAAAAAACCATTGAATGTTTTAATCCAATAAAAAAAAATCACATCTTGAATGTTGATGGGTTTTTGACAATGACTGATTGCCTTTCTTTCATTCCTTCAAGGAAGGATTTTGAGGCTTTCAGGAGAACAATTTCATAAGCAACAATCTTTATCTTTTAATCTATTATTTTTCATTAAACATGTTTGGTCAGTATAGTTTATTAGCAGTAGTCTTTTAAATGAGTTTTCAGGCAAAAATTAATGTTGTTTTTGCATAGAAACGAGATCTTCCAAATAGTGGTTTCATTCAGAAGTTCCAAACTTGAATCGTCCCTCCTTAACCCCCCCCCCATGGGTTAAAGGAAAAGAGCAAGGAATGGTATGAAGGAGAGTGTAAAAGAGATGATGGGAAAACAATATCTTCTGAAAATGATTAATTTTTGGTATTAAATAGATCCTGAGTCTCGCTGAAGCTTCTAGGGACTAATGGAATTGAAAATGTTTAATTAGCAGAGTTGGTCAGATTTAAACAATCTGAATGGCTCTGATCTTAATTCCAGTTGGCCAGTAGGAGTTTAGGGCAAGTATTAGTTCTATTCCTCACAATAGATAGGAATTGATTGTACTTTTTCAGAGCAAGTTCACAAACCTATTTTACCAGTCTTAACAATTTCACATCGTTGGGTTGTTTGAAATTGCTTTTTGTACAATTACATTCTCACTTTAAATTTAAGATTATTTTTTTAAGGCATCAGCACATGACACATGTTCTAATCTGTAATTTGTCTTTCACGTGAAACAGCCTCATCCTTTCCATTTTGGAAAGTATATTTGCAATACCTTACATATAAGCACTTTGATCCAAACAATTTTCTTTAGAAGCATTTTGAATTCACTTTATTGGCATATACTAAACTAGAATGTGTGCAGATTTAGTTAATCTTCTCTCCTATCTGCACCATTCTCAATTCCTGTATTCTGCTCTGCCTGCAGGTTTACTAATCTAAGTATGGCATTCACCTTGGGGAACTAACAAAAGATGGAAAAAAACCAAGGTGTCTTGTGGCACTTAAAGACTAACAGATTTATTTATCTCATGAGCTTTCATGGGAGAATATCCTACTTCGTCAGATGCTTTGAAGAGGGAAAACTTACAGAATTGGATGAAAATAAATTCAGGGGAGTGTAAGACATGGGATCAGGTCCTACTGCAACAGCAAATCAGAGCATTTGTAAGGATTCAAACTCCAGGAGAGAGCATGCAGAGGGAGGGTGAAGTCAAATTACCTGTTATAACGTGAAAAGAATCCATAGTCACGATTCAGGAACTTAACAGAAGATGGTTGTCCTTGATGACTATAAGAAGTACAGAACTTTGGATTATATTAGGCACAAAAACATTGAATGAGAGATTGTACTGAAAAAATGTGTCAAGGCACTGAACTTGGTTTTCTGGCACATTGGGACAGCATTCTTCTTCTCTGCTAGCACAAACTGATTAAACCAATTACTAAAGATTCTCTGGTAATAAAAAAATAAGGAGTCCTGTGTCACTTAAAGGCTAACAAATTAATTTGTTGCATGAGCTTGTATGGGAGAAAATCCCACTTCATCAGACTCTTTGACAAAGTGGGATTTTCTCCCACAAAAGCTCATGCCATAAATCAGTTTCTTAGCCGTTAAGTGACAGAGGACTCCTTGTTTGTTTTACTGAACTAGACTAACATGGCTGCCCCTTTGGAAGCTGGTAATAAGGAATCTTCTGGTGATTCATAATCAACTTCTATATCTTGATCTGTGTGTAGAGAGAATAGCTGTGGGAAAGAGGACATGTTCCAACTTCCTTGGACTGACTAATCCCCGACTGCCATAATAGCAGCCTAAAGGGGTTGGCAGATGGCGTAAATTAGAACAGATTTTGGCCAGCAATAATCTACCATGTGAACTGGGATTGGCACCAGCACAACTCTAGAGTCACAGAAATGTTCTTCATAATTGCATTCTTGCCAGTCACTTTTGCTGCTTTTTTTGACCACCTTGCCCCAAGCTGCACTTAGGGCTCCACAGCCTCAACATAGGATCTTACCCATTTTTTTAAACTATATGAATTCCTGCTCTTGGAGGAATTCCTTGCTCTTTTCAAAGTGTAAAAGACAACCAATTAGTTAGCAAGCCATTTGGCATGAACATACTTTTTAAAAGCTATAGTGACGTCACTGACTTCTTTCTCTGAATATGGTATTTCTAAAAAGATTAGTACAGTGCAGGTATCCATATGGGTAAAGTTTCATTCAGGGTATTATTTTTTGTACCAGCCAATTCAACAAAGCACTTAATCATGTGATTAACTTTTAGATATCTGTGTAAATGGGATTTATACACCATAATTAAGTACTGTACTTGACTGAATCAAAGACTTTCCATGGGGTTCACAAAAGATTTTCACCACTTTTCTATGATTTTCACTGAGTACCATATCTTCCATTTGACACAGAGTACAGCTAAATGTAGAAATGAAGAGAAAATGTTGGAGTGAAGGACACCAGACTGGCAAAGACATGTTCATTAAAAACAGATTAGCTAAAAATAGACTCTGATAATCCTGTAATCAAAACTTGATACACAGAGCTATGGAAATGTTAAGTGACTACTGTAAATAAATAGATGATTAATTTCTTTTTCTGCAAAATGTCATCTTAGTGAGAAATTATTTCTCATAAAAGATAATTTTCTTATTATTTCAACTGTCTCCTTTTGCACCTGCACAGTGTGGAGAAAATAGAGATAATTGATAGCATGGAGATATAGATGATCCCCTGAGACAGAGAACTTCACAATGCAAATGTCTGTTAACAAATCTTGCTGTAACCAGCAGATATTAATGCTGGTGAATAAAACATTCTTTTACCCTTCTAAATGATTAAATTATTGGGGAAGGGGGCAATGGTGGATTTTCCTGTGCTAACTGAATGCCCATATAGAACTAACATGTTTTACACCATGATGATGATGATTTTATTTCTCCTGCTTAATATATTTGTCTGAGATTCTCAAACGATTACCTAGATGCAATGAAGAGGTATGGGGTGGTGTCTTTGAGAAATTTGCAGAGATTGATTAGTAGGGATTACGTTTAATGAAATGCAATCCAGAGCATGAGGCTGTGGTTGGTGTGCTTAATATGTACAAATTAAATCTCCTTCTGGAACTAGACTAATAAAAAACAATGAATTAAACATCAGGGCTCAGAGATTTTGGCTTATTAATATAATGTAACCTTATATAGTGAACGCCAATTTGCAGAACACAGATGTTGCCAGTAAAATAATTAGAACAGGAAATACGTGTGTATCAGAATATCAAATGGATTAAATATTGGAGTTTAACAGTGATTTGATATCTTCTTAAAAGTTAAATAAAAGGATTTTTGGTGGAAAATGTTCGCTGATTTTATTGCATATATGTGTTAGAACTCTGGAGACAATTGCATGCACTGCAGCTGTACAGTAATAGTCAAAGTGTACATTGAGGAATGTGCCTTCACTTTCATTGCTCTATGTTTTATTCATTTTGATGTTTTTCAAGAAACTCCCCTTCACATTCATTTATCCTGCAATCAAAGGGGGAAATGCAAGAGGGGGAACCAAAGGGAGAGCTGGCATCTCAAATCTTGTCCTGTAGATCTGGTTGCGGTTACACAGTCAACTTTGTTTCCCAGTCACAGGCGCACAGATCAGCTCCTATTCAATAATGTGTCTGTGGCAACTCTAGCAATTCCTGGCACGGAAGAGTGATATTCGAGGAGCACTGAGTGTATTTGTATGAGTCTGTAATACAACAAGATTGGAAAGAAGTTAAGCTCCTTGCCAGTTCCTCGCTGAGCTTTGTGAGTGGTACAACTCAGCACACCCAGCCTGTGGAATGCAAAGGCAGCGATATTGCCACTGTTGCATCTCTTGAATTATGAGCAAAAGTAGCAAGGAGTCTTGTGGCACTTAAAGACTAACAGAATTATTTTATTGCATCAGCTTTCATGGTAGAAAATCCCACTTCGTCAGACGCTTTGAAGAGTTCTTCAAAGCATCTGACAAAGTGGAATTTTCTCCCATGAAAGATCATGCGATAAATAAATCTGTTAGTTTTTAAGTGACTCTTTGCTTTTTTTGCTTTACTAGACTAACATGGCTGCTTCTTTGGAACTTGAATTATGAGGTTACCTGTGTTGATTTTAGGCTATCTGGTGAACTCTTTGTGCTTGTGGAAGCCTGTCTGGGTTCTGGCCCACTTTAGATTATAGAAAGAATCTAAAACAGATCCCAGAATGAGAGCCATTGTCTCCTTTTTTTGATTTTGATCATCATTTTGTTTTCTACTCCTTCATGTTCTGCTTCACTCTTTTTTTCTTGATCCCTGCCAGAAATTTCTCTGCTTGGACCTTTCCCCCAGCCATACCTCCCCCCTGCTGGAACATATGATCTGTTTTTTCTAATCCTTTTTTGCTCCTGAATGTTTCCCAGCCACATGGTTTTCTTTCCCTTGGACATGCTGCTAAGTCATTTGGTCCTCTGCTCCCCTGGACACATTATCTGACTGGTTCATTCCCTTCTCCATCGGATGTTTCTCCCCTGGTGGTGGCTGGCACTTCCCACTCAGCTTCTTCCATCTCAGGTCACCCCCATTTTCTACCTTTTTCTTCTTATTCAGTAGGAAATCCTAGCAGAACCCAATTCTATGGTCTCCTCCTTGTTTCCAGCTACTTTTTACAGATCTCTGGTACCTTTACAATGAGGAGGATAGCAGTTTATAAGAGCAATGAAAACACAGAAGAGGAACCACAGCAGTCTCTATGAAGCAGGATGTGCTCTGCACATCACCATTTGGGAAATACTGCTCTGACTGCTTCTGTCTTAGCCCATCTATGAAGTAATTCCTAATCTTTTCTTCTCACTGATCAGTCAGCGTGTCTGTACAGAGCAGATGCTATTAATCAAGAATTGTTGGTGACTTTGTCTACATTTTAGATGATGAGGATATTGCCTCTGTGGCCATAACTATTAATGTTTACAAATGTGCTTTGTGGTGGGACGTTAAATGTGGCTCTTTTTAAAAGATGCATTTTAATGTGCATCTGTCAAAACTCTACAGCCCGTGCTGTAGGAGAGAATATCTCAGTGCCCCAGTGTATTTAGCCAGAAGTATTGCCAAGGGGAGAGGTTATCAATGTGGGAATGCTACAGGACTGAGCATTAACATCAGCAAGTATTAAAAGAAAAATATGTGCAAGGGAATGGATTCCTTGAGAGAAACCTTGAGGGGGAAAAAAAAGACAGGTTAGATAATAAATGGAGAGAAGAGGGATGACTCTGGGAAGCTAGGGGTGGAATGTTTGGAGAATGGAGACAAGACCTAACTTATAATAAAGATGGAAAGAGAGGGACATTATTTAAGAATCATACTACGAAATGTGATCTATTTTCATTGAAAAACACTTTTCCTGTATGCTGAGCAATGTTTTATAACTTCATTTTAACTTTAGAACATTGTTTTTTACCTTGGAAAATATCTGTACTTGTTTAATTCTAATGCATGACTCCGATCCATATGACTTTGGACTCAAAAAAAAAATCGGTTCTCTGAAGCTTTTATCAGCACATTGTAATTCTAATTTGGCCATTTTATAAATCATGGATGATATAATGAAGAGCTATGGGGAGAGAGTTTCAAATAATGTGTCAAATCTGAGATTGCTCTCGGAAAAATGAAATAGAAGGAATTAACTTAGATCCAGTCACAGAAAAGCCATAGCCAAACCTTGCTACTTGGCTAGGTGGACTGGAGTGCACAGAAACAGCTGCAAGGAATTGGCCCTAAAACAGCACATTCAACTTTGAAAAATCCCAGGACAGAAATATAGAAAAGTGAAAACATGTTGCTGGCAGGAATACTCATCAGTTTGGAATTCAGGTGCACTGTTATAAGGAAGAAATGTGAGCCTCTGAAAGAGTTTCAGCCCTGTGCTATATCTGTTTACAGGGACAAGATATTCTCAGATGAAATTTTATAAACTGTCTAGGTGCCAATTTTATTGCAGCATTTGGAATAGACCTAGGATGTCAACTTCCAAATACTTCCTTTTAGGTTTTTGTCTCCATTGTTACTTTGAAAGTTTCATCTTTCTATTCTTACCATTAGTAGAAGTGGTATTTTCAACAGCTAGTAATAAAGTTGGGTGAAACAATTGGAATCCCCCTGCTAGACACATGTGATATGAAGCTGGCACAGAGTAAGAACAGTACTTTATTCATTTAATGTGAATTTGGGATATAAATCAGGATATGCATTATACTGTAGCACTCCATTTATAAATACCTTAAGCCTACTGCCCCTCATCACTGATATTGTATAGCTCTTCCAGTTGGTTTATATTCAATTCCTGTTGATATTCCTTCCCACCCCCTGGAGATATCACAGGAATGAACAGCATCTCTGAGGTATGCATGACAATCATTTAGTCAGTCCAAACAAACCTATTTTGAGGTGCAAAATGGCCATATCATTCTCCCGTGACTTTGCGCAAAATTAATGGGAGATCTGAATGAGGAACAAGGGTAGACTTTGAGGATTTTTGAGCAAAGGAAAGTAAGATGGACACTACCATGTTTGAGTTATAGCGTGAAGTTTAACATTCAAACCTGGGTCTAGTGACAGTTTAAAATAATCCAAATATACTATGATCTCACTAGCAGGCAAGCCACGCTTACCCCATCCACAAAAATAAAATGCATTTTGCAGTGAGTCCTTCCTTTTTGCATATGTTTTGATCACCATTTGTCTCAGGTAAGCCTTGCTCTAACTGCACTTTTTGTGAGTTGAGCAAAAGGGGATGAAGACATTTATTGCTCTTTAAAAGTAAATCAGTAGAAGTCTACCCTGTGATACCTTGTTCACAGCTCAAGAGTAGCATTCACTGCCTTTGCCATAAGTTCATTCTGATGTCTGATCAGACACTTGTTGCATATTTTGCATAAAAGGCAATGGCAAGACTCCTAGTCGGGAATTTGTGGCATACTTTACCAATTTGAGAACTTAGTGATGGTCTGAATAACTTTAATCTGGTATAATGGCTGCTGATTCTGATGTTTTAGGAGAGGTTTTCCTTTCTAAGTATAAACTGAGATGCTTGTGTTTTAAATAAAATAAATAAATAGAGAGTAACCACAGCAACCAACACAGTTCCTTAAATAGACCTTACTGACGTTTAAGATGTTATTTCTAATTGTCCTTTCATTTTCAAAGCAGCAATCTTTAACTTCTAAAGATATACAATTTAGGGATTTAGAGGTTGATCCTATAGGTCATGCACACATAATCCTGCTTCATTACTCAAACCTAGAGTCAGTGCAACTCTCTGGAAACTGATCAAATTATATTATTATAAAACTATTGTATCCATGTAACCTTTATTTGTATCCATGCACAGTTGTTTCTAGGACAGAGTCAATTACTACTTTCGCTAATGATAGCAATGCAGTGCAGATGAGTAGAAATCAGTCCCCTGAGCTCTTTCTTCTGTAAAATTGCTAAATTTGTTATCCGTTATCAAGTTGTCTCCCCCCACCTATTATATGTAAGTCATTATATGTAAGTCAGCTGGTGAAAGCTACTTAGAAATCCTTTTTATTTTATAGGTATGCTGAAGGTAATTTGTACTTCATAATGTTGGGGTTGCATGAGGATCACCATATAGAGAAATTCAAGGGAAAATACAGCTCTTAGTCCCTCAAACTACTCTGAGGGTGAACCACTGCAGAGAGGAGTTGCCTTCACTGGAGCTTCAGAAGGGTGAAGAGATCCTCCACAGGACTGTGCAGTATTAAGGTAATGGAAAATAGTTGGTAATAATATGTAGCTCTTTTACAGCACTTTTCACCAGCAATATCCAAATTGCTTTAGGAAGGAGACCAGTCCCATGATTCTCCATTTTAGTGATGGGAAAACTGAGTCATGGAGCAAGGAAAAGATTTGTCTTAGGTCACCGAGAAGGCCAGTGGGAAAGCCAGGAATGGAACCTAACTCTCTTGAGTTCCCCTCCAGTGCTTGAACTATTAGGACTTGGTCTACACTTACCCAAAAATTTGATGCAGTTGACAGGAGTTACGCCAGCTACACAGAGTAACTTGCATAACTCCCATCAACTTTGTCATGTGTTTTCTGAACATATCACCACACCACTTGAGGGGTTGGTTTTAACATGTTGACTTGTAGATCAATTGAGTGGGTCTCCACTCAGTCCAGAAAGATCAATCTTACAGTGGTGAATTTGCTGCCATTATCGAAGATGTATCCAAAGGTCTAGCAGAAGTAAGTATGGCAGAGACACTAGTGAGTGTGGCTGGCACAGCACCCAAAGCCAGTTGTCATGGACGGGATAAAGTGCCACTTGCCTAGATACAATGATAGCTAGCAGGCAGCCTTCCCATATGATATTTTTTATTATTTTTAAAGCTTTATTTCTTCTAAATGGAGACAGATGTTTCTTAAAGGCAGAACAGAACCAGTTGTCGGTGGGATTCTACAAAGGTATTTTTATAAAGTGCAATTGTCTCATCAGGTACTCTCAATATATTGAGCTGTAAAGAGGCAGAAATGATGATATTCTTTAAAATTGCAGCTTCAGCTCTAGTGAGACATTATGGTTTAGCTAATAACTGCTAGGAACCATGTTTTTGCATAAATATTCCACAATATTGAGCAGATTTTGTGTCTATAATTAGAGCTTTGATTTACACACAGAATTAATTAGGAAGTAATAATTCTACTGTAATTCTTCTGTTATAATCCAAGCTGAATGATCTACTCCTTGTTAAAATCAAAGGTGTACAGATTTTGTTAGCTTTCCTTAAAGCAAATTAATTTATTTGGAGAATGCTTTACATATTCTCATATGCTATGATTGGCATGCTTTATTTCTTATAATCTGTATGCTATAGTTTACTTAAGTACAGCTAGAGAATTTCCAAAATCATGATCGCCAAAACTTTTGAATGTTGTTTGTTTGATTCATCTGTAGAATTGCCAAGGAATTCCTCACTACTCTACTGGGAGGTATTTTTCACTAATTTTTGATGCTCAAAGTTTTAAATTCACCTCTGTGTAAGGAGATACATGAAGCCTAAGAGGCACACAAGTCTGATGTAAATGTTCAGAATCTGAGTGGTATATAAAAGCCCTACACTTGACCCTTTGTAGAAGGGTGAATATCACCCACAATGAGCAGGAACTTCCCAGAGATATTTTGCCAGTATATTCTCGTTAAGGTGATCAAGAGGAAACAAACAAACAAAAAAATCACAAAAGCCAAAAAAAAAGAGAGAGAGAGAGACACAACTAAATAGGAAGTCAACAGGACCTATTAGTGAAAGAATGATTGATGAAACAGAAACCAGCCACATGAGTGCGAAGAACTGGACTCGATGACCTGTCATGGTGCCTTCCAGTTTCTATGATTCTGTGACCTGACTATCATGGCCATGAAAGATCCCTGAACTACTTGTAACAGTCAGGATTTTCCCACTATGTTCCTGCCCAATACTTACTATATGGCAATTCCATTTGGCCAACCTAAATTTCCCATTGCAGATTCAAATGATTAGTTTCTTTCTTCACGTCCTTCCCTCCTGGAAGTAATGGATAGCATTGCTATGTCCTGTTGTTAATCAGCTGTGTGGCATCCTGGAAGTAAGTGCTTTTAACTGGCTAGTGGGAGTGAATCCTAGGTGCAAGAGATGAGGTGGATTTTGAATAAAACGTCAAATAAACTTGGGCAATTTTGGTTCTGGAGAAGTACTTAGGAGGGGGAAAATATTTGGTCCATCTGCTTGTATAGCTTACAATAGCCTGTTCATTAATAACATCAAGCTGGGTTATATTCAAAATATGGTTGTGTTTGAAATTGAGGCATATAAAACAAAGAGGAGAGGAGAAAAAAAAGGCAAATAAATAAATGGTGTCAGACTTTGACCACACTAATTCTGTGTGCACACCCTCTCATGTGTACACACACAAAGCAAAATTCTGTTCATGGTAATGTGGTGGTGGTGGTAAAGTGATAATGGCTGAGAGGAGTGTGTTTTGTCATGAATCCTGCACAGCGCAGCATAACTTGGAGGAAGGCGGGTTTTGTTAAAAAGGGTAAGGAGAGGTCAGCGCGTTCAGCAACAAGCTTGATTCTTATTTTTAAAAAAGCAGCACTTACACCCTGGCAGTTGTTGAAACTGTAGTGTTGGTGCAGTGGGGCAGGGGGAGGAGGAACTGACTGAATTAGATCCATTAGATGCATATCTTGCTCTATGACTACATGAATGCACTGGGAGGTTGGAGGGAAGTTCTGTGGCTTCTTTCCTTCCAGCACAGTCATGCAAGATGGGTTAGAACTTTGCCAGTAGTTGGCCTGCTTCCAGAATAAAGGTGATATGTAAATGTAAAGTTATTATGTAATATAATAAATGCAACGAGAAAGGGCTGGAAGAAAGGAGTTCATACAAGAATCTTATCTGACCTGTTTTTTCAGTGCTGACTTATAATAGCAAGTTGCAGAACCTCGCAAAAAACTTCAAAAACAGACTCCAATGGGACATTGCACAAATGGAGTTCATATGCAAACTAGACACCTTCACACTGGGCCTGAATATGGATTTGAAATAGCTAGCTCATTACAAAAGGTGATTTCCTCTCTATTGCCATTTTCACCTTCTCAGCTATTGCTGTTACAGGGCCCTCTTCCACACTGTTTGAATCAAAACAATTTATGTGCTTTGCTGAGATAGGCTAGCAGACTATCCCTCTGGAACTGTTTGATTTGACAATATGACCCACCTTTCGCTTTATGTATGTATATATCTATATCACAAGACAGGGTCTGCTGCCCCAGTTTCTCAGCACTGTCTTTGCTTCCCAAGAGACTCACCATGCTCTGTGTTCTGTGCAAGCCTCATGCTCCTTTATTTATAGTGTAAGTCCCAGTCCTAAGGTGTAGACCATTATTTGAGTGACTTTGACTTGACTTTTCCGCCTCCTGCAGCTTTAGTAAAACACTGTTTAAATTTCTGTCCTTAAAGATGACTGTGGCCTGGATGGAATTATCTTTGTTACTAACATTTGCAAGCTTCTGTTTAAACAGAATGATCACATTAATAGTTCAGTCCCATCTCCCTTAACATCCAGTGCCAGGAATCTGAATTCAGATACTCTAGTCCAGATCTTGATTCAATAGTTTCAAGTTAGGACTTTAGATCTCTAGAGCAGGAGGTTGTCATGTGCCAAAAATGGCATGGCAGCCAAGCCTGAGCAGCACGCGGTGGCCTCTGCTGGCCACGCTTCACCTCTCGGGAGCGCGGACAGCAGGGACAAAGAAACTGGTGTACAGCTCCTGGCCCCTGCTGTCCCCACACCCTGCTGGGCAGGGCTAGAGTAGAGGGGGTTGCTTTGTCAGTCAGCAGATGTTGCTGCAGGCAGGAACTGGCTCCAACCCCAAACCCTGGAGGCTGCCACCACTGCCAGTGGGAGCAGGCCCCAACCGCGACCCCCTGGAGGCCACCTGTCAGCAGGGGTGGGTGCTGGCCCTGGCTCTGAATCGCTGGCCCCACCTCCTTTTGGCACCTGTTGAGTGTGCAGTGGGCAGGGCTGGCAAAGGTTGTCGACCCCTACTCAAGAGGGTCTCTGCCTTTCACCACAGGATAAAATGTGGAACTATATCTCAGAGATGGGGGAAAAAATATAAAAATATCCAAGTCTATCCATGTAACCATGCATCCCTCTTCAGTGCTGGGCAGTGCAATGCATTTTAACATGATAGTACATTGGTATATACAAAAGGGATATCTAATCTTCATTGGTATCCAGGGCAGTTTGCTCAGCAGAGGCCCAGTTTTTGAAGGGTGGTGCCTAAACTGAACACGTGCAGTTTCACACATGTATCTCTTACCTTTGGAAAACTGAATTGCATGTGAGAGATTTGCATGCAGTTACCAGCTTCTTGCAGCTATTATGGGAAGTGCACATATAATGGGTGGGTCAAGCAAGCAAAGTCACAAATCTGCCTTAGATGTCCATTCTTTCCTTCTTCTGCACACTTGTCTCTTTATCCAGATGCATTGTTTTCCTAGACTACACACACAGAGATAAAAAGGGCTGAAAAGCACAATTTGCTGGCCACCATTACAGTCTTGACAGTTGTGCGCTTGCAGGTAATTCAAGTTATTGTGGACTATATGGTCAGCTAAATGTGGCTATGCTGAGTCATCCTTGCTAGGCTGATGAGCTAGATGTAAAGCTATTTACAGTGAACTCTCCATTAGAATTGTTTCCACATTCTTTGCACATCCAAGACTTCTAGTTAGCTGATCAGAGGCATGATCCAAACAATACAGAAATGAATGGTGTTTGATTTATGCGCTATGGTTATGTCAACACTGGAGAGTTAAGTCAACCTAAGCAACTTCGTAGCCACATTTGGAGTTTACTAAGTCAATTTAGGCACTTGCTTAACAAGGAATCTCGTGGTACTTAAAGACTAACAACTTTATTTTTTGCATGAGCTTTTGTGGGAGAAAATCCCACTTCACTGGACGTTTTGAAGATGGGGGAAATTACAAAATGGTAAGTGTCTGATGAAGTAGGATTTTCTCCCACAAAAACTCATGCAAAATATAAAGTTGTTAGTCTTTAGGTGCCACAGGACTCCTTGTTTGTTTGTTTTACTGAACTAGACTAACACAGCTACCCCTTTGTATCTTGGTTTAAGGATTATGTTGACTTTATACAGATGACTTAACAAAATGTGATCATTAAAGAGCCATTTAAGTCAACTTTATAAAGTTAACTTAAGCCATTGGACCCATTTAAAACTGAATTTATTAAGTTGACTTTAAATGGGTCCCCTGACTTAAGTCGTCTTTATAAAGTCGACTCAAACAAATGGGGACTTTCTAAATTGGCTTAATAAAGTTGACTTTAAGCCAACCTTATTAAGCTGATTTTAAAAAGTCCTCTAGTATAGACATAGCCTGTGTGTTTTGCCTGGGAGCAAGCAAGGCAAGAACAAGTCATTATTAAATAAATGTTAAGAATTTAACTGTAAATGATGCACCTTTTCAAAGGTTGGTTCAGCAGCCATATGCCCCATAATTCATAATTCAGTCTTTTATATTAATAAGAAGCTAGGGCAAAGAAAGGCACTTGTATTCAATTAAATACATATTATTTTATACATTCGGAGGTAGCATGCCGCTTGTCTGGTTGTGGAATCCGTGTCAGCTCCTGTGTTGCAATGGGGAAGAGCACCATATGAGAAAATAATTTTGATTGTGTAAAACTTTGCCAGTTTGACTTTTTATAGAAATATTGCTAGAAAGTACTTAAGGCATAACTCACAGCTTCAAAGAGTGCATGAATGTGGTTTCTGTAGTTCAGATTTAATTCAGGTTTTGAAAACTGAACGTAGTACTAGAAATATGGGCATAATTTACTGGTTGCTTCAGAGCAGTGATGAAAATGTATGTGTGGTCTAAGAGTGATATATTGGGTGCTTCAGTCAGAAATAATAAAGAACGCCTGTGAAGGTCAAACAGATTGTACTTGTAGGTCAAATAGCTGATCTTACAAAATCTGTTTGGATTTAAGAATGAATGTGCAATTATTCTCCTTAAATATTAACAATACCTTCTTATGAGATTCTTTTTTATTACTTAAAAGTGATTTTTTTGCTGAAGTAACGTGAGCACTAAAAACAGTAATGTTTTAGTCCCAGATATTGTGCCAGTTTCCATACATTCCACAAACACCGAACCTCAGTAACAGAGGTGGGGACTATATCAATGGTCTTTGGCTTCTATGCTCAGAATGCTATCAGTGTTTAAGATTTTAAAAATGACTAATAAATAACTCACTCACTCTCAGGAAAACATTGTTTTAAAGGGGTCTTAAAGATGGGTAACTGAAAATTAAGCAGTTTCTTTTGAGAATCTTGCTAGTTAACATTTGGTTTTGATGGCAGTAGATTCAGGACAGAAAAACAAATCTGGATTTTGAGTTTTCTTTATTTGGGTTTGGGGTTTTGTTTGTCCTGCTCCCATGGTTGGAGTGGACTGTGTGTTTTAAAGGCCAGTTTTTTAAAGGAACGTCAGCACCTAAAGATGCAGATAGGCACCAAATGGAATTTTCAAGCTCACGTAGCCACCTAACTGCGATGTCTCTGGGACAGATGTTTAAAGGTATTTAGGGACCTTAAGTATTTTGTAGGATAGAAGAAAACAGTGTGGGGAACTCCATGTACCAGCAGCCAATATAGTGTCAGTTCTGGAGATAGTCTGGGCTGTCAATCTTGCATACTTCAGAAGCAGTAAATTCTGGTACTAATCTCATTCCAGACATGAGGAAGAGCTAAAGAGCAACAATTTTAGGTCGTACTGCTGTGAGTTGAATTAAGTCCATTGACCTAATGCTAAAATGGCAGAGTTCTCATGGTAAAGGATATAGCCTTGGCTACTTTTTGATTATTTTAATTAATCTAAACTGAAAGAATCTTTCCTAGATGAGCACCTTCTAGAATGCATCCTGTCTCATTAAGTGCAATATATGTTGTATCAAATTAAGAAAGAGGTTTTATGGATTCACCAAAACTTTTTGCTATGCAGAAAATATATTTTAAACCATTATGAGAATGATAAAAGATAGCTACAGGCATATATATAATGTACTTTTCACTTACATGGAACTGGTAACACACTCATAGAACTTAAAGTAAATGAACTATTACACGGCAGATAGAATGGGCCAGATTCTTGGGCCTCATGTCCTTTGCACTTTTAGAGGAAAATAATTCACATTCAAATCACTGATGCAGGATTCTACTGGAGTAGGGAAGCTCCTTGGTGGCACAGCTATGTACCAACTGGATCCTTTGCATGTAGAATGTGAGTGTCAGGGGCATGGTGGAGCTATGCTGTATCACTCTATTCCTCCAGTGGTGTCGTGGGAATTGAAGAACCCGCATTTGTGGTGAATGTTAGTGCTGGCTGGCTATATGTCTAAGTCAGGGGTCTCAAACACGGGACCCGTGGGCCACATGTGGCCCCTAACGCTATTTCCTGCGGCCCACAATGACACGATCATTACCAATATCTTCAATGTCATTGTCTGGAAAGGTTTCAGTGGTGCAGTCCTCAAGCTACTGAACTCATCCTCATGAGGCCTTCTGCTAGTCCTTCTGCGGCCCTCGTGGTGATTTGAGTTTGAGACCCCTGGTCTAAGTGGTATCAGTCTGGGATAAATTTTCATTGACTCCTGGGCACCCCTCACCCCATGGCTCAAGTCCTAAGCTGGACTCTGAGAGTGCAGAATCTACCCCAATAGGTATATAGCAGCTATCAAGAAGTGATATGGCAAACGCATAGCTTAGTGCCGTCGTCTGATCTAGGAGCAGGATAAACATTATTTTTGTATTCACAAAAAGTAATTAGCCAGTATTGGAAGGTAAATTATTAGCTGATACCTAGTAGAGTAATGGAAAATTGGTTAAATTATTTATTTAAATGTGAAATCAGTCATATCGTTTTCTATCATTGTATGTTAAATATAACCGTTGCTCAGACTGTGTGTCTGTCTATATTTTGACTAAACTTTTCAGGCCACAGACTTGCCTAATTCTCTGTATGGAACCTTGCATAATGGGGTGGCTGTTCCTTATTTGCTAACCTTAAAAAAACGTAACTAATAGTGGGGTGTCATCTACCTAGTATTTTGGAGGGTGGAGTGGAGCAGAACGAGTAGGGATTTGTGGAATTTTTAAAGATAAATATGAAAGAAATCTATGAAAACTTGACTCAGTTTTACAACTAGGAAATCAAGACCTGGAGAAAAGGTGTTACTTTCACAATGCAATGTGTCAGGTTAGTATCAGTAAAAAAAATTTGAATGCCTGCCTCATTGTGCTGAAGCCCACCCTTAAGTCATTAGAACATGGTGCCTGCCATGCAACGTGATATGCCTCTATATTGGTGAAATGAAACTGGTGACATCTGTGTTAGTTCTTATGTGTCTTCATCACCATGCTTTTGGAATGCGTGCTTCCTAGGCTTTAGTGAAGTTTAATGAGTCAAGGTGTATGAAGTGCTTCACATGGGGTTCATTGTTAAAAGTTTACATCTGTCCAGTTACCACACAGTGGTAGGTGCGAGAATGCTAAATATCCCTTCACTTAAAACAAAACATGGATACACCAAAGGTACTCCTGTGTTTGGAAATGGGGGCATTTAGAAGTGGCAGCCTCTGAAAATGAAGAAATATTACAGCTAAATGACAGTACAACTGACACTAGAACACAGCACCATCTGATTCTTAAAATGATACTCATTCCTTGAGCCTGTACAGCTTTTCAGAAGTATCCCCTGCACAGACATACAACCTCATGCGTTTTCAATATGCATAAGCGTGAGCGTTGAGAGAAGTGGGATGATATGGAGGAGAGGATTTTCCTAAGATTGGCAAGCATCTAAGTACTGAAGCAGTATGAATGGTATACAGTTATGCCAATACTACAGGCTTGCAAACTGAGAAACTAGCAAACTTCATTGAAAATCCTTTTACAAATAGTATTTAACCCAGGTTTAATCATTCATCATTTTTCCTTGGTAAGGTAAATGTGACTGTGAGAACTTGAAACTCTGAACTACTTGACATGATGTAATGAATGAGATGTCAGACTTCATTAAGGCATTTTATTTCTTCTAAGTGATAGAAAAAAAATAAAATCGAGGCAAACTTTCTGCTGCAACGTGTATTGAGTGAGCAAACTCATCTGAAATGGGACATACAAGTTCACCCATCTTCTAAGCATCTCACGAAGTGGGATATTCTCCCACGAAAGCTCATGCGAAAAATAAATCTGAGTCTTAAAGTGCCGCATGACTCCTTGTTGTTTTTAGTTTACTGTATACCTTAATTCTTGGGAAGCTAAGAATGATCTTAGATCTCCTAAACATAGTGGATGTGTCAGAGTCATCTTCAGTAATGTAACCTGACAGTGTCCAAAATTATGAAGACAGAAGGAGCTTGAGCTGGGCTCTAACTTTCTGAACCTTCTTTAGCCTTATATGGGTTTTTCCTGAAATAAATAATCCAAACTGTTCATGCTCAGAAAGACAAAAGCTCTTCTCTGCTTTAATTCTAAAAAAGTTTAGCTATTTGGCATAAAACAAGCCTTCTCATGATTTACTGTAACAATTAAAGATGCTCATCTCATAGTTTTATTCTAATCACAGTTCTTTTGGGATTTGACAGAGCTCGATATTATTTCCCAGAGCATATCTTTCACCTTTAGGTTACTATCCATGTAACGTTCCAGTTCGGCCTTAACTTTGGACATTGCAAGTAAATCTTTTTGGTGTTTACTTTGACTTGGTTTGAGAATTATAGTACGAAAACAAAATTTTCTGAATTTTCAGAATCCGGATCCACAGTTGGACCTGCAAGATCTTGTACATACAAAAAAATTATTTGCTGTTCTCATAATTGTTGAATAGTTGTGTATTTGTGTTCCTTTACTGGATTTTATTCTGCAGTTGTATGGGTTTAGTTGTTCAATTAACAGAATACACATTCCAGTCCCGTTCTAAAAATATGACCTACAAAATGTAAATTTACCAGACTGTTCAAATGCATCTGTTGTTAATTTTAGAGACTTATAACCTTTTTACAGTATATCTGATTTCAAAGATGAGTACCTTGCTTGTTATAATATATAGGGAACAGCTATGATAACTCTTTTCCTGGAAAGATCCTGATAATTTTGCAGAAAATGTCCAGATAAGCAATTGAGGAGGAGCAAGAGCTAGGAGACATTTTTCTGAGCTCAGACTTGTTCTGTCTCCTGTTAACAAACTTTGTATGTGAGTGAAAGGGTAGGAACAAATAGACTGGAAAAATTCTCTCAAATCTTATCCTGAGACAAAAATGCTAGTTTGTTCCATTCAGATGTGTTTGTGCCAACCAGACTTATGTTTCAGCTATGGTTATCAGATTGGTAACCTGCTGCTTTACATGGGTTAATTGCCTTGCAGTTAAAATTGCTCATCAAGATTGCATGCCAATATCTGCAATTAAACAACCCTGAAGAGACTGCAGCAAACCATGAAAACTAAGAATGTTCATGCTAAATCAATAAACCTCCCCAGCCAGATAAAAAGGAATTTAGGTACTTGAGATCACTGGATATGCAGAAAACATCACTAAATATGATATCCTCTCAATAACAGGTAAGGCTGTTGTACAGCCCTGTAACAAAGCATACAGTGACCTGGTCACACATGCCTGTGTCAGAGCTAAAGACTGAAGCCAGTCCTCTACCCCACACTCAAGATGATCCTACTTTATGCACTGATGCAGGGTAACACAAGTCCTTATGTTTGTAGTGTTTGGGCTTGTGATCATTCAGTGTGGTGTTGGTGGTGGAAATTGGCTATATTGGCATCTGCCTGAAAAATGAAATTCTCTTCATTTGTATTTTTTTAATATGAATTTCTCCTTAAGCCAGGCCTCAACAAATCTATTTCTGGGTCACCATGGCAACCAGTTCTAGTAGCTTGTTGCTTAGCTCCACTGCACAAATGCAAGGAGTGCCTTCTGGTGACCAAAAGTAAAATTGCTGGCACCTAGCTGTGAGCCAATTTTGTTCATCCCTGCTTTAAGCGATTTAGTCAGCTATTGAGTAGCACATATTTATTTAGTGATTTTTTTTAAATGGCATAGTGTTCAATAACTGTTCTAGGTTCATATACTGTCCTGTTAGTGTAAATGAATATAACATTGGTGACAATGTAAAAAGGAAATGTGTCAAATTTCAAAAGCCTGTTTGACTGAGTCATAGCATAATTTTGTTGAGCCAAAGGAATTTGATAAGGTTTGAATAGATACTCATTTTTTGGGTGATTATCCAGACAACTGCATAGACTTTCTCTTCCAAAAGATTACATGCTGGTGTAAAGGCCCACATAATCCCATTGCAGGATCAGCCATAAACATTTGGCCCCTTGGTAGTTTTTCCACCAGTAATTTAAATCTCTGCAAATATGAAGTGGCAATGGGAATGTTGATAGGCCAGCAATGAAAATGTTTCTGTAAGAGCAAAAATTGCATAGCTGCAATTTATTGGTTGGTGGAAGGCTAAGTCTTCAGATTATTTTTACTGTATTATTAGTCGTAGTATGTAGAGGGTGCTAATGTAGGTACTTTCTACGTACTAGAAGAACACAATAAAACAGGTAACATTAATAAAGTGGGAAGAATTACATGCAACAAAATATAAATCAGCAAGTAGTGAAATTTAACAGGTCTTATGTTAATTCCACTGTCTTGTCTTCTCCTGATGATACTTCAGTGAGAGATGAAGTGGGATTTAGAGGCCATTTGAAGAAGGATGTTCTGGGCAGGAAACTGAAGAATGTATAGAGGTGTGTCAGGAGCAGTTGGGAAGGTGTGCTTGGCATAAGGACAGAGGCTGTTTTCAAAGGAGCCTCAGGGAATTAACCAGCTATGATAGAATGTCAATGGTATTTGAATCTCAAATATTCTTAGGCTTTGAAAATCCCAGCCAGTGACAACAGTGGAAGAAATGCACAGAAAGAAAAGAAACTTTTGTGTCTTAGGTGAGTGCAGAGAGTTTTGTATAAATTGACTGGTGACTCAGTTTTTGAATCTTTTGAAAAACAAGGCCCTAAAATCATTGGTTCTGTCTACATTACAGGGCTCAGGTAAGTTGACTTAAAAAGGTTGACTTAAAAGTTGACATTGTTAAGTCAACTCTAGAGAGGCTCCATTTGTTTGTTGACTTTATAAAGTTGACTTAAGCCAGAGGACCCATTTAAAGTTGACATAATAAAGTAGACTCAAATGGCTTTCCTGTGTTAAGTCAACTTTATTAAGTCGACCTTAATGGCTGCATTTTGTTAAGTTGACTTATTAAAGCCAAGTTAACCCTTTAAGTCAACTTTAAGGGTGACAGCTATTAAGTCGACTTCAGCAAGTTCTTAAGTCAACTTTATGAACTCCAAATGTGGCCCTGGGGTTGCTTAAGTTGACTTAAGCCTCCAGTGTAGACATGCCAATTAGGAGTGACTTAGCCAAAGAGTTCTCTTCCTTCCAAGGACAGGAGAAGGACCATTTTCTGTTCCTGAGTTACTGGAAAAAAAAAAAAAGAGCTTGCAATCACACCTTTTTCTTTAAGTTTTAAAGTGATCTAGCCCTGATATGACCTTGTCAACTGGAAAGAAAACATCATGATCGTTTATTCAGAAGTGATATTAATTTTGAATGGTGTCCATAAACTTGCCATCCACTGTAATAAAACTGAAGGAGACTGAAAAAGTGTTGCCTCTCATCTACCTTTTTTTGTGTATTTCTGTAAGCTGGTCACTTCCTTTACTTAGAATGCCTGTTTCAAGCTATAACAAACCTTGCACTCCAGCCTTCCGTGTTATATGGTTCTAAGCTTTGCTGGACAGTAGGTCTTAATTAACTGAAGTCCTCATGACTGGGAAGTTTTTAGATAATTACAGTAAAAAAAAGTGCCTTGAGATCCAGCTTTTCCTTTTACAGATTGTGCTGTTCATGACATTTCTGCAATCAGGAATAAAAGATACGATTTAAAGTGATCCATATCCCCTTTTTAGTTACAACAGTGAAAGAAAGAAAGAAAAGCCATTTTCAATCCATACTAATGGCTGCTTCCTGCTGGTAGTATAAAGAGGATTTTGAAGGTAAAGGAGCCAACTCATTTCTGCATCCAAGCTGAGACTGGTACAATAATTAAGCAGAGTTTTCAGACCCCTTATACAGCAATAGGGAGATAGTTGAATTCTGATGTGCTCATGGGGCTATCTTGAGGGCTGTTCCAGCACCTGGCAATTGTCTAATGCAACACTTTAACCATGCCCATGCTCTCCTGGATGCTGGGGGACTGGCCATGTGTTCGGAGAATGTCCTCTTCGATCATTGAGTAGTGCCTTCATGCCCCACCATCCTAAAGTGGTAACAATGCCTCGGTTAATTTGGCTCCATAATCACACTTATGAAGGCAGTTTACAGAGTTAAATCAGAATGCTGTATATGCAAGCACTTATCTGGCTTCCATACGCTGCACAGAAATATTGAAATTAGATTCACTTATCTTGTCTAGCTTACTGCAGCATGTCTGTCCAGAATTAGCTCTCAGCCAAGGAGGCCAACATTAATTCATTTATAGGTACAAGAGGTGTCAGTTTTTGATGAAGTACCTACTGTACTATGTTGATCAAAAGATTACAGCTTTCATTTATAAATACAAGGGAATGAATATATTGATGGCACTGCAGCTTGCTTGCCATTTCTTGATTTCACTCTATATATTGGCTGTATGTTTTAGATGTTTGTTTTTCTTGTCATTCAGAGGAGATAAACTAGCAAAGACAGGGCAGAATTCAGGTAGGCATGTGGTACTAGTCGTTTGTATTCATAAGAGCTATTTTGGACGTTCACTTATTCCCTCTGGATGCCAACATATATGTTGTGTTCTGTGTACTTACATGTATATATATGCTGGGACGACTCTAATATTAGAAAAATAATAATTGATAGAAGGGCACGAATGATAAGTGGTATCCTAATGCTTTTTGATGACTGATAATATTCTGTTCCATAGTAACTTTGGAATGACATAAAGACCTGTGTTAACATGACTTAGGAAAATTAAAAGTATCTGAGAGCAGGCAACTTACCCATGAAGGAAGAAAAGAAAGAAATGAAAACCCTGTGCATTTTGGGGACATATTGCACTGTTTTCCCTTCTTCCTTGCCCTCTGAGTATTCATGTAAAATTAACCTCAGTGCAGTTTCCAAAGACCAGATCCACCATAACCATCACCGACCCCAAAGTGGCAAATTTGGTTCAGATCTTTTAACCGGCTTAAATCATCATACTTCCATTGTGATGAGTTGAGCTATACTGATTTACATTTGTTGAGGAGCTGGCCCTAGCTCTCAGTTTGAGCACAGAGGCCAGAAGAAAACCGAAATTCAGTAGCATCCCCTTGGTGGGTTTTGCTTTAGTTCAGTCTGTTAGAAAATGAAAAGGTTTGAGCCACTTAATTTTTCTACCTCCCTAAAGCTTTAGAATTTAAAAGCGAAATCCATCCTGATAGTATATAGACATACTACCTTTTGCACAGTACAACCCTCTGTGAGGCTGCATGTATCAGCAGTGGCCCCACAGGAAAAGGCCTTTAACTCCTGCCATGAAGATAGCCACTGAACTAATCCCCATAAGTTGGCTCAGATAGCACTACTGGGTACAGGATGGTAGTAGGCCAAAGGATCTTTGATCACATTGATCCAATAGAACTAATGCCTCATGTAAATATGAAGGCCAGAAACCACTACATCTGGCAGGTGGAGGTTGAAGTTGAGCTTTGCGGAGGTAGATTTCTCCCCTTCCCCTTGTCCTCTGCACTCATGTGTCAATGCTAAGACATAACTTTCTCTTTTTGGGAGAATATGCATTAAAAAAAATGAGGCTGGAATCTGAGATACCTTCAATATCAAGATGTAAATCTGTGAGTACACAGTAACTCCTCAGGATAATGATTTCCTAGCTACATTTTATGGTATTTACAATCTACAGTTATGGGTTTTGTGTTAAATCCACAATTTACTTGCAAGCTAGACATTTGAACTGTGACTCTGGGAATTCCAGAGATTGTTGTTATGCAGTATAACCTCTATAGACATATTTTTTTTCAGTTACTGTTGAGTCATCCCAGATCTATTTTTCAGAGAACAAGGGCATGATCCAATTCCCATTCAAGTCATTTGGAGAACTTCTATTAACTTCAAAGGGGAGTTGGATTGAGCCAGGAATAACACTCGTAATTTTATTCTGAGCAGAGTATCACTTTGGATCCAGACATTAAGGTAGGACAAGCAGGATCTGTCTATATTGTCTTCAGGATGCCCTGGCTGAAGTGAGAGAGATTTATTTAGAGGAAAACAAGGAAAGTAGATGTAGACCAGGCTGGACTTAAGGTCAGGCTTGGTAGATCCCAGGCTCAAATAGGTATTTTGGTTTTAGTGACAAAAGGGGAAAACACAATGTTTCATGTATTCTGCATGTGGATTCATTTTTCGGTAACCTCATAAAATGTTCTGGACCTTTGTAGAACCTTATGGAACCTTCTAGACTTTGAGAGCTATGGAGTTGGGGAGTTCCCAAGGATGTTCCTCACCTAGGGCACAAATGGCTTACGGCCAGCCCTAGATGTTGCTGATTCAACCAAAAGGGTTGAGAATAGAGAATAACACTTTTTTGGAAAGTTCATTGAAACTAATGCTCAAACTGGAATGTGTGTGGGGGAGGGGGAGGGATTTTTTGTTTTCATTTTTAAAAATAAATTAATCCTACTTTTTTTTTTTTTTCAAAACTTGATAAGCTAATTTACTCACGTGGAGGGGGTAGCTATTTTGTAATATGTACTCATGCTAGCCCTGTTGGTAACCTGGTGGAAGGGAAACTATTGTAGAAGAGATTAGCTGAGCTGAAAACTGGAGTTCTGTAAGGAGCCTGACTAGAGCTGAGGTTTCTATTAGGCTTAGACCAGATAAGGTATGCCTTAAGAAGGAGATGCAAGGAGGGGTGGCTGACAAAAGGCAGTCATCCACTGTCATCCTGAAGCAAATTCAGTGGAGCTACTGTGGTGATGGTGACAATACTTCAAATAGATCTATAAACTTAGACTGAGAAAGTTACAGGATATAGCACTTATCAAAAAAATGATTCATCTATGGACCATAACCCATCTTAATGCCAGTAAAGTGCCCATATAACTTACTGCCTTTGTTCTTACACACTTCTCAAGTGTGAAAGGTCTTTGTCCCATAGCTTGAGGCCAAACCCTACTCACCTTACTTGTATCAATAATCACATTATTTCTGACCTCTAGTTATATTAGATACTCATGTAGCTGGAAACATCTTCCTTCAAGCAAATTCACACTTTCAGAAGTCATTTGATAAGCTCGGTGCAAAGACTTATTTGGAATGCTTAGCTCTTAGCCTGTGCATAAGTATTACTGATGTTACAATTATAAAATATCACTTCTTTACACTGTAAAAGTATATTTGTCTCTTGAGAGGTCATATACAGCATAGGATTATGGCTAATACTAACTCTTCCATAAAGCATGTGCTTTATAGGATAATAAAATATATCGTAGCTATTTTAGAAAAGGAAAGGAAAAAAACATTTTTATAGTTAGCAAGTGCTTATTGAGTGTGATTATTACTTTGTTTTATACAGTATGCTGCAGCAATTCTCATGGGCAGGTACAAATATGGGGAAAATACATGCTATATGTGAAAATATGTATATATGCACACTATACTGACTGAAGGGGGGGCAATCTTCAAAGCCTTTTATTTTGTTTTTCTTTCTTTTCTTTTTTTCAAATGAAAACTGATGTGGCAAAAAGCTATTTTTTGTTTAAAAAAAACAGTTTTTGGCAAAATTTTCTTTTTCATTGAAATTTGTTATGAGAGGGGAAGAGTTTAGTATTAAGAACCTGGAGCCACATGTCAAACCAGACATCAAGAATTAGATACCAGAATCAAGGGTCTCAAGCTTGAGTTGCTAACCAGAAGCTAAAGCCAAGGGTCAAATTGGAGGTTAGGAACTGTAGCGAACAGGGTAACAGGAAAGGAGGGTATAACAAGGTTGCTCCACCCTCGCAAGGGGGGGGGTGGCTAAGCAGAGTGTCCAGCCCTTCGTAGAGTGGACCTGCCAAGTCTCTTGCCCCTTGGCTGGGCAAACAAACAAAGTCTCTGGCCTTCCACAGGGCCCAGTAAACCAAGCCTCTAGGGTTAGGAGGGAATGACAGTTGCGGTGCTTTGGTTCGTGTACACCGAAGGAGTAGTCGGGGTGGGGAGATGCAGCAGTGGAGGCATAGGGTTACACAGCTCCACTGTGTCCCAGCACAGGCCCGTGGCAGGGCCTGGGGCTTCTGTGTGGGGGTCAGCGGGGTCCTGGCTGCAACATGCTGACCCTGGGGTCGGGCCCATCTTGAAGGGTTGGTGTCTGCTCTGCAGTGAGTCAGTTCCAACCTCTTTTCCCAGTGCTACCTGGTCCAAAGCCTTCTCTGATGGCTCTTTGGGGTACTCGCCCAGGGGTTCATTGCAGAACCCTCCATCTTGTTGGGTGGTGGCAGGTCAGGTAACTCATCAAGTCCATCCGCAGACAGTAATTCCTCCAGGTTGCAAGTCCCAGGGGTCGGGGGATCCTCACTGGCCAAGGGTGGTTCCTCCAGTGCACAAGGAGTGGGCAGGGGCTCTAGATCCCCGGCCGGAGGGGACTCAAAGGCCTTGGGAGCCCTTCCAGCTGCTTGCCCTTCCTCAGGGCTTGGGATGGCTTGGGGTTCTGGCATCACCTCTCAGTCTCCGGCTGCAGGCGGCCCCTTTCAGAGGCCTGGGCCCGGGTCCATAGGCCATAGTTTCACTGCCCAGCAGAGTGGCCCGAGCTCAGGAGGGAGCAGAGGTGCATCCTTTCCCCTCCAAGGCTTGAGCTTGACTGAACTCCCTGCCTCCGTTCTTATACTTCCTGTCCCATCCCTCTGCTTCCAGCCTGTTCCTGGCTCCTCCTTCCAGTTGCCAGGCAGTTTCTCCTGGTCCATCCCTGAGGGGGGCTGTGCCTCCCTACTACAGATGGGTTCAAGGGAAAGCTACGTGCAAGGCATGACTGGCAGGAACAAAGTAACACAGGAGCAGTCACAAGGATGGTATGAGCATCAAGCAGCCAATTATTTGTTGCCCCCAAGAGCTGGCCTGTGGGCCTCTTGAGTCAGCCAAGTGGTAGGTCAGTCAAGTAGCTTATGGTAAGCCAGCTCTACCAATGAGGGTGCCAACAGACTAGCTTTGCTGCACGGGGGTGGATTAATGCACAAGTTGACTGGGCACATGCCCAAGGGCCCACCACTGTGTGGCAGCCCCTCTGCCCTTCTGGCAATGAGAAAGGGAGTGGAGGAGAGTGGGCCAGCCCAGAGGCTGGGCTTCACACTCTTCCCGGCTCCTGGTCGAACTGGTCTACACCCAGAGGAGGGTGGGCCAGCCCACAGGCTGGTGTCTAAGCTCCTACCCTGCCTCTCAGCTAGCTGCTTCATCCCCAGGCATGGGGTGGGCCAGGCTGACCATCGGCTGGCCAGTCGGCACCCGGGGCCGGCCAAAGGTTGATGAGGTCAACTGCTGCATGCAGCATGGCCCCCAGTGCAGCCTTTAGGCCACAGTAAAAGCAATACCATATGCACAGGTCAGCCCTGCCACCCCCAGGGTTTGACCGGCCAGGCCAGCCTCCTGCACCAGGTCCCAGTTTTAGCCCACCTGTGCCAGGGCTGTGGGCTGATGGGGGGACACCTGTGGTGGGGAGCCAGGGGCACTGCAGCCCCTCATCTGCCCCTGGTGCTTCAGTCCTTGATTTTCATTTTTTTTTTGTATAGACCAAGATGTTTCAAGATCTAGTGGCTGGAAGATAGTTTGATTTTAGAAATATGTTACACCTTTTTGAGTGAGTGGGCAGCTGGAACCATTTACCAACTGTTATGATGGATTCTCCATCACTGGCAATTTAAAAATCAAGACTGGATGACTTCCCCCTCCTCCCCTTTCTGAGATATGATCTAGTTCAAAAACTATTTTTGGGGAAGCTCTGTGGCCTCTGTGTAGGTAGAAATTCAGTTACAGGATCACAGTGGTCCCTTCTGGCCTTAGAATCTAGACAAATATGGTTTTAGAGAAACAGGCAGCACCCTGGGCTGTTAGAAGTTGACTTTCCCTCATGGCAGCAGTTCCCTGCCACAGTCAGTAGTGATGAATTAAGTGAGGTCAGTAGATCACTTCAGAGAATCTCCTACATGTATTTTTTTTACAAGCCTCTTGAACAAATGGTCCTGTATGAAAATGTCTGGTTTTTTCACAGTGAGAACGATAGGAGAAATTTCATGTTTTTATTTCATTTTCTGTTTTTGTATAATTATGAATTATTACCTTTATTGATTTTAAGTGTAACATTTGACTATCTGCAGAAGGCAAAAGCTGTCAGTCTTGTGAGTAGCAAGTTCTGTTTTCGTGCACAATACCTTTATGGTACCACATGCCTTTATGGTACAAAGCAGTATGGATGTTCCACCAGCTCTATGCTCAGTTGCTCTTAAGGGCTAAAAGGCTTACTTCTAAATCATATATTTTTGTTTATTTTTACTTATGCTGTTGGAAAAAATCACATGCTGCTTACCACAAAAAGGACAAGAATAACATTGGTGAAGGATAGAAGGGAGGGAGCAAGAGAGCAGGAGACTGGAAGGACTTGGCTATTTAACAGTCTGCTAAAGAACTTTCTCCTCTTCTTGTAGATTTTACCTGCAGCTCAGGAACCTGTAAAGCATAATAAATTTTAAGAATTTAAAATATTGTAAAAAGTCTTTCCTATGCCTAGAAGTCGATTGCCGGATTACCTGTAGATCAGTGAATATACATTCACCTCCTACAGGCACTGATGTGGCTCTCTACTGATGTGTAAAGACCAATCTGTCATTCCTAAAGCAGATCTGAAAACGTCCTGGCACACAAAGAAACTCCTTGGGTTTCATTCACGCCCACTCCTCTTTGGAGCAGAATTTCCACTGGCTTCACTGGGTTTTGAATCAAGCCCTAAGTGCTGGTTTTGCTCGTGCCTACTTGTTCAGTTGCTTACCAATTGTTCATAAACCTACTTGGTCATTCCTAGTCACTTTTGTGGTTTTGGCTAGCATGACTGGGAGGAGCCCTACCCTTGCAGACAGTGTTCACAGGCCTGTCACACTTAAAGAAGATGGAGGTATCTTGTCTCTCTTGCTGTTGATGCTAGATCATTTGGTTTTTCAAGCTGCTGTCTCCCAAGTTTCCTTTACTTTCTAGAAACCTCTCAAGTAACTTTTCTGGATTTTTTTTTCTTGACTGAGCACCATCCTCAAATGCTCTCATAAATACCTGGGCTTCACCAGGAGCCCCATAATGCTTTTCTATCTCAGCTAACTGATTAATTGAGTTTCTCTTGCATTTACAGAAGCACACTTGGTTCCGGGCCCAAATAAGAAAAAGGACAATCTGTTTGCAGACAATTCGTGAGCAAAAAAGACAATATTTATTTAATATATTACCTGTTAAGAAATATTTACCTTGGTCTAACTGTAAGATGGAAAGTTAGAAAATTTGAAAGCTGTTCACATTCTGCATTGTTGCCTGTGGCATGAGGACAACATTTACAAGTTTTAGGGGCACTAATGCTCATTATGAGGGGGGGAGTTTTAAATTTAGATTTCATTTTTTAGTCCATTTAGGATACAAATTCTTACATTTTAGTTAGGTGGTGACTCTATCATGTTATGTGTTGATAGCTGACATATTTATTATGGTAGTGGCTAAGGGCCAACTGAGAATAGGACTCCATTATGTCGGATACTGTAGAAACATAGAAAAAAGATTGTCACTGCCCCAAAGACCATACAAACTAAATATTTCAATTCTGTTAATATTAAGCTCTCTTGTTAAATAAATAAATCACAGTTCGGATGTCATCAGCATTGCTATTTACTCTTTATAGATATCGTTGCAGGAAACAATTGTTTATTGCTGAATTGATATCTTGGCAATTTATTCCTGGCATGATTTTGTTTCCTGCGCTTACATCTTTGCAAAATAATATTTATTTCTTTTTGTAAACAGAGCAAAAGAGAGCTTACTGAATGACCTTTCCATTTTCTAATTGGCTAAGAATGATATAATATAGAATGTGGTAATTTTAAACAAAAGATGCCAGTATGAGAGTTTACGTCATCCTCTCACTAGAGAAATAACTGCACCAACGTTGCAGAAAATCATTGCACAAGCATAATACTTTTCTAGTGTGATAAAAGACTTTTAATATATGAATTCAATATCCAACAGCTCTTTCATCTATCCAAAAGATGCTCAGTTTCCCTCACGGTTTTAAATCAGAATGTTTCACACACAAGTACCTGACAGGTTTATCATTTTTCATGCATCTTAAACTTGAGCTCTAAGATTTTGATTAAACAAAATGTGGTGCAAGATAACTAATACACTTCCTCTGCAACAGGATTATAGTTGGTTCACTCTTTAATTCAGGATCTTGATTTTCAAGATTTTCTTTTTCTGTTCGAGACTGTGGACACCAAATATGAAAATAGTAGCTGAGTATTGGCGTCTGTACTTGTAAAACAAAAAAAAAAAGTCTTTTAAAAATAAACATTTTGTTTGTTTCTGTTGCTCAGAGAGAGACAAGTAGGTGAACGAATATTTAATAGTTGTATCTTTATACTGAAATGTGTCATTCAGGCTTTTAGGATTTAAAAATGTCTTCCAAATGTATTAGTAACTACTAGTTTTCAATATTTTAAAATCAGCTTTAAATGATTACATATAAACGAAATGACAATCAAACCACTGTGTTATAGGAAACTGCAATAAGTTGACAGAATTTCCTAATGCTGCATCACTTTATTAAAGCTTGAGATCACTTAAGGGGTAAATTTATGTTTTAAAACTCTTTAAGAGTGATTAAATGAGATAGGCATGGACTTAAAAATAAGAAGAATACATACCAGAACAAAATAATTATCAGGGATCCTTCATTACTTAGCTAAGTTCTGAGTTCAATGATTCTTCCTTGCTACTGCAATTGATACTTGTTAACCCCCAAAGCTATGTAAAAGACTGCAACTTCCTTCCCTGCTTAGGTACTTCTGATGTCCGTCATCTGTTGTAGAAGCATATCAACAGACCCTGCCCTGATGTCAGGATATTTATATGTTTATTATTCTACAAAGAGATAAGTCAGCTAAGAAAACTTCTGCTGTTGAGCTGTGTAGAAATCATCACTTGTTTCCCCTCTTGCAGCATGCAATGGACCTGATTCAAAGCCTGCTGGAAGACTTCTGTTGGTTTCAGTGTACTTTGACTGTATTAGAAACCAAAAGTTATTGCAAATCAATGCAGGCAATGGTGTGTTATGGATCCCTGGTGCCCGGGAGCCAGTGCGTGCATTTGCACCTCCCATTGTTAGAAGCACACCACTGAGGGGGTCGAAGAATGGAGGAGTCTGTGGCCCTGTTTTCTGCTGATGTGGCCAGGAACAGCAGTGATGGGAGCAGATGCCCTACCATTGGGTTGACTGCCTGGCCTCTGCATGGCAGGGATTGCCATAGTGTCATTGAACTTCCAAAGTCAGGCTGTCTGTGACAATAATCCTCCGCAGAATATGCCTAGGGCAGCAGCTCCCTCCCCTTCCTGAGAAGTCCTTTGTCTGTTGGTGTCATAAGATCTTTGCTCCTGCCTTTCTAATCTGTCAGCATGTGAAAGTGAGGGGCAAATCATGGTGAAATCTGCAACGTCTTTGGACTAAGCACAAAGCCTGCTGAGATCTTGCTTCTTCCCAGCTGAGTATTTGTTTCAAGACTGGACGTGCTACAGAAACTCCCTGCCTCACTACTGGCTCTGCCACACCATCTCTGTATTCTTATTAGCTGAGCTGTGTTTCTTCTGATGTTTTCCACAATGTGGAAAAGTTCTGAATAATCTGAAGTTGAATACTAAACCTGAAACCTGGAGTCCTTGAGTTTTTCTGTTTTCTTTCCACCATGACCCACATCTCTAATATTGTACTTAACGCCATGAAGAGTTTCATCTAAAAAGTAAAAATGAAGATAAATGGAAGTTAGAGAGGATGGCAAGATATTGAAAAGGAAATCTTTCTATAACTGAAAGGGGGAAAGGTTTACAATGTTTTTTGCAGCCATGTCAGTCCCAGGATACAAGAGAAATAATGAGGTGCAGGGTAGGTAGTATCACTTACTGAACCAACTTTTGTTGGTGGAAGTGGCAAGCTTTTGAATCTGCAGGGCTCTTCTGGTCGGGGAAAGGAAATCAGAATTTCTGAGATTCTGGGGAATATTCATTCCCCATTCCTGAAACAGAATTCCATCTAGCTCAAAGGCTTATCTTTTTCACCAATAGGAGTTAGTCCAATAACAGATAAATTAACTCACCTACCTTGTTTCTATAAAAGGGGAAGTATCATGCTAGTCAACTTATTTTCATTTTATTGCACATTTCTTGTCTATGTTCTGCTTATCTGGAGAGAATATTAATTATTGGAAGGTTCACCTCTTGTTGCACTGCTGCTAACTCTGCTAGTCAGAGAAGACTGAATGCCATAAAGATAAAAATAAATAATCCTCCTCCTTGGCAAGAAGGAGACATTTCAATATAGAAGTTGTATTTACTTCTTATTTTTCTTTCCCATCATTTCCTGTCTTCTTTCTTGGCTGGTAGGCTTGTGAAAACTTCATTGCAAATATAGTGTTCAATTTCCTCTCCCTGTTTCAAAAATACTATTTGGATATCATTTGTGATGATAAATCTGAGCAGGGTTAGGACATTATACATTGGACTAGCAAGAGTTCTATGCTGGAGTGGGGAGAACTTTCATTTAGGTCCTTAATTCTTGTGGTGATGAGTTAGGCTGAGGCAATGCAAAAAAAGATGTTAGAGAAAAATCTTGAAAGACAACTGATATCCATTCCAAAGACATTGTTCATTATCTTTCAGGTCTTGTCTTTATGTTGATTAATACAAGATTATTGGTTTCGTAAGGTATCAATATCCATGTCTTGGTTAAGGATGAGAGATTTCCCACAGGATCTGAAGGTGAATATTGTGCTTCTAACAGACCTTTCTGCCGATGGATTGATAGGACTTTGAGGTAATCTCCTACTCTCCTTAGCAGACACAATGGCTCCTAAGCACATTCTCCCATGATTTCATCCTTGCAAATGTACTGGCTTGCTGATGATCTGCAACAGATGGAGTCCCAGCAGTAGGAAGTCTTGGGTTGAAGATGACTCAGAGAAAAGGTTTCTTAAGATCTTATTGCATGTTTGTTCAACCTCCTGAGATATCAGTCTGCCTCTCTCCATGTGGCACTGTTGTAGTTCTGATGAGCAGAGGCTCTTAAACTGAATTTCCCTTGGTATGTAGGTGAGAAAGCAGTGCCGGCAAGGAATTCACCCCAAAGACACTTCATCTTTGGAATTCACTCTGGATCTGAAGTACTCTGACATAGTAGACTTTGAGGGCCTGCAGCAAAACTGCTGTCTTTGATTAGGCAAAACAAGAGATGGTTGGAAAAATAATGTTATGGTGAAGGGCCTTTTATGTGGAGTGTTCAGGTTTTATGGAACTGAGGTGAGGAAATTTTGGTTTTGTGGAATAAGTTCTTTATGTGAAACAAGTCTGCTCATTGGCTACTCCTGTTTGTGTCTTAACCGGACTGCATTTTTAATGTTCTGTCAAATGCACTTATACACTGGGGTAGATAGGAAAGACTGTCAGTGGTAAAGGCACTTGCCTCAGACTTAGGAAACCAGGGTTTAACTCTCTCCTCCACCACAGACATCCTGTGTGATGCTGAACAAGTCACTTAGCCTCTTTTTCCTGATCTGTGAAATGACAATAATAGCACTTCCATATCTCACAGGGGTGCTACCACAATAAATATATTAAAGGCTCAGCAGCAGTCTGTTATTACTACTGTAATACAATCATACAAGTACCTTGGATAGTGTTATTTTTATACTGAAATAAATAGAACTATCCTCTTGAAACAGTGTAAGTACCACAAAAATAAGCATTTTATTACATAGACTTATTATGACTGGCCTTGATATTGTTTGGTAGGTTTATATGTCAAATTCCATTACAATTATTTTATCCCTGTATTTATTGTGGCCATCTGTTATGCTAATAGATATCATGTTGAATTATTAACATACTGTAAGCATTGATATGCCAGGGCACTCTCTTAAGGAGTTTGTAGCAATCATTGTTTCTTCTTAATAATTTACTAATATAATGGAATTGTTTTCCTATGGTTAAAGAGAGATGCAACAAGCCCATTTTTGTGTAGCACGTCAATCAAACTAACACAGAGACTAATAATGTGTCATGTAAATTTTCAGTCTTGCAGTGCTGCATCTCATATCTTCACTAACCTCTGCTACTGTAGCTACTTCAAGGAGCATGGGGAGCTGCAAAAAAAGTGAGGCCTAGGTCCTCGTAGTTCTCAAACACCAATTTGCAGTTTATGCAAACACCAAGAATTATCATTTTTACAGATATAAGCTTGCCCAAGCCATTCTGCGTGGCAAATTGGATTGGACAGTACATGGAATTTGCATGCATCCAGTGATATTTCCAAGGAGAGACAGTCTTAGTTCTACTTACTCGATAGGCCCTTTGATAGCTCTCAGAAGTTGTGATACAACTCACATTAAAATAAATCTTTCCATTGACAATAAGAGCATTCAAGGCTTGACTTCAGTGACTTTCACAGCACATCATGACTCTCACACTTGTAAACTCTGAATGGGCAGAGGTGAGAGACAATAAAAGCTTTTCTTCATTACTTCATCCCTGATCACTAGGATAGGGCTGAAATTGCCTGGTGGTTAAAGTTCAAGAATAGGTAGCAGCAGATTTGGGTTGTATTCCTAACTCTGTTACAGACTTTGTGCGACCTGCAGAAATAATTAAATCTCTCTGCACTTTAGATTCTCCATCTGCAGTATGGTTATTTCTGTTTTGAATTAGTGTGCTGTTTCTTTATCCGACTGATAGTTTAGTACATATGCTACATGTTGTGCCTTGAATCTAGAGTGTAACTATTGGGGGATGGGGAAGGAAAGTATTATCATATTGATTAGTTACTTGCAGCCTTGACTTCTTGTAACTCCTCACTTCATAAATTGCATTACTGAACAGGATAGTATGACTTTAAGAATGGTGTTTTTTTTAAATAAACTACACTTACGTCTGGTCCTTTGCACATCTGACAAAATACAGCTATAAGCAATGGTTAAAGTACAATTTGGCAGGCCCCAGAACCCTCATAAATTTCCAGACTCCCCTTCCTATATTGTCTGGGCCCCCTTACCCATCCCAGCTACTGTTCCCCAAAAGCCTGCCCTTCCATTTTCCCCTCACCCCCCACTCACACACCCCAGGCTCCAGTGGCACACAGTCTTTCGGGGGTCAGGGTGGGGTGGGGGAGAGTGGCTGCTTACTCCCCTGGCTGCTCCAGGCTGCACATAGGGTCCCACCTGTAGCACAGCCTGCCCTGCACATGCACAGGGGAGCTGGTCAGCACTTAGAGCAGGGCAGCCAGCCGGCACTTCTTACAGCAGGGCAGGCGAACCTATGCCTGCAGCGCTGCCTGCCCTGCATGCCGGAACATGCCACAATGCCGTGTTCTGGTGCATTGTTCTATTTTTAGGGGCCCTGCAAATAGGGTGCGCTGGAACAGCATTCTAGGCCCTTTTGGCTTACATTAAGAGTTAACTGTTATTGCTGAAGCAGAACCTGAGACAACATACTTTTTTTTATAGTCTCCTCCTATACTAATCTTTAAATATTAATGATATGATATTTTTTGAAAAATTGCCTGCTGTACAGTAGGTAGCCAATGCACATTGGGGATATCACCGACTCTAGCGGGTTTCACCCCTTCTGCACCATACATTCTCCCTTAGCCGCAGCCCAGTAACCACTTGAAGATATCCCTATGCAAGGTATAAACTATTCCCTCATTATGATAATCCAAATGAAATAATATGAAACCATTCTGACCCTTACCCTCCCCACATGGGACCTTGAAGTCAACAGGAAAAATGTCCATTGACTTAAACGGGCAGAGAATTTTGCCCTGGATTTTCAAGGGTAGTGGCATATATTAATGTGTAATCTTAACCTGGGAATTAAAGGGATAAGGCTAATTATGTATGTTATACTGGGGGAAAAAAAAAGACATCTGTTAGTGTGCCTCAGTTGTACTAGTGTCCCTCTATTTGAAATTTGGTGCACTACAAATAGCAGTAAATATAATTATGCTATTCCTTATGGTAGTGATTTTCCAAAACATGCACATCTGCTGCTTTGGAGTGATCTGCCAGCTCTGGGGAAATATCACTTAGCAAAACATGTAGCGCATACAGAACAATTTCCAGCAAAGTTGTTTGCTAAACTAAATGCAACACGCTGGAACTAAGAAAGCTGTAAATGAGAAAACCCTACCAGCAATAAGAACTGATGTATCTTGGGAGATGGCAGATATTTTTCTCAGTTTCCAGAGGGTAATATCCAAATATCCAAAGATATTTTTCTACATTAGAGTGTAGATTGTTCCAGTGGGGAGAGACATTAAAATGAAATAAACACAGCCAAGAGATTTTCAGCAGGTAAGGCCAGAAAATGTCAGAGGGTATCCCATAAATGACAATAGTTAGTTAACTATCCAGTCTACCATTATATAATACCAGCTGTGCCAAAAGTGAATGGTAAGAACTGCCACCTTTTTCAAAACAGCGAGGTTAATCTCTGGGGGTGCATCTATACTGGCAAGTTAGTTTGAATTAAGGAGCCTTAATTTGAACTAACTTAGTGCCCATCTACCACAGACTTCCACTAGTTCGAATTAAGTTTGATTCTTAGTTTGATTCTTAGTTCGAACTAAGGGTGGTGTAGACTAGGATCAAGCCTTAATTTGAGCTAAATAAGTTCAAATTAGGGCAGTTAGTTCAAATTAACAAAGTGCACTAATTTGAATTGACGTTTAAGTCGAATTAGTGCAGTTTGTTAGTTCAAGTTACTAAGGTCAGGTTTAGTTTGAATTAAAGTCAAAATTATTAGTTCAATTTTGTTAATTCGAACTAACTTTTGTAGTGTAGACATAGCCTGGATGCATTGAATCATTACTGCAAACATCATAAAAGTTTATGTATTTGATATGTCTTTTAGGTATAACCACACGCCTCTTCCTATTTTGTGTTAGGTAGCATCATGTGAGAACTGTAAAGCTTTGCCTTGATCTTTGAAGGTCTTACATTGCAATTTTGTAAATATTTCAAATCTACAGTATAATTTAAAGACTTCACTGGGCTATGTCCTTGCCTAAGTGAAGCATGTGCATAAGACCTTTAGCGTAATAGGTCCAGAGTACTCAGCACCTTGTAAGATTGAAACTTAATGCTTAAGCAAGTCCAGGAATAGGATATAAGCAGGGGTTTGTAGGTCAGAGAACGGTAATAACTCATTAATCCTAGCGAAAGTCTATTCTTTCCTGAGTAAGTGCCATTCAGAAATAAGTAGCGTTCCCCATTTGTTATGTATTATATCTATAGTATTATAGACAGCATTTTGATAACTATTATGGATAGATATAATCCTCTCCATAGTTTAAAGGTGTAACCTCTTCTCTATAAGCCCTATTTTGGCTTCTCTCTGACTTGAAAAATATGTTTAACCTCCAAATTGCCATATTTTACTCCAAAGTCAAAAGAGAATGACTCCAAAGAATCTGAAGAGTGCTGGTCAAACTTTGTTTGTGATAATAGCATTAAATAGTTACCTTGATTTTGAAACGTTGCCTTGTGTAACATTTGTCTCCTGGTTGTTCATGAACAGTTCATGCGTTCAATGAACAGCTTCTCCATCCAACTTTGAATATAGTTAAATCTTATTGAAAGCTCATTTGCCTGTTGCAAATATAAAAAATAGGTAGTAATAGTTAAGAAGAGTTCACAATGTTTTATGACAAATTTGTGGCCAGAAGCTCCTATCATAGATTTCAGTCAGAATTATGGGGCCATACTTTTTCTATTGATACCAATAACTTTTTTTCCACTGAAGATCAATCACATTATGTTTCTACAATTTAAATTAATACTCAAGGACATAATAAAACTGGCCATTTCTATATTCTGTGCTAGGAATTGGCTCATTTTTATTAACATGTACAATGAAACATATATTTCATATAACATACCACTCTTGATTTTTCACACAGAATGTTACATTTCAACAGTAGTCTCATAATATATACATATAAAAAATTCAAGTTAGCTACATATACCCTCTTATAATGCAAGTTCATATTTTGTAATGCTATCGTTTATTGACATGCTATTAATTCCTATTCTGAATTAGATCTAGAACATTAAACTCAGAAACAGCAGCAGTATTTTCCCCAAAAAACAGATCTGTCAAGTCATAAATGTATAAACTGATATTTCTCATTTAACAAAGCCCCTTAAAATAAAATATTTAGAGAAAAATAATCAAGATACCAAGTAAAATGTAAAAAGAGCAATTTAGAAACCATTATTAAGGAATATATGTGACTGGTAAAAATGCTGTCTGCACTATCAATAGGGTTTTAAAAAGCAGTTAGCATTGGGAAAACTGCATTCCCATTGGAGCCCATGATAGCTAGGGCTGTGCTAAACCTCTTTGAGAATCTTATTAGGGCATCTGATTAAATCCCAGCCCTGCTGAGTTTTTCCCAGTAACTCCAATGGGTCTGGGATTTCACTCTCTAATTTAGCAAAAACACAAATATATACTTCTAGACATGACTTTCTTTGTGAGGTTTTAATATTTTAGACATTTCTTTCTGTCAGGTCTCTTCTGTTATAACTTGTATACCTTTCCACCCAGCAAGTTGGGGCATGAAACTCACACAAGTAACATGCATACTAGACCCATCCAGGACAGTGGTGCTGTAAACTGGTGTTTCCCAACCAGAGTGCCCTCAGGGCTAAGCAAGTGTGCCACGGAATTTTTTGAGAAGCTTCACAGAGTTCTGGATTGGCTCATGAATATTCATGAGTTCATTTGGAGACCCTATGGTGGTGTGCCTAAAAATAATTAAAGGTATCAAGGTGTGCCATGGCAGAGAAAATGTTGGGAACCACTGCTGTACACGATCAATAAGGCAGTGGCTGGCTGCCTATTGAGAAACCCTGACTTAGATAGGAACAATATATTCCCCAAACTTTCTGGCAGACACCCTGCTCATCTGTAAGGACTCTCCTCTCTGCCCAACTCCCCTTACCCACCTTAATTGTAGTAATAGGGTCTTTAATGTAATTAACATTGTGTATCAGCCATTATCACCTCTGTTCTCTCCAGGTGGAACAATGTCTGTACTTGTAAGTAAATAGGTAAAGAATTCCAAATGGGATTATGTAATTGATAAGTGTATATATTGGACCACTGTAACATCACCAGTTGGAAGCTGACTTCAGTCAGCCCTCCTTCTTGGCTCCTTGAATAAAACTTCGTTAGTGTTGTCTATGTGGCCTGATCCTTTTGGAGGAACCCTTCCAGCTTTACACTTTGCCTATTCATTCTTCCTTGTTATCTTGTTTTGAGGCAGGGGAGCCTGGAATTCTAGAGTTTGCAATGACACCACCATAATGAGCTGGGGGCAAAAGTTAAAATGGAAAACAGCAAACCCGGGAACTGAGATTTAGGATTCCTGAGTATTTTCCATCGGTGCTGGTGAATCACTGCAGATGTGTATGTGTCTCATTTTATCCATCTGTGTATCCTAGCACTTTCCTATTTTGGAGGAGTGTTGTAAAACTTAATTATTTAATGTTTGTAAAATGGTTTGAGACTTTGCATGAAAGTTATAGACATATAGAGCCTAAACGCAGAAGGGACCAATATGAACATCTAGTCTGACCTCCTGCACAATGTAGACCACAGAACCACATCTATCCACTCCTATATTAAACCTCTAATCTATGACTAAGTTATTAAAGTTCTCAGATTACGGTTTAAAGACTTGACGTGCAGAGGATCCCCCAGCAAGTGAGCCATGCCTCTTGTTATGAAGGAAGGTAAAAAAAAAGTCTTATGTACAAGTGTAAATGATGTTAATACTAAGGGCACTGTCATAACTGTAACAATGTCAAAAGCAGTCTAGTTTTCTTTTACTAGAACTAGAGTTAAAATCTGAAGCAATTCATATTCGTGTTCATTAAGACTCCACCCAATATTGTAAATTGTTTCGTGTGTATGGATTCCTGCATTGGTACAGAATTCTGCCCGGCTACTGGTACAGAAGTCTGTCATCTCGTACATGAACTTTAGGATCAAGGTTAGTATGGAAATCTCGCTGGTGGAGAGAAAAACAAACTGCTTTGCACTTGATGCAAGATGAGGGAACCAATATTGTCTTTTAGCTATGCCTTGCAATCTTGTTCATGTGTTAGATACCATAACAGTCATAAAAAGTCATCTCATGTTAAATGTTGCTATGTCTATGAGCAGTGTAACTTTTCAAGACAAACAAAATGCTATGACCAGAGAATCAATCAGAGAAGGACTTCATCAGGGATTTCTCCAAAATAAGGATCAATCTCTGATCTCCATTATTCCAGGATAAATTTCAGTGTGATGACTCCAGATGGAGAATGGTGTGACTCTGACCTGAACGACAGAGAAAATCACATATCCTTAGGAAAACAAACAAGAAGTCTGGTGGCACTTTTAAAGACTAAATAAATGTATTTATATACATTTATTTATTTATACAGCCATTTGAAGTGGATGTCCTCTGGGACAGTCCATCACTGAGTTACACACTACACTGTACTCCAGTCTCCTGATTTAAATCAACAAAATCTCTTGTTCCCCTAAAATAGCTATATTTAATTACAGTATTTTACATACTGTGTGATGTGGGTATGCTGTACATGACTTGATCACTATCTTGATGTTCTGAAAATACTAATGTGGGTTCGTCTGAGGACAGTGAAGTTGTTAAAGATGTTAGGAGGTCAGAGGGCTTCATCTGAAGGCCACTGAAGTCCATGAAAAGACTCAAATTGATTTCAGTGGGCCTAGCTTGGGTGAGGTCAGAATGAGTGAGTGCAGGTGTGGCAGTGAGGAACTAATGAATTCTGATCACAGATCAACCATAATCCACCAATAGAGCGTATATGTGTGTTTACCAATTCACTTAGACTGTCAGTTTCCCATTCTTTTCAAAGGGAGTGAAGAGACTCTGAGGATTAACTATCTAAAATATCTATAAACTGTACTTACACAATAGAGGCATTATAAAGGTATGTTAACAGTGCTAAATATTTTATTTATATTAATTTTTTCATGGGATTATTTTAGTGCATCAGTGGCCAATATAACTTTATCTATTCTATTAGTAAAACAAACAAGGAGTCTTGTGGCACATCTAAAGACTAACAAATTTATTTATTGCATAAATTTTCATCGGAGAAAAATCTGATTAAGTGGTATTTTCTCCCATGAAAGCTCATGCAATAAATAAACTTCTTAGTCTTTAAAAATGCCACAGAACTCCTTGTTTGTTTTTGCTGAACTAGGCTAATATGGCTACCCTTTTGGAACTTGTTCTGTTGTAGTATTTAAGATTGTGAAAATATGATAAAAATATCCAGATTTCATATTATTTTCCCTTATATGATTTTGTATTAAAATAAAAAACTGCTAAAGAAAAGTCTGAAATATAAATACTGTTATATTCAATGCTGTTTGGCTCTGTAAAATCTTTATAGTGCTTACTTTAACATATTTTGAAAACTAGTCCAGCACAGTAAACTTTTATCAGGCCTCTAGGGAGAAGTTAGGGCATCTCATGAAAGAACCAGGGCATGTCTCTATTAAAGCCTTTCTTTGTTGAGAAAAGATTAAAAAAAGAAATTTAGCAAAGTACAAACAACCAAAACAAAAGAGGTCCATATCTAGTGCATCCCAAAGAATGTCTAAACCTCATAGATAAGATCTTACAGATAGAAATCAACTACTTACCATTCGCATGAGCGCAGTTTGAGTTCTACTGGGTAAACCCCACTTCTTCAGCTGTTTAATTTAGCTTATTTTCTAGGACAAACATCTTCATGATGGTCCATTTAATTAAGGGATGAAAGCTTCCTATTCTTTCAGAAGCAAACTGATTATCAATCTTTATTTTACTATGTTAAGACCCACAGTGTCTTAGATACTTTCCAAAGGCATAGGTCTCTGCCCTAACAAAGTTTACAAAATCTAAAGCCCTGAGTCCTACAAAGGAAAAACAATACTTAAAAAAATTAGGAGTGCCTCAACCATGGTCTTTGTCTCTACAAAGGTTTCTGATAGTAAATGGTGTATTTAATACTGCACACAAAGGCACAGCAAGTGTCAGTGTATGTGTATCCAGTTCAGACTAGAAATAAGATGAATGCTTTAAAACGGTAGATTAAGAAATGACACGGTTTTCTTTGGCGTGCTTGTCACAGATTGGCAGGCTGCCTTCTAAAAGATAGGCTAGAGTTATGGCTCTTCATTTTTGGGTGTGTGGTCTTGTTTGTTTGTTTTTCTTCTTCCTTTGCTTGTGTGTGTTTTTTTTTTTCTCAAGGAATTCAGGGGTGTTAATTAAAAAAGTCGACAGTCGGTAAAAACACAGGGTAGCAGGCAGGGGCTGTCGGGAACTTTCAGGAACTGGCACTGGCATGTAGGGGGCTTATCTAGTTCTCAGGATGACGGTGGGGGTGTTGGGTGGGGTGGGGTGGGTTGTACTCACCAAGTAGTCTTGAGGAAACCTTTGGCATCCTGCAGTAGTCCCAGCTGCTGGAATCTGGCTCCCTGTCCCCCTATGTGCCGAGAAAGTGGACATGATTGTGCTTTTAATTGTTAGGGAGGAAACAAAAGTTGCATCCTCTGACTACTTATTATACCTCATGTATTGAGCTCCCTGCTGGTCCTGGCTTTCAGGCCACAGATTGCCAGGGCCCTCAGGTCTGCATGGAGGAGGCAGTACTCAAAGGGTGCAGCCATTCATTCCCTGGAGGCCTGTTGCTACATCATTCAGATGGCATCAGCTGCCAGGATCTAACTTCCTGCCATTCTCTGTTGGAAATATTTCTGGTGCCAACCCCCTTGCCCCAAATTTGGATGAAAACAAGTAAAATCCAGATAGGAGCTTTTTAAAAACCCAGACTAATTTGGAGAACACTGGTAAATACAGAAAATGAAGTTTCTTAGCTATAGCTCAAACAGGAATTGCCAGCTTGATTCAGGAGTCACATGATAAAATTCTGTTGAGTTAAACTCCCGTGTTTTCCAAGGGTCACAGTAGAGAATCATCATGATACCTACTGACATTTAAATCTATGAAAGATTAAGCAAAATCAGGGCCCAACATCCCTGTAGTGCTAGTTTTGTGAACATAGACATTACTTAAGTGTAGTCATATATCTCGAGATCTGGGGGTCTGCTTCCCAGCTTGAATAGCCATAAATCACACCAACTCTCATTGAGCTAGCTAGCTAAAAATACAACTGTAGCCATGGCAGGGTATGCACCTGAGCAGCAGAAGAAGCTTGCTTCCCTGACTAAATACCCACAAGGTCCAGGTGGATTTGCATTGAGGCTGTCTACCCTGTACCACCACTATTTTGTGCTAACCTGGCCACAAGTGTTTTTACTGCACTAACTTCATAGCATGAGTATGTCTGCTAGAGCTGGGAATCACATCCCTAGCTGCAAGCACAGATATAACCTCATATCAGTCCCATTGACTATACTGTCGTGGAGCCCTTTACATGTTTTGCACCCTTGCACTGCACATGATTATCCACCTACTAGACCAGGGCAATTCTGCCAACACTTGGTGCTGCAGGCTCATGGGACGTGTCTACCAGGGCTGAAGCCCTGAGGCCAGCTGGCATGTCCTGGCTTTCAAACTGCTGAGGATTGTTTTATGCAACTTGGAGGGTCAGAAGGTTTGGCCACCCCTGGGCTATACACTGAATGATTCCCACAAAACCTGACTGTCCATGCATACATTCATGTAGTGAAATTTGTCTTCTCCAAGCTCCCCCCTTACGCAAATAGATTCTAGACTCTGACAACATAAAGCTATGGCTTTATGCCTGACTGCATCTGTATCCTGGAATAACTAGAAGTAATTATTGAAACTAGCTGCTTGTTAATAATAATTACACTCATTGCAATGGCAGCAAGAACAAACAACAATTATCTATAATTTTTCATTAGCAAAACGTTCACAGGGTTTATCTACACAGCACCACTGTGGTATGTGATTTGTAGAACGTTGGGCTATAAATGCCCCCTGTGGACCCTGAGGGTGTAAACTAACGGATTTGCATTGATGGAGTCAATGTATCAAACAGGACTACGTTAATACACCATAGTACCTCTTAGTTTGTACCACAAGGGCCTTTATGGGGCAGTTAAAGGAAAACATGAGAGTACTCTATAATTCATACCCCTGTAAATCATACTTTAGCACCATGTGTACCAGCCCTTACAAAGCTAAAATAATAGTTTCTGTGTAAAAACAAACAAAAAGAACTATCTCACTTTCTCTTGAAAATTAAGAGTTTGGTGGTGGTGGTTTGTATTTTTTTAAAATTTGCTGATATCTGTGTTGTGTGAAATACCTTGCCAGAGCAGGAATGAAAACCAATGTTGACATTCACTGCAAAAACTTTGTCAGTCAGTTTGTCTGTGTAAAAGCTCAACAGTTGGCTATACTAAGATAGGAGGAAAATTGCTTTTAGCTGGATCCACAGAATCTGTGCAGACAGAAAATATATTCCTGAAAGGTCTCTGAGTCATGCAACAGAATTAGGCAGTTTCAAATTCTTATATTTCCAGATTTGCTAAACTAAAAAGGAAAGGTGTTAACTGGTTGCTCACTACATAACAACTACTTTAGTAAGGCTGTATGTTTATGCAGCACTTCTTACATTTCTGTGTGTTCCCATATTACACACTGTAGTAGTATGTTTGATTCAGAACAGTGATCCGTGAAGTCTTGATCATGCCTTTGATCTGCCTTTAGTAGGCGCTAATAATGATCAGAATCCCTAGGTTTTATATAGCACTTCCTACTAGCAGATTTGAATACATTTTGCAAAGGAGGTCAATACCTTTATCTTCCATTTAACAAATAGAAAAACTGAGGCACAGTCCAAAGTGACTTGCCCAAGGTCACCAGAACATCAGTGGTAGAAGCCAAAATAGAGCCCTGGTCATTGGAGTCCCAGCCTGGGGCTCTCTGTCTACTAGGTTGCATTGTCCATCTGAAAGTTTGGATGCTGTTTCTAATAAGCATTTTAAATGGTTGGACATTTATTTTGAGTTTAAAGCATCTTCCAGGTTGTATGCCTGAACTAGACAGTCATGTTATCTACTGATTACAAGCTACATAGGGCAGGGATCATTTCTCCTAATGTTTGTATAGGACCAAGCACACTTAGCTCCCAGTTAAAAATGAATCATTATTAACAGTTAATACACTTTTATAAATTGGCCCCTGATTATTGCAGCACAGTTGGTGTCTCATATGGATAACTATAGACAGGTATTTAGATCGTCTAGGGCTAAATCCTCAAAAAAATATCTGCTTGCTCTTGTCTGCACACTTGTCAGGATTTGACTATTAATGGAGAACTGCAAGTAGATGACCTTATACAACTATGAAAGTACTTTCTAATTATAAGGATTATATAAGGTGATAAAATTATGGAATCATGGGCATGTACAACATTGTCATCACTACAGTAAAAAATACTGTAATGGAATTGTTTGAGTTCAGAGACAGTGCAGGTACTGATACTACTTGCAGCTGCCTCCCCCACAACCTATATATAATTCCCTGCAGTCTGGTTTGATTGATGATGTCTGATTTGCATAATCAGTTTATGATTATCTAAACTGCATAGCATGCAAATCCCGATGCTGTGATTGGCTGACAGTCATTATTAGCCCTTCAAAGCATATAGATTTGCATAATACCTTTGTGCTTGTTTCTCAGTAACAGTACTCTAAATATGCTGATTACCTACATCGGCTACTGCAATATATCTACCCTGATTGGCTCCCACATTCAAAGTTCTCATCTGCTGTGAACAACAAATATGCGACTGTAACTTCTGTGTGCAGTTCAAGTAGAACAACTTCAAAAGTGAAATGAAAAATGAAAAATCCAGGAAATTAAAAGGTAGGGCTGTTAAAATAGTTATGTTTCTAAGATTAAAAGACTTGCAACTTGCTTTTCTCTATTTTCTGGTTCCTCTGTCTCCTTCAAGAGGTCAGAAGCACTCTAGTGCTCAGATTCAGTGCTATACATGCTTTCATTGACTATTATTCCAAGAATTCCAGCTCTTCTTTCCCTGTTCAGTGTTGTGCAAGATCGTGTACAAAAAAATCAGTTATTCTTTAGAGAACATCTTTGGCCTAACCAGGCTAGAGGTCAAGGGCTGAGGAAGCAGGAAATGACAAGAACACAAAGTGAGAGCAAATAAGAGGTTGATTTGAAAAGACACCAGAAGGGTATTATTAACATTTGAACTGAAATGCGCTGTCCCAATTTGTCAGGCCATTTTTTTCTTTTTTATTTAAAATGAATTGTTAGCATAAAATTTCTCTGGAATATCTCGACAGTTCATCTTTGAGGTATAATGCCCTGATTCCTGCAAGCTATTGCATGCAAGCAGCAGCGTCCTTACTTCAGTGATGCTAGATTAAAGTACGCTTACAGGGTGGATCAGGTCCTTAAAAGGATTGTCCTTTGTAGTATGGACAGAGATAACATTGGATGTTTTAGATTATACTGAATGTGAATATTTAAAACCTGTTTTTCTTCACCTTACTAAACCCTGAGGGTATGTCCACATGTCTTTTATTTTGAAATAACGTTGGTTATTTCGAAATAAAAGAGATTAGGTCCACAGGAGGTATTCTTATTTCGAAATGACAGGCTCCGTTATTTCAAAATAAAAGCCGTCATTTAGAAATAGCTTAAACCTCCTTTAAATTGAAATGGCTGTTATTTTGAAACGGCTATTTCGAAATAATGCCATTCGGATGTGTTATTTCGAAATAACACTTTTGCCCTTCTCCTTCCCTGGGTGCCTTCCTTTTAGCCTATATTGTGTGGGGGCATGGCCCATGGAGGAGGCCATATTGCCACACCTCGCATGGAGCCCTTCTCCTAAAGCAAAATAGCAAGTCCTGTGTTTGGACATGCTATTTCACTTTGAGATTTTCCTTTAATTCGAATTAACTTATTTCAAAATAAGGACTTTATTTCTAAATAACTTATTTCAAAATAACGATGTACATGTGGAGTTTTGAATCTTGTTTAATTTTCACTTTTTTAATTTCCCCTGAAAAATAATGGCTTCAAACAAAGTGCCACATGCTTCTAAGTAGAACTAGTCATTACACACACAGTAAATATTTCTGCTTAGAACTAATATTTTATTTGAAGGCAATGTTTCAGAAAAAATAATAAGATTTTGAGAGGGAAAAATCACTGTGCATATTGTTTGCTCCCAATCTAGACTCTGGTGATCAAACATGATCATTTGATGCATACCTTCCTATCCCTCTCTGCCCCCCCACAAATCCAGAGAGTATAGGTTTGATTTTTGCATTTGTTTAATATTATGAATCTGAATAGTTTCATTGACTTTACTCATAAGGGTAATCTCAATGAAGTTATGTGCATACTTAAATAAGTTCTGCTAGATCAGAGACTTAACTGGTATCTGCATAGATGTAATGGTCTTGGATTACCTTGAAAGATGGGGCTTTGAATTTCGAGCAATAACTTTTGCAGCTTCCTAATCAAAGTAAGTCTCAATAACATCAACACATTGACAAGGACTGATTTTAAAGTATGGTGCCAGTTGAAAACAGCTAATCCACTTATCTTCCTCCTGTTCATTAGACAGAGGAAATGTGATCTCTGGCTGTACCTTTTCTATGATACTGTAACAGGATGGGGTAATATATAAACACTTCACTGTACAGGAGGGGGTTAAAGAACAGGTCTGGGATAAGGACGCTCTGCCCCTCCATCTTTATTGAGCATGCTCAGTGTGGAGGTGAGTTTAAAAGTCAGCTAGGAAGCTCAGCTAAGAAGAAATATATGCACTGGGAGCTCCAATGGAGGATTGGACCTAAACCTGTACCAATCTGAGAGGTTGGAAGTCCAGATGATGATCCTCAGAGATGGGCAGAGGTCAGCTGATGTGTGGACTGAGACAGGAATTGACCCAGGGAAGCTGACTTGAGGATGACACCAGACGGAGAGGGATGAACAGCCAACCCAGCCTCTCAGGGCATTGGTCAGAACGCGGTGGAGTGTAAGGGCCTGAGTTTACCCAACTGCTGTTCCCCCAAACTGTATTCAGTGGGCATGGTTGCCTCCCAATGAACTATAGCAACAAGGTAGAATTGCCATCCCTAAACTGTGCCCATTAGGAGTGACTGCCATTGCAGATGCTAACCACTAGGCCGGAAAACTTCCTCCCCACCCCAGTCACAGATACAAAAAGGAAATTTACTCAATCTTTCTGAATCCCAGTACTTTCTTAAGGATAGGTTTTCCCACATTAATCCCTCTGCACATTTGTAACTTTCATAGCTATTCCAAAGCCTTACATAGATGCTTAAATTTACACCCTGTGAATGATCAGTCCAAAGATCTCAAAATATTGTACAGACATTTATTCATTTTTCATTGCAGAACTCCTGTAAAGTAATTATTATTAAAATAGGGAGAACCCCAAACTGGTACAAAAGGGTTAAGAGGGTTATATGTGAGTTCCATTTGTACCTGTTTTGAAGCAAACAACAATATGGCTAGAGAGTTTTCTCTGTAGCTATTTGTCCTTACAAATCATTCACATGAACACATGCCTCAAGGGCATATATGCAAAAGTGGGCAGATGTCCTTAAGCTTCAATTCATGGAAATTGCAGCCTCTTAGTGTGGTTCAGAGTCTCATGCGGTAAGCATAACTCATAATCAGCTAATTTCTCTTAGAGGTGGCACAGCAGTATTTCCCATATTGAAGAACTGGTAATATACAGAGATACGGAAAGAACTCCGTGTGTCCACTGTTGGGAATCCGGAACAGAGTTTGGAGTAGAACCTAGGTAACCTCAAATACAGTCCTGTGCTTTCTACTTTTGTTGCTAGCTTAGTTTTTGAATGGTTAATGACCCACTGATAGATAAGTTGATTTTTTTTTTTAAATTATTTTTGTGCACTACCACATTTCTATTGAGTACTGGGACTGCTTGCATCAATGCACAAAAAAAAGTTTTGATTTCATTGTTTTGCTCAAATCATGCAAATATTAATATTTATTTTTGACATATACTCTGCTGACCCCTGCACTAAATTAATGGCATCTTTTTTTATGGCTGTTGTATGTTGTTGTGAGTAGAGCACTGTGTGGATACAAATATGTTGATCTGCATCCAATCTACATCTGCAAGAAATGGTCCGCAAATATCCGCGTTGTATCCACAGATGCAGATACAATGTGGATATCTGTGTATTTGCAGGCCCTAGCTCTGCACAGATAAAAATATGTGGACCTGTATCTGGTCTGCATTCGCAAGAAATGGCCTGCGGATATCTTCAGATTTGCAGGACTCTGCCTGTGAGTATATTAAGAGCAAGTCTATATTACAAAATTAAGTCAACCTAAATTATGTTGATTAGCAGTCATTGCAGTACTGAAACTACCTTTGCATGTCCCTATGATGCTCTTTTTATGTTGGTGGTGTGTGTACCTACCAAGAGTGATTATAGTGATTTACCTGTCAGTGTTGGGCATTGTGGGAGGATTTCTGAAAGGCAGCAACAGTCAATGTAAGCAACGGTGTCTACGCTGATATTCCATAGACCTAATAGCATCATGAAGGTGGAGTTAAATTGGTGTAGTGGGCAAGTTAAATCAGTGTGAGCTGCTTTTTATTATAGTCACAGTGTTAGGTTGATGTAAGCTGCCCTACATTGGTCTAACTTTATACTGTAGAACATGGCTAAGACTTGCATTAGCTGAATTCCACAAAGGAAGAAGGAACCAAAGCTTCTAACAAAACCCAAATAATTTAAAATATGAACTATAATGCTACATATAAGTATGTTGAATGTGGAGGGGGAAAAACACAAAGACAATAAAACACAAGAAATACAAGAAGTTTAGTATAAGTTAAAGATTAAGACGTGACTTGCATTCCTTGCACCTATTGTTTTAATACAGGATCTGGCTGTTAATACTTGAAAAAATGTCTAAAAATAGCTGGGTTACATTGCATGAATACTATGAGCTACACTCTGCCTTCAGTGCATGCTCAGCAATTACAAAAGAAAAAATGAAATATATTCAGAAATGCAAGAGCAGATGTGATTCCAGAATAATCCTGGTGTGGTGTCTTGCATGTATCTACCTTGAACAAATGTGCTGATAAAAACAGGAGAGGTTATTAGCACTATATTACATGTAAAATCAAAAAAAGAAATCTTGACCAAAGTTTGAAAAACGTTCTCTCTCTCCTCTTCAGTAGGTATCTTAACTTTTTCCATAACAGCTGCTGCCTGTACCTGTTTTACCATTTTCACTCAGAAGACAGGAAAGGCTGATGTTCATTTCCTAATAACATACCTGACTGGAAATGCTGAAGTGGGCTTTTGATCATGTGACGTTTGTTTTATAATTACTATATCCCTCCAACCATTTTCTTTGTCGCTCTTCTGTTTAGTTTCCCTGAAGATTTTAACTAAAAAAACCCCAAAATAAATCCATTTTGATGGAGAGCAGAATGTGTGTGCAGTGAGGCTGGCAGGAAGGCTTGCTTTGCTGGGCGGATGTCAATAAGAATGCAAGTTAAAACTCCAGGGTTTCAAGTTGGGTTCATTCACTGCAGCTATAGTTTGAACTCCTAATGTGGGAAGTTCATGTTTAGTAATTCTTTGTGAGCTCAGCTGCCTGTAGTCTTAACACATAACTCAGATGTCAAAGCAACTCTAAGTCATCTTGTTCCTCTCTGGAGAAACTTCTCTTTCTCTTAAGCTGCATCCCTGGCTAGGCTCTCAGATCTATATAATCCATTAGCCCCTGAGGTTACAGTGACAAAGTGTTACCTTTCCTTAAAAAATAAAACTAGCTGTCTTTGGCTGCTTTCTATTTTTCTGCAAGGTAGTCTGATCTGAAATCCCTTTAAAACCCTCGTTTGGAGTTAGCCAAAGAGAGCACAGTCTGACTTGCATAAAGTATGGATCAGTGGCCTGCAAGGGGTATTATTTCAGGCACATCACTTTTTCAGGATTTCCAGAACACTATTTATTGATATCTTAGAGATGTGCAAAAACTTGAAACTCTGCCTATTTTGCGCTAATTTATTCCCTTGCTGAATGTTAGCCTAGCAACCAGACTCGCTGAACTGGTCATATTTCTAACCATTGATGAACTTCAGCTTTAGGAAGGGGCTCATTCCAAATGGCCTGCTCTGAATTCACTGTGAAAGCAATTAAACTGAAATTCATAGGAGGAAACCTGTTCTCCTAAAGCCATTGCCAGACTAATGCTTTAGAGACCTAATACCAAATGCACTTGGAGGAGATCGGGGGAAAGTACATAGGTCGAAAAGGTATTTGGAGTTGCTGTATTTCTGCTTTAAAAAAAAGAAATCATGCATGCATCACTCTGAGACTCTGTCTACACCGAACCTAGAGGCATTTTCCTCCCTTTTAGAGAGGAGATATAGTTATATATAATTCAAACACTATTGCTTTGGTAGAAAATGGAGCATGTAAATGAACTTCGTTTCTAATGCTTTTCCCAGGGAGAGAAGTAAAGGTTTATAGGCAGAAGGCTACAACATTAATTGCAATGCATGAACTGTACTGTTTTTCTAGTTTTGTGTGATCACTTAGTTACAATGCCTAACACAATTGGTTCCTAGTGCATCACTGGGGCTCCTAGGTGCTATGTAGTGTAAATTATAGATTTATAGATAAGAATAATGTGAATGGTGAAGTAAATAAATCTCTATCCACTGTCCCTTCCTTAGGTTAGAAAGTACATACTAATTGCTATTAAGTCTTTATCCAAGCAATCTTTATTTTAACTGTCCAAGCCAACAAATGCAGTACCTCTCAAACTACTGTCATTCAGGCTAAACTCTTGAAGGTGCTGATTTAGCAAGGTAGTTAAACACATGCCTGAAATTAAGGGCATGAGCCATCCCACTGAAACCATGTTCTTAAGTACCTTTGGGGACTGCACCTAAGAGAGCTAAGGAGACGAAGTTCTTACAACATGCCACGAAAGTCAACACATTCAAACTCAGTTAGACTAGCCAATGAATTACATAGCCAAGGATCCTTCAGTGAACATCCTTCACTACACATTTGAGAGTCTTAAACATCAGTGCTGCTACAATACCTGATACCATATAATGGGAGAGGTTGTCCTTTCATATCTTATGTGTTTATAAAGATGAACGTGTAGGTGCAGTGACTACTAATATATTGGTTAGTTGTCCAAAATAGCACTTATGTCAACTTTATATCCTACTCACAATGAAATCAGTGAGGTATGTACTTATGTACAGTGAACTTCTTTTCTTTCTTTGCTCTTTCACAGAACTGCTCATCCATAGATCTCTGAACATTTTGAAAGGAAGATAAATATGTTATCCCCAGTTCACAAATGGGGAATTGAGGCTTAGAGAGGTGAAGTGACTTGCCTATGGTCATATGAGTTTAGACTAGAAATTAGATGCAGGTTTATCCATCAGATGAGTAAAGTTCTGGAATAGTCTTCTAAAGGGAGAGGTGGGAGCAAAAAATCTAGCTGATTTCAAAACTGACCTTGATAAATTAATGGAGGGGATAATATAATGGGACAGTCTCATTTGGCAATTGACTGTCTTTGGCTCCTGGTAGTTAATATGCTGATGCGATGATTGATGGGTTGGGTTCTGAGTTATAGAGAGTGCTTTGGGTGTCTGACTGATGAGTCTTGCCCATATGCGGAGGGTTTAATTGATCTTCATATACAGATCAGGAAGGAATTTTCCCCCGGGCAGATTGGTAAAGGCTCTGGGACTGTTTGCCTTTCTCTGTACCATGGAGCATGACTCATTTGCTGATAGAATCTCTGTACCTTAAAGTCTTTAAATCGTGATTTGAGAAGTTTACTTAGTCATAGGTTAGAGCAGAAGTTCTTAACCACTGTGTCAGGACACGTTGCTATGTTGCTACATGGAGCTCAGTGTGTCACAGAGAGCCAGGGAGATGGCTGGATTTGGCCGAGGGGGGATGGGCTGGTGTGTCCTGTACGGTAATGATGCACTGCCAAGTGTGTCGTGACCCACAAAAGGCTGAGAACCATGGAATTAGAAGTTTATTGCAGGAGGGGGTGGGTGAGGTTCTGTGGCCAGCATTGTGCAGGTTGACAGCCTAGATGATCATATAGATTCCTTTTGAACTGAGTTTGAGTCAGTAATAGGAAGCTCGTATTCCTGATTCCCAGTTCTGTGCCCTATCAATTAGACACCAATTCATCCTTATCATTTGGCCCTATCATTCCAGCTAAAGGAAGTCAAAATCTTGGTAAATCTGAATACAGCTAGCACTTAAGGTAGCTTACATAAAGGATGGCTTCAAGTGCACCACAAAATGGGTATAGTTTTATATAAAGAACAAAGACATGGAAACACTGAATCTGGGTGACTACTTTTTCTACAAACATCTCAGGTTTTTTTCCTTATAGCAAATGATCTGTGAACAAATTTGTAGTTTGAATTTGCTTGTGATTTCAATGTATTTCTGAACTTCTCTCGAGAGACAAAGAGAAGAACTTAAACCCTTATATCTGACCTTTTTCACATAATCATTAAGGCTACATGTTAAGATCAGGCAAGAGAGAAAGTCCATGCTGTATAATGAGTCCTGTCCTTATCATACACATCGTTTTAAAGGACTAGAATTTACTCATACATCTATTGAATGAGACAATCTTTGATAGTACCAAAGTGGATCAATAATCAAGAATAGATGGTACCATTTTTTAAAAAAAAACATAGGTTTAATATGTGAACATTTGAATTACATAAAGGATAAAAAAGGAAGTGAGTGATACTAACCCTGAACATTTTGTCTTAAATGTAAAGCTCTGAGTTACCTGTTCAGTACAGAAGAATGTCACAAATATCACCTGATTTAAGGGCATTATTATTCTCTCTAATAGGTCAATGGTTAATAACAAAAGGGAATGCTTTCAGTGTAGTACAAAGAAGGTACATGGGCAAACAAATGCATGAGTGAGGATTTTCATATAGGCACCTTCTGCTGGCTCCTGGAAAATTCTTCCCATGCAATGTACCTGTGCATTTGTTCAATCTAAATTTTGAATTTTACCATTATCATTATTTTTTGATTCCAGTAGTAGTCAGGTTACAAGCTTTGAGTTACTCGTAATTTTAAATTCGTATGGAGAAGTAAAAGGCCTGTATCTAAAAGTATAGAGAGAGGCTGTATAATTTTATAAAACCTTATGTAATCCTTAGTATAATTTTCTTATCTTTAGTAAGTTGGAGAAATCATAATCTCCTCTTTGGCCAACAGCACTCTTTTCTGAAAATTCTAAAGCTGCCCAGTATTGCTGAGATTGCCCTCTTTATTCTCCTTCCCTGGACACCAGGGATGAGATTTTCATGGAATATTCCAATACAGGAAGGCATTTTTCATTTACAAATCTACATTGAAATATTCCGTTTATGCTTTAGGCCCAGGTTCTGCAAAGACTATGTTTACATATTGTAGATGAAAGCCTGGCCAAATTAAAGTCAGTGGAAATTTTGGAACTATTGCGTGTCCCGGAACTACTTATAATGGGACACAAGTCTTTGCAAAACTGGAGCATTGGTTATCAGCACTGACAGATATTTATGAAATAATTAATAATTATAAGCCTTTGCTGCATAAGGCTTTGTCCCCACCCTCAGCCCCCAAGACGGGCTGGTAGATTCAGGTTTTATGAGGATTCACACAAAAGGGAGACCAGCCTGTCCCAGACACAAGGGAGAGAGCACTGGTTTGGTGCAACACAGTATTATTGTCAATGGTTTTAGCAGCAGTCAGGTTTAGCAGCAACTCAGGTACATGACTGGCTAAACGCAAATCAACAGACACTACAACTACAACACACAGTGACACTAATCTCTGGCTGTTCCCCCATCAAATTATGTTATAAACTTTTGATTTTGTTGATTCTTTTTAAGTTGGGCTGTTTAGTTTGATTATTGATTAATGCAATTTACTTCCCTAAGGCTCATGATTTTATCCCTATTTCTGTGACTAGATCCCCCTTTTAGCCCCTAGCAATGTCTATACTTACAGCAAGGCCTAGGTACTACTTCAGCCAGGCATTCTACGCCTGGACAGGCTGTATTTTGTTTTCTCACGGTGCTTGCCTGTTTCTTCCCTCAGCTGGCCTGCAGAAGTGCTCCTGCCTGCGTTGGGTCACCCAGTGTGGCAGGGGAGTCCTTGGGTTGATCAGACGCTCGGCCCACTAGGAGGAGTCCGATTGGCTCCCAGTTGCTGCTATCAACCCAGGACTTTTATACCTTGAATGGGTGCTATGTCATCTTGCCCTTTAGAAATTCTCGGGTTATTACTTTCCTTTCATGCTAGTTTAAACCAGTTTTAGCCAGTTTCACAACTTGCACCCTGCCCTTGGCTGTGAGAGTCAAATTGCAGCCCTGGGGTTAATAGCCAATTAAATTATACCTCAGGTGCGTGCACAGAGTGGCTGGACCCATCAGATATTTAGTGTGGCTTGTGGGTCCCACATGTTATATGTTACATAAACTTAGCTGGAAAGCCGCACTGGACTTTCAACTGGAAAGCCCCTTTGTTTGCTGTGAAGGCGGGGTGACTCAGGCTGGAGTTTGCCCCTTGAGACCTCGGCCTAGCTGCAAGCTATCGTGTTAACAAAAGCTGATTGTTAGCACAGGCTTAAGAACATCATCTTGTCTTTGGTATGGGCATCAGAACTTCTGGTTTAGCATTCTCCATGCCAGTATCAGTAACTGCTACTGGTATGTGAAGTATCTTGGCATACATCTGAGGGTTTACTTGTCAGTGATAAATAAAAGTTAGTTAACAAAGTGCAGACTGAAGCTGTCAAAACGGGCTGGTCCTGCAGTGGCCTTTGAAGAGCACCTTCCATAGTTACCAGCTATCCTCTTGCTCCTGTGGAAAAGGATTTGGAATAAGGAAGAAGAATGAGAGGGATGACATGGTGCAGAATTTACAAATATAAAGCCTTGTGCAGGAATGGTGCTGGGGAGTGTGGCGCCCCCCTGCAGCAGAGCGACACCGGCGCATCCGAGTGACGTCATCAGGGGAGTGCAATGGCGCTGTCCCTTTTTGGTGCCCCTCAAAATGTCAGCGCCCCATTGCAGCGTAGGGGCTGCTTACCTCCTAGTGCCAGCCCTGGCCTTGTGGTGGCAGCAGTTACCTGAGCCTGGAACATAGCAATCTGTGGCTCATGACGTAACACCCTGAGCTTACAACATTCAATAACAGCTAGTTAGTAGTATGTGTGCACAGTGAGGATAACGACACATGCTTGTTAAGTGTGCCCTTTATGCATACAACCATAGATTTACAATGAAGAACAAGTCCTATTAAGAAAAATATTTTTTTGGATTTTTTAATAACTAACATTACAACCAGTTTTAATGGTGAGTCCTGTCCAAAACTTTAAACTTGAAAGCCTGAAGTGAAGTACCCAAGTCCATACTTAGGCACCTTGATAAATAATTTGATTTTCAGAAGTCTTTGATATACTGTATATACAGTATAACCTTCACTTTAAGTGAACAGAGTTTGTATGTTAATCTGCCTTTGAAAATCGACTGAAAAAACCTTTATATAGTACTAGGTGTTCTGTTATCGGTTTCCCAGCAAAACTACTGCCGTAACATATTCTCACATTTATTGTAGGAGTTATCGAGGCTGTGCATTATATCTCAAGGGCTTGAGATTATCCCTAGATTCACATTTGTTACTATTCTGAATCATTTCAGGGTGCCCTTATTGTTTCACATTGTAAGCAGATTCTTTGCTAATCATCAAGTTCAGTCTCCAGATACAGTTGCTGCTTCTGATAAAACAATGTCATTCAAGGGAAGATGAAACTGTAATTACAATCAGAGTTCAAGCTGCTGAGGAAATAGAGCAAAAATTAAAAGTGCTAAATCTGTGGCATTTTGATTATCTGAAAACTCCCCAAATCTTGCAGATGACTGCATTTAAATATGTAGCCAAGTGGCTCCTTGTAAATCAAGTCATAATTGTTCAGAGTTAGGTTGCAGAAACCATTGTCAATTTTCCACTTCTGGGTGAAATTCTAGGTTTTGATTAAGAACTGAGGTATGAATAATAGACTGCCACAACCATCGCCTTAAATACTTAGTCCATTAGGAGAAAAACAAAATTTCCAAGATGTATTTTGCAACGAGATATGGTATTCACAGCATTTATTTTAAATTGGACATTGAATTCCAGTCATCAACATACAAGATCTCTCTTACAAAAGTGTCAATGTGATAGGGATATTACAAAAAGTAATTATACTTGTCCTGCTGAATTAGTATCCATTGTCTTGAAAAATATATCGATGCTCACTGAAGGACATTGTCCAATGATTTAGACTGAGCTAATTTAATAGCCTATTTTCCGCCCCATATTATATGTGTGATATTGGTGAGAGTTTTATGTGAAAATGGGGAAGGTAAAGGGTAAATTGTACTTTTTTTTTCTATTAGTAAGAAAACTTTTATTTATTTTATTTGTACTGACCTGTGAGTTGCATTAGGGTAGGTTTTCAGGGTTTTGACTAGGTCCTTGTGTAAATGTTTGCTTTTAGAAATAGCAACCTAAGAACAGGTTGCTTCAGAACATGAGATGGTGACACTGTGTATCTGTGTTGCATTGGTGTGTTTAACAATGCCAAGGATCCTTTTGGTGGATCACCATTAGTTGTTCTGAATCACAGTTTCATAGCCTATCAGAAGATGAGTAATGGTTTACGGTGCATACTGGATCTGATCCTGTAACCACTTAGAACATGGAGGGCTTTTACCACACTACTGCAGAGAAATGTTTAGAAATAGTCAGTTTTAAACTTGAAAAGGAAAGGTATTTCAGTCTAGTTTGGGCAGTGCTGCTTAGAAAGTTTCTGCTTTGAGTCAAGATTAAGTATGAAACACAAATAGAATAAAGCATGCGGTAACAGACGTATATAAATACCTGTTTCCTGAATGTGCATAACACTAACAATGATCAAAGTTAAAGTAGCAAGGTAACCTGTTTCATTATCGTATTAATGGTGAGATCCAACTTCTCTTTAGCTTCTCAGTTTAAAGTAACTTTTTATGACCTATAATGAATGAATGCTTTCAGTACCTAAAAAGATAAGCTATATAACAATTAAATAATATTATCAGAGGAATAACTTTTCAGAAAGTAGATATTTTTAAATCCACTGCTAATGTATAGTCATCCACTGAATAATTAATAAGATTGTTTGTTTGTTTTTCTTTATGGAGGGTTATTTTAAGGTTTTCATTTTTAAGCATTACAAAAAATCTTGGAAAATATGATAAATGACTAAAGCTTGGCTTTCTATTAAGAGGAAAAGTTGATGTAGACAATGCTCATATTTAATTGGAGTACAGTAGTTTGTTTATATTATTTCTTAGCTCAAGAAAAGCAATTTTATCTATTATTTTGCAACAATACAGTCCCACTAGCTAAATATCAGCTTTAAAAAAATAAATGTCCACATGTAACTGGGTGCCCAAACAAATTAAGGATCCCCACAGACAAATTTCCTTTTTTCCCAATCTGAATAAATTATTCCTATTAAGAGCAGGAAGATAATTTGCAAAAGGGTTGTGAATTGTCTTGTTTCAGACACAAAATTAAGGTAACTTTTGTGTGGGACACAGTGGATGCCACTTAAAATTCTATTTGCCTGTAATGGGATCAGGTGGCATTGTTTTCGTCACACTTGAGGTTTGGGAAACCCAGCATAGAAACTATGCTAGCTTTGGAGCTTATGATCTGGATTTAGGATGTCTAGACCACAATGAAGCCTGAAATTAACATCTGAGAACATGACCAGTCTTCAGTTAGCTAGGATTTTGGGGATAAACCAAATTAAACAAAAACAATCATCTGAAAAAAAGAGAGAATGCTAATTCTTAGAGGTGTGATGGGCTGTATACAAGAAATTGAATAGTTTAAAAAAGAAGAGTCAGACCAGACATGAATGAAGTATTCCAGATTTTGAGGGAAACATTGCAAAAAGTGTTACTTAATATTTAAAAAGTGCTGGATGATTTTATGACCGTCTTTAACAATTTTCATGACTAGCCACATGAACATAAAATTATTTAATCTTATACATCAACACAGGGGCATCGCTGATGCCTGACACAGGGAGGCACTTGACCCACGTCCCGGTGCAGTGCCCTGAATGTCTTACCCCCCTGCCTCTCCCAGCCCTGTCCTCAGCTGGGTATCTGGAGCCAAGCCAGCTGTGGTGGTGCCTGCCTCTTCTGGCTTGGTATCTGGGGCCAGGCTGGCCTTGGCAGCACCCGCCTTTTGGGCTGGGCCACCCGCAGCAGCCACTGCCTCACCCAGCCCTGTCCCTGGCCGAGGATCAAGGGCTGGGCTGGCAGCAGCAGCAGCCCAGGGCCCCGACTCTGGATTGGAGCCAGGGGGCAGGTCCCGGGTCTTTTCTCAGGGCAGTGAAGTTCCTGCATCAACACAAAACTGATCATCAGTAGGAATTAGGAATGGATATTTTGGCCTTTGTGTACAGCACAGAACATGACAGACTTTTTCCTTCAGACAGAATATAATAGTTGACTAGATGGAAAAATGGCATGGCAAATCCCAATATCCTAGAAAATTTTCAAAATTGATTTTTTTTCTTTTTAAAACCCCAATGAGTGGAGAATTTAGCTCCTTGATTCTCAAAAGCTAACCAAGAATGTTTCAGCAATCATAATGGTATAGGGTATTGCAACTGATTTGACTGAGTTTAATTGATATGCTTGTTCTATGGATGGACTTTGAAAGGAGAACCTGAGTATGCTGTGGAAATGAAGAGAATGAGGAGTTCTATATAAAGTGCTGTGGGTTTTGCTGCAAAGCAAGATGGTATTCTTTCCTTTTCTTAAAAGAATTATTTTATCTTTTCTACGAATGATTTTACTTAAAAACCTATGTTAATTAGAAATAGTTAAGATTTTATTTTCTTATTGTCTTAATTCATATAGGTGCTATTTAAAAAAAAAATAGAAATAGACTGATTTCTTTGCAACTCTGAAAGACAGGAAAGTATAAAACCCAGATGCTAGAGACAGGAATTTACAGCTTCATATCTGCATTCGTATTCCAGCAACATAAACCAATGGTTACTTTTTGAACATTTTTAATATAACTCAGTTGACATGAAATGTTATAGGTCTATCAAGTGTCATTAAGTTAAACAATATTTAGTAGCTTGTAGTTGTCTTAAATAGCAACTTGTAGAAAGAAGGTAGCAAAATACATCACCCTTTTAAGTGAAATCACTACAAAGGAAAAAATATTGAGTTTGGATTATTTCATTGAGTTCTTTCTGTAGTTTCACTTAAAAATCATATGGAAACTGCAACTGATGATGAAGCAAATGCTGAACTTACTCAGTGGTGCTTTCCACAGAATGCATTTTTGCTCTGCCTTTTCTCTGCGGCCTTCACTGGCTTTCCATAAATGTTTGAGTGCAATTCAGAATGCTTGTTTAAACCTATAAAGCTCTAAAATTTGGATTGTCCCATCTGCTAAACTCTTTTGTGGTGAATTTAAACAGGACAGAAATACCTCCTAGGAGAATTCTTCCCATGCAGAGGTAATGATGGTGTGAAGCAGGTGGGGGTAGCCATGGCATCTGCTCGGCCAGCATGGCCACAGCAGCGCTGTCTCGTCTAAGTGAGAGTTCAACTGGGGTGATGGTAGGAGAATGTAACATTGGGGCGATGATGGGAGGTGGCGACAGTGGACATGGTGAAGTGACGTTCTGCTGTGTGGTATTCACTGGTCAGAAAAGGAAGGTAAACAAAAAACACCAAAGCGTGCAGAAAAAAAAAAAAACCTCTCTGCCCCCCCTTGAGTTCAGTTATGTCAGTGCCAGGAAGAAAAAGGGAGCTGTGATCCACTCCTTGACAGCTTTCCACCCCACCCTGTGTGACTATAACTGAACTCTGTACAAGAGAATTGTCTGACTTGTTTGAGCCCTGTCTATCTTATGCCCTTATCTAAAACTCATCAAATTCAATGGAAAGACTCCCATTGATTTCAGTGGGATTCAGATAAAGGCCTTAGAAGATTGTTTCTCCTTCTGTGATTACCTCCATCAGCTGAGAACACATAAGAGTCACAAAGTAGCAGCCTCAGGTTAAAAAGAGTGGAGAGGCTGAAGACAGGATGTTTTCAGTAAGTGCTTTTTGCATTTGGAATTCACTTATCTCCATCATACATAACCTGAACTTGCTAACTTATGGTACTTTTTTGATTAAGGCTATATAAGAATTCTTAGTGAATTGATGAAGCTTTGAATCATCAATGTACAAGAAAGAAATATTTTGTTTTAATTTAGTAGATATCCTGATATTTAGGATTTCTTAGTCCCTTCAAGTGGAGCCATAATTTCTTCAGCTTAATGGTTGGTTAGTTAGTGTGTCCTCTGCCTTGTGTGAATCAGCTCACCCTCTATCCATGTTGTTGAACTGTACATTCTTTTTCACATAATTGTACAGTACTTGTTACTTCACGTTCTAATCAATCTAAAGTGGCCAAAACTGCAATTACAATCAATGCTTGTATCGACAGAGACAGAACAATATTGAGAAAGTGCAGATCAGTAAAGTATACGTTTTGGCATTCTTTTTAACAACTTGCAATAAAGAAAGGCTGGTCCTATTGACTGAGTCATGAACAATTTGAAAGTTATTTCCAAACTTTAAACAGCCAGGACTATTCTAAAACAAAGAAAGCAGACACTATGTTTCTCACAAATGAGTATATTGATTAGTTGGATGAAAGAGTCAATCTTTATGATGCTGGCAGTTTGTAACCATGCTGCCTGGTATATCTTGCAAGTTAAACCATGTCAGGATCAGCCAGTTTTTAGATAAGTGCGGTTGAAGAGTGTCTGGATTGCTGCAAGAAGTGGTGTTGGTGATTTGGAGATAGCAATCTATCTTTTGTGTCAGTCCCAAAATAGTGCCACAGTTTGGTGTTAGAAGGTTCTGCTGTCTTGTTTTGAATTACGGACACTGGTTTAGGCATAGCTACAATGCCTATGGTTTTGCAGTTTCAATGGCAGTAGAGAAGTAGGTTGTCTTTGCCTATTTACTGTAGTGCACAGTCTTCCTCAAAATCTTTGTGTTAGTGGTTGAGGGATGCCGAGTGGGCTTTGTGCCTTTTTATGTTCTGTTCTTCTGCATATTGGCACTTAGATCTTGAGATGCTGGGTGTTAGAATACCACAAACCAAATGTAGTGAATAGAGCAATAAAACTGATGGGGGAAACACCTTTTTTTTCTGAAGATGCATCGGAACATTGAAGTTTATCTCAACTGCTGTGCACCTGTCTTAGTACTATAGAAATTCCTGTACATTTATTTTCAAACTATTCTGAGAATCAACCTTGAGACACTTGGGCTGCAAACACCAGCATCTGTTCAAACAAATAATAATTTTGAAGATTATTTTTGTTAAATCTAGTTATGTCCTATAAAGTAATTCTTTTAAATGAATCATATTTGATGTGATATCACCCAATATATCAAAGTTATATTTCTGATTCCACAGGAGACATATTTGAATCAGATGGGGAGTTTGATTTACTGTAGGAGGTATCTATTTTGATAGATGATGCATCTTATTCAATATTCAACAAATAAAGATTCAATGGGGGATGTTTCTGATTTGGTAAGTGAACTATTAGCTTAGATTTTGATGTATTTTCCTGGTAAGGTATACATTTATTTTAATAGTTGATGTATTTATTTTACTGTGAAGTGTGTCAAATCCATAATGCAATGTTCTTTCTTCTGTTGGTGTGATTTATGGATTTCAGAAGAAATATACATGTTTTGATGAAAGGTGATATAAGACATTCATTACACTCTAGCACGCATTCACAGTATTTCTAAATCTGTCTCGAATATCACCTCTTCTGGAGTGTTTGCAGTGGGTCAAACAGTAAGGTCTTTCTTCATATGAGAAATTTAAGTATATTGTTGGCAGAAACCAGTTAAATACAACTATTATGAAGGTGAACCCTCCTTTCCAAAAGGGATAGTCAGTGTTTGAACTGTGCCAAACACAGAATAGTGCTACAGCAATGTAAACCAATGGCCTGATCCTGCTCACGGTGGTTTCAATGGGAGTTTCACCATTGACTTAAGTGGAAGCAGGATTTAAGCCCACAATTTTTCTTAGTCTTTCTGTCACTGGTCAGTGTTTCTGTTTGTTTCGTTGTTCTTTTCCTGTTCAGGAACAGAGTAACTTATGCAGCCTATGAAGACCTGTAATCTCACACTGATCAATCAGGCTCATAATGTAATTTGGTGTATCTGCAATAGAGACCAAAATAAATTAGGTTTGAGATGGTACCAAACAGTGTTCCCGCTAAGCTGTGTGTGTGTGCGCACGCACACAGGTCATGAAACCTGTGCACACAACAAAATAAAATGCGCACAAAAAATTCAATAGTGCTAATATTGGTGCTCACAAAGAAATGTTTTTGTGCATACAAAGAAATTGTTTGCACACACAGTCTGTGAGTAATTAGAGGGAACATTGGTACCAAATAACGCTTATTTTACATGTCTAAATCTTGTCAAACAAAAATGGTCTTCTCCCTAGTTGTTTGTTATTATATTTAGTATCAAGCTATGAAAACAATCATGTTATGTCCCACGCTTCCTGACCTTTTGTATATGACTACTCTTATGTAATATTAAAAAAAAAAAGGCCACAAGGGAAGGGGAAATGGACAGATTAAAATAAACCTTTATAAATTCTCTCTAATGATGCTGGTATGTGAATATCCTACACAGAAATGGAAAACTGAAACTGCCTTGTAAAAATCTGAAACAGAAATTACTATAAAAAAACAACACTGCAGTGTACACAGGGCCAATTTAAAAGTGTGTAGAACTGTAATAGACCACATTCCTAGCTAAACTCAGAAGCTAGGTTTCTCTTGTCCTTGCTTCCACACTGAGAATGTTCTTTTGGCTTTAGTGTTTAGTTAAACCTGCTCTCTGACTTGTTCACTCCTTGGGAGGACAACTGGGTCTGGATCCCTGTATCTGGCTGTGCTGTGCTTAGCAGAAAGCATTGGAGGAGAAGGTAGTTTTAAGTCTAAGTGGCCTGGGTGAAACCTAAAGGCTTCTGTTAGATAAGCCAATTAGACCTATCCCCTTGGGACTGCTCACAAACCTGGGCTCAGACAGGCTTATTTCTCTTGGACTCCCTGAAAAGCCCTTTACACTGGCAATAGGGGGAAGTAGAGCTCACTGAATGGTTTCACTTCAGGCTTTTTCCTTTATATCCGAGGAATCCTATTCCCTCCTTTAATGGCCTATTTCTAGGTCTCTTGTTGTGCAACTGGAACTTCAACAGGGATGGAGTCAGGGGCCAGGTCTGTTCCTCAGCTTTTTAAGCTAAGCAGTCAACCCACAGTTATTTCAGCAGATTAGCCTGGAACCTTGCTTCCACTCTCAGCATATCTTTCACCCACATTTAATGCACCCTTAATAATTATGGCCTTCTCTGAGCCCCCATTCAAGAACTATATAGATAGGACAGGACCATACTTTATGTACTGGTAAAAATAAGCACTTCAAAATATGGACTCTAAAATAGTTATAAAAAAACCCTATTTTACTCGTCATGATAAAAACTGTAAAATTTCTATCTTTTTTTTCTTTTCATTTTATCCAGAATGCCCATTGTAAACTTTATGATTAGCATAATATAGCAATGTTCAGATTCCAAATTCGTCAAGGGAATATTTTAATGGTCCATAAACTCACAAAATTCATTATAAAAAGACAGGCATGACAAAAGTTTTATGAGCATTAGTTTTCATAAAGTCACCCATACATAGATGGTAAAGTACAAATGCACACTGGTAAAAGACATAGATAGGCAAGTATCTTGCTTTAAAAAAGTTGTCCTTTCACCCTCTTCCTGAGCATTAACCTTATTGTCTTTCCTGTGATGTTTACTGGAGAACACATACATTTGTTAATAAAAAATTAAACATAAAAAAGTATGATGATTTAAATATTATCTATGTTGTTGTATTGCATAATAGTATATTATGCCCTATAACATTGGCAGGATAGGCAAGTGAAGCAGGACAATTCATATTAATGAACAGGAAAACACAGCAGTGTGCAAGCTACCAGAATCACATTGGTTATTTTGGGGTAGTTTTGAGGTATTGGCTGGGATAGGCAGTTGTTACTGAGACTAGGAGAACTATCATGCAATTAGGGAGATGAAACGTAGTATGTTTGCCTTAGCTTGAACCAAAGTGTAAACATTCACACACTGGCATCATGCATTTCATGTTTGTTTTCTATGCTAAAAATGGGCTGTAATATTACTGTGATAGCAAACTGGAGAAGAAAAAACAGATCTAAGTATTAATGTAAAATTCATTTTATCATAGTGTATTTTGTTTCCATGGTGGTTTTACCACCATGTAGTGAAAATATTCTGATTTTATTTATTGCTGATGAGAAAACAAAATATTTTGTTTTTTGTTTTAAGAATATGATAGGAGTAATTAAGCAGAGTGGTAGTAAATAAACCCCAGTGGATATTATTCATTTAATGGGAAGGAAAATCTGCACTTGATTATTTTGCTGACAGAGCTTTAGTAAATAATATTTCATTGTGATCTCTACTCAGACAGCTCATATTCTTACTGAATTACATGAGATTCCCAAAATGTCAAAGCATATTGCTTTCCAGATTCCTAGCACTATGTTTGGCTTTGTTATTACTGTTTAGCTACTTATGTGAGGCTACTTCTACAATGGAGATGGAATTTAGTTTTCTTGGGAAAGGGAAGCAATGCTGTGATATTAGTAACCATGTATTTCTTTTGTGGAGAGGGAAGAACCATTATTTTTGTTAATACTTTTTTTTTTTAATTATAAGAGGTAGACTTATTAGCTGCAAACAATTTGTTGAATTTAGTAGCATCCTCATGGACCTCCTCCCATCTGGCTCTAGAGCGGGGAAAGAAGGAAGGGAAGAGGGGTTGTTGGTGGAGCTGCCAGGAACTACCATACTTGAAGTTGGGCAGGATTCTAAAACATGGTGCCTTATGGTTTGGCCTTCACTTACCAAGCTAACCACCAACTTAGGTGTCAGGCTATATGCTTCAGTGTGTAGTGGCAGTCGCTCATCTAACCTACTGCTTTGTCTGTGGTGTGTGTCATACTAAGAGTGATTTCCAAAGCGACAGCCGTGTTAGTCTAGTACAGCAAAACAAACATGGAATTTTGTGGCACTTAAAGACTAAAAACTTATTGTGTGAGCAGTTTCCTCCCATGAAAACTCATGCAATAAATAAATGTGTTAGGCTTTAAGTGCCACAGGACTCCTTGTTTGGTTTTTTAGGAGTAATTTGTTCTGGGATGGGATGAAATGGATTTTGATCAAAGCCATATAAAACTCTCTTGGATTATGGGATTTTTAACCTAAAAGTAACCAAAGCTCAGCAGTTTGTTCGGAGGAAACTCAGGGGACTGGAATACACAAAATTATCAGGAGAAGTTTGCAGAACTTCCTGCACTGAAGCTACTGAGTTTATCATTATTGCAGTTCTTATCAAGGGTCACATTTTCTGAGAACTTATCTCTAGTAAATGAATGGGATCAATGAAGGCCCTGTCATTGTAAATGGGCAGCATGATGAGGTATAAAAACCCCATGCTGGGTTAAAGGCTATAACTAGGCAGAGGTAGCCTCTGCCTAACCCACCATCCAGTCCTGCAGAGCACTCTCCAACTGGAAAAGTGTTTTGGAAACCCAGTGCAGAAGGAGTGAGGAAGACAGAGCTAATCTGAAGTCTTTTGACCATGGTTCTGCAGAAACCTCCCTGAGGGGCAGCCTGGCTGGGGATGATGGTATGGTTATCTTTTCTTCTGCTTTTCACATTATCTAGCAGTGAAAGCTGGGAGATAAAAAACAATGATGGGGTCACTCAGATGGTATCTGCAGAGATCAGACACTATTGACCTTACCAAAGTCCTGGATTGGGACCTGGTGAGGTGGGGTAGGCCCTTGTTCTCCCACCACTGTCTCTATTACTGGAATTGCAAAGGGGCAGACTATTACTGGAGGGATCCAAATCACCTGCCCACCTACTGTATCTCTGCTTAAAGAAAGACCAGGACTATAAGACCTACACCCAAAGAGGCATATTAAACTCTAGGCCACAAAACCCACTAAGAACTCTATTACAAAAAGACAAATCTTGAATTGGAGAATTTTAGGGAGGTGGGAGCCTTAGAAAAACTAATTGCACATACATCGGAGGGTCAACTAAGGATTAAAAATCCTCAATGCCACAATGTGGTGGAGGAATTCACTGTGTAATCTGCACAAGGAAAAGTCAAAAAATTCACTCAGGCTAGTAATGGGGATTATCTGTGAGTAAACAGAGATTAAACACCAGTTAGTTCAGTAATGCACCCAATACAGTGCACATATTAACTATTGCAGAACTCAATAACAGTGCTTAACAATTCAGCACTAGTAGTTTCCATATTTCAAAAACCTCATTCTACTGTCCTGGAGCTAATATGGCTAAGTGAAATTGGCAATCAATTTTGAGTGTATCTTTGTGGCTTGGAAAGTGTAAAAATGTGGCCAGAATCTGGACACAGGAGCAATTAAGTAAGCAAGGTGATTATCTATTGGTCTGCACCCTTCCATGTCCCAAACTACACAAACTTATCTGTGTGTATTTCATAGGAATGTGACTGGTGAAAATTATTTTTAAATCTGACCTTAGATTGGGACAATAAATTAATTTTTGGGCCCAGAAAGGAAAAAGGTCTAAACAGTCATAACTACAGCTGGGTGAAATATTAAAAACAAATAGTTTATTCTCGGTAAACCATAGTTTTGAACTGATAAAAACCATATAAGAATTGACGTGTAGTTTTGGCTGGAAAAATGGGATAAAAACATTTTGGAAGTCAAAATGTTTTGTTTCAACATTCTCTGAAACAGAATGTTTGTTTTCTGGTTTTGAAATTATATTTCATTTTGAAGTTTAGTTAGGTTGACATATGAAAAAGTGTCAGAAGCATCCCAAATGAAATGGAAAAATGATTTTTAAAAAGTTCCAGGTCACCCCCACCCTCCAGTATTTTTTGTTTGGTTACTGAACTGAAAAATCAGTTACTCCCTCAGCTTTACTCATAGCTCTGTAAGCTGCTCCCACCCACTTTCTGAAAGAATCAAAGCCCCAACAAGTTGAATTTGCTTTCTTCCTCTTGATTTATATTCAGCAATCTGGGAACAGAATTGAAAAATCATATGACACAGCAGTAAATCATGTGACTCTTCAAACACAGATTTCCATTCTTAGAGCTGAATTTGTCTACATTGGAATTTGAATAATAAATATGTTGCATTCAGTCTCTTGTGTGTGTGGGTTTGTGTGTCTAAAAGTCATCAAACAAATGATTTGCAAAAAATAATTCTCCCAGGCCTACTTGGGATATAACCAGCTCTCGGCCCCCCTCCCCCCAGCAAGTTAGGCTGAGCACTTCCTTTCACGCAGTTATATGCCTTTGGAGCGTCCAGTTGATTCAGAAGAATTACTTCTAGGTTTGCATATCTCTAATGCAAAGTAATGTTCTCTGAAGATATGTTTTCTAGTTTATCTGGAATGATGTCCATATGGCAAGGCATTTTAGTTGCTTCAGGAACACATTTTCTCCTTGTTTTGAGTATTTATGTAGTGCTTAATTTACCTGTGCACTGCATAGTTCACATGCTAGCCTTTTACACTCTTCTTTCTAGGTTGCTTCCTCTTAATCCCAGTAGCATCCAAATTATGTAGGTGAAAGAGTATTCAGTAGGTTTCATAAAATCAGTCTTTGTTGCTTCAAAGTAGAAGCTGTTTCCAATGTTTTTCACAGTAAGGACAGCTGGAAGTGCCCCAGGGTCGCATGCATCTGTGCTGTGATCTGCCCCATGTCCATCAGTTCCTTGAAGTGGAACATTTCTCATTGTGCTCTAGCTGAGCTGGTCAATTCAAGAGAAGTAAGGCAGTCAGTACCTTACAGAAACCAATTTTTGCTTCCTATTAGACTCTAAATACTAGAGGCGAGAAGTGAAGACAATCTTATCGTCTTCCTCTTTCACTCATTTGCTACCCAGCTAGCTACCTAAAGTGGAGTTCAGGACTCTATTCAAACAGTGTATTCTCCAGCAGTGTTTTTCTATTGTTGAATTTCATGCAGGCTATGAATAGGGTGAGTGGATAGCAAGTGTGAAAGATCAGAACAGGAGTTGGGGGAGGGGGGTAATAGGCCTCTCTGTGAGAAAAAGCCCAGAATAGCAAGACTGTCCCTATAAAATCAGGACATCTGGTCACCCTAGCTAGGAACATGGAAGTGTTTGGGTGACAGAATTTAAATAGAATGGATCAGCAGATGAGAATGGCTTAGCAAATTGGAATGGCCAGAACACCCTCTGAAATTATTAGAGCACTCTGTGGGTTATAACATCAAACTTCCTCTATGCTGTAAGGGGGCTTAGAATATGAATTTCTTAGGGTAATAAAGAAAGTACACAGATTGCCCTGTCTGAAATAAGTTCTCTTCAACTGCCTTCTCCAAGTCATTTCTCTACTTGAGGTAGGCAAAATATCCTTTGTGAAGCTTTTTCAATTACATGATTTTGAATGCACATAAATTCTGAAAAATTTGAATAGCTAAATGCATGTGTTGGGGGGAGAGGGGAGCCCTGAAAAGACAGCTTCATTTTTGAATTTTAATCCCATGCTGTTGTGAATTCGGTAAGGAAGTTGAAGCCTGAAAATCTTGCAGTTTATTACCATCTCTGTTAGTGATCGTTCTCAATGTTTACGTAGTGTAATATAACATTTTACAAATGTTTAGTCATGAAATAAGTAATCATTACTACCTCCATTTTCCAGTTGACAAAAAATAAGATTGAGCAGTTAAAAGAGTTTCAAAATCATAAATTCCTTTACATATGCACAGTTACCATAACTATGTGTATGTATTGGCTCATTCCACATTAAAAAAGCCGGGTAGGCTTATTAGTCTGTATTAGCATGCACAATTACTCATTTTGCTTATGCAGTTGTAAATTGTACATACACTTTGTACACGTCTATGTATGGAAAAAAAGGTGACTTGTTCAAAGTCTTGCAGTAGATCAATGCCAGAACCAAAACTGGAAACCTGATCTCCCAGCTGCTCTATTTATTTTCCTAAATAGAAAATGTGCTATGTCAAGAAGAAAGCATCTTCTATGTTCAGTTGCCTGTTGCTTTAAGTAAGTTTAGTGCCAAGTTTTCCTATTGCTCTGCCATGAAAATGCTCACTATGAACTCTGCAGCATTGTAATTTCTAAAAATTGGTGTATACTACAGAAATGGCACATATGCTTTAATAATCAAAACTTATTGCTACACAAAAATGTTGTTTCAGCTCTTTTACTGTATAGCAAAACAGTGGCACCCAGTGGCCAGATATGCCAAAACCCTTGCCAAGAAACTTGTACAAACCTTTTCAATAAATAAATACGGCAAAGAAAAAGAAACAAGCAGCTGTGTTTGAATTATACACTATATTTTTCTAAATGTCCCTTTAATATATTCTTACAAACTTCTACTAAAACTTCAAGGAAGTTCCATCTCAGTTGCATTAGTTCTGTTAGGACTCAGAATATATGTACAATCAAACACAATTACATAAATGTATTCCAAAAAGAATATTAAATAGAAACTAAACGTTCAGTAGCATCCATGTGAGGGGAAGCAGCATTTTCCTCATAAGAACTAGTTTTGAGTGCCTAAATATTCTTCACTAGAGGCTGATAGGACATATCACTCAACTGTTAAAGAGACAAAGGTCCTGAAAGGCTGCCGAAGACCTTTGTGTGGAAGCAATTACTTGATAGTTTTGCCTTGAAGTTTCAAAGAGCCTCCTGCCTTGGAGATTAGAGTTTTGGAGAAATCCAAATTTGGCATTTTCCCTCATACTAATTTTTTGGCTCTTTTTGTTTTTGTTTTGTTTTAAAGAGATGTTTGTTGCTTGTATATTAAGGCAACATGTTAAATCAACAGGAGCAGAATGAGGTTGTATGTAGGCATTTTATAAACATTTTTCCTTCCTGAAACTGCACATCTTAGTAAGCAAATCTGAAGCTATACTTGACATCTGGAGAAGATAAGTTTGTGTGGATGATAAGAAATATGTCTAGATTCAGTAAGTCAACTCAAGGCTGACTTTTTGTCATATTTTGGCTTTAGAATATTGTTGGAAAGCTGTTAAAATTTCAGATACTCCAGTACTATATTATGCAGTCTGATTTCCCTTTGTGATTGCTGTTACCTTACTCATTAAGACAGAATTATGTTTAAATTTATGAGGCTATAATTTTTCTGATATTTTTTACCGTAATGAGCATTTGATTGATGCAGTAATGTAAATAGAAATTGAACACTCTTGCAGTCTTGAACTACAGAAATCAGTACATTAATCTGATGTTTCTCTGTATTCTGGTTTCCAAACTGAACCAAATATATCACATAGAGCAATTAATAAAGGGCACTGAATGAAATATTCCTTTTCTCTGGATGTGTGACCTTTTGACTTACTTAAGAAAGTAGGGATGGCCATAGTGGGTCAGACTGATGGTTCATCTAGCCCAGTATCCTATCTTCCAACAGTGACCACTGCCAGATGCAGCAGAAGGAATGAACAGAACAGGGCAATTTTCAAGAAGTCCATCCCCTGTCGTCCAGTCCCATCATCTGGCATTCAGAGGTTTAGAGCAGTGTGCGAAGAAGTGATTCTTTGTTTGTTTTAAACCAGCTGCCTGCTAATTTCATTGAGTAACCACTGATTTTTGTATTATGTGATGGGGTAAACAACACTGTCTCCACACCATGCACTATTTTATTGCCCTCTATTATATCCCTTCTTACTCATCTCTTTTCCAGGCTGAATAGTCCTAGTCCTTTAAATCCCTCCTAATCTGGAAGCTGTTCCATACACCTAATCATTTTTGTTGCTCTTTTCTGTATCTTTTAAATTACTAATATTTGAGATGGGATGACCAGAACTGCATGTAGTATTCAAGGTGTGGCTATATCATGGATTTATATGGTAGCATTATGATACAGTGGGGACAAGCCCCAGCGATGGCGCGTTAAGTGGACCGTGTGTAAATGAGACCAGTGTTCCCCCTAAGTTCTGTGCATGTGCACGCAGCGAAAAGCACTCACCGGCGCACAAATCAGTGCAGAGCCGGCAGCCAGGGACCCTAGCCAGCCTGAAGACACTCTTTGGGCTGGCAGGGAGCAGCAGGGATCTGGATGCGTCCCCAGCTGCTTCTGGATGAGCTGGGAAGCTTCTGCTGTGGGGGCCATCTGGATCTGCTTCCTTCCCCCCGCCCACGGCTTCCCAGTGTAGCAGAAGCTCCTCCACTTGTCCCGTGGCAGCTGGGGACGGATCCAGATTCCCCTGGCCTGCTGGCGATGGCGCAAAGCTTCTGCCACCACTGGCAGGCTTCAGGGATCCAGATTCATCCCCATCTGCCGCCAGACAAGCGAAGGAGCTTCCACTGCACCGGCAAGCTGTGGGGGGAGCGGATCCGGATGGCCCCCACCACGGAAGCTTCTCAGCTTGTCCAGAAGCAACTGGGGATGCATCCGGATCCCCGCTGCTCCCTGCCAGCCTGAAGACTGTGTCCAAGGCTCATGAAAAGAAAAAGGCAGCACTACTAAGGCTCGCTGCACGTGTTTCCTGCCCTGGCCAACTTCCGCTTGTAGGCGGCATGCGTTACAGAGTCCTGCATGTTAACTTGCTGGCTTTGGGGGACATGACCCAGAGCATGTGTTAACCGGATCCACGCGCTAACCGGTCACTTGTTAACGGGTCCCCACTGTATTTACTATTTTACAATCTGTTCCTTTTCTTATGGTTCCTAACATTCTCTTAGGCTTTTTAAACTCCTGCACTTTTAAAGTTTTCAGAGAATGATCTACAATGACTCAAAAATCTTTGAGTTTTAATAGTTAATTTTGACCCTATCATTCGGTATGTATAGTCAGGATAATATTTTCCTATGTGCATTACTTTCTATTTACCAATATTGAATTTCATCTGTCTTTGTGTTGCCTAATCAGTGAGTTTTGTGAGATCCTTTTGTAATTCTTCAGGTTTGTATAGTCTGCAAACATTGCCACCTCTCTGTTTATCCCTTTTTCTGGATCATTTATAAATGTGATGAACAGCTCTAGTTCCAAAACAAGTCACTAGGGGGCCCTGCTATTTACCTCCTTTGTGTTGTGAAAACTGGCCATTTATTCCCACATTTGGTTTTCTGTCTTTTAACCAATTATTGATCCATGAGAGAATCGGGTTCCTTCCCCATGACCAGAAAAAGAGCTCTGTGTAGCTTAAAAGAGTATACCTCCCATCCACAGATGTTGGTGCAGGAAGAAGATACTACCTTACCAACCTCGTTCATCTCATTTTGAGAACCAGCAGTTAACCTGCTATTTATTTTGTTAATGTGTACCATGTTAACTTTCTTTCTAGTTTTTTAGTCTAAATGTCATGTGGTATCTCATGCCTTTCAAAATTGTTTGTTGAATGTTTAAACAAATTACATGGGATAAAGTTTGAAATAATACTAGCTTTCAGTATTTTCCATTCAAAGGGAGCAGCATAGAAGAGCTACGGACTCCTGATTAATGTATTTTATTTCGGCAAAAAAGAATGTTATATTGCTATGGCCCATTTGACAAAACAATGCTTCTAACTTTCTGATCTACCTGACTGATTTATGTTAACCCATCCAAATAACAAGTGATGCCTTTGGCCCCTATTTCCATTTGGATCATCTTATATCTATCCCCCAGAGTGTCTTGAGTTTGAGAGAATTGGTACCATAGAAGGATTTCATGCATTATAGACAAAACTTAGTTGGTAACTTAAATCTCTTCTTACAAATTAAATAAAATATCTCTAATTGAAAAAAAAAAAGTGTGACAAGATAGGTTCACTTTCATACTGGAAGCAAAACCAATTTGATATTTGAATTGGTAATGTCTGCTTAGCTGGAAAACTAATATCTAATGCTGAATTATTTTAAATCAGGCTATACAACAGATATGGAGGGAGAACTCAGAAATAATAATAATAATAAAAGGCTTTAAATAAGGCATGTTTGATGTCCCCTGAGTCAACAAAATTACTTTGTGGTCTGAACTAATTTTATATTTTTAATAGGACTGTTAAACATTCTCTTACAAATCCCTTATTACATTGGTAATAACTTTTTCCTAGTGCAAACATAGAAAATAAGAATGTAGTAGCAGATGCTAATAATTGTGAAATTAAGTTCTAAAATGTATGAAAACTTGAACTGTGCAGGATTTGATTGGAATGTTCAGCATTTATATGAGTAATTGCATTATGATATGAGTTTCCCCTGCAATTTATTCTTGACTTGGACTTTTTTCCTATGAGAACTGACATAGGATTGAAAATCCAGTAGTTAAAAGTGTGTATTTTTAATTAACTGCTTGCAAAGAACAGCACTACAAAATGGGTAAGAAGATACTGCTAATGGTCCTCTTGTGGCCTGGGGGAGAAGACCACTGTGTTTGTACCTCTTTTTTTTTTTAAATTAAAATAAATGCTACCTGGCCATTGGCCCATTAGGTTCAATTACACGAGACTTCTATCTCTGAAGTAGATAACAAAAAGGGACGGATATTGAATATGACTAAGCTTCCATGTTTGAAGCACACTTATACTTTTGTATAGATTTGATACGTACACAATGTGAGTAGATAGAGTGATTCTGCTGTGATAATTTGGCAAGCATGCACAAAGCTTGTAAATTTAAAACAAGAGGAGAATGCATGCCACAGTATCAAAAGCAGCCTCAGTCTTCGTACAGGGGGATGCTGATCATTTAAGGCAGGCTACAGGCCTAGCTTGATCTTGTTCCTGGTTTAGTCCACAGCCAAGCTATTCTGAGACTTGTGGTAGAGAGGACCATGAGGGCTGTAGACTTCAGCCATATTGCAAGGGATGCTATACACCAAAGCCATTATTTTTTTGCTCATTATGGGACAAGAGACCTGAAGGGACCAGGACAGGCTATTAGAACGCTCATGTCAAAAGTTACCAGTCATATCTTTAAAATCTGCTAAAGAGGGAAATAACAGTAATGGGAGCTCCATTTGCAAGACAGAAAGAATATACCATAAGAAACATGAATTAAGAGAAACATGCTTTAACTGCATCAGCTCATTTGCCTGGGAAGTCATTGCCCATGCTACTGGAAAGTCCTGACACATAGAGAGACTTTTATACACACCCAGCCTCTCAGATCATCAACTGGCCTTTATATCAGTGGCTCAGAGACAAACTGTGGCCTGGGGAGCTGACTGACAGTGACTTAGAAGTACGGACTTCCAAAGGGGCAGCCATGTTATTCTAGTAAAGCAAAAAAAGCAAGGAGTCTTGTGGCACTTAAAGACTAACAGATTTATTCATTGCATAAGCTTTTGTGGGAGAATACCCCACTTTGTCAGACACTTTGAAGAGGGAGAACTTACAGAACTGGATGAAAATAAATGCAGGGGTAGAGTAAAACATTAGAAGGACTGAGTGACACAGAAGTTACTAAAAACTGAGGACAAAGGCTCGAAGACCACCTCTCTCTATCTCCTTCTGAATAATAAGAGTAATACTGCAAGAACCTCTGACAAGTCATCATTTGAGGCCTCTAGGTCTTTGGCCAGTGGGGATTGTGACATCTGGAAATTCAAGTTTTGTAAAGCATTAAATAGGAATCTTAACACCCTTCCCAGTGCGCGCACACAACCCTCCAAAGGTTGAGCCACCCAGAACTGCAGTTTATTTGGACTACTGTGTTTTTGTGTAACATTTCCAAATGTGGACAACAAAGCATGGGTCTTAGCACAAGCAGAAGGACTCTCTTTCTACAGCAGCAGGAGAATAAGAGGAAGAGAGCCTTAAGTGCTTATGAGCAGAGGTCTGCAATGTCTCTGAACAGTTTTGGGTTAGAATCAAATGCCCACGTTAAATATTGTCTTGTGTCACCAAGGCCAAAAATGTCAGTGTTCGAGCTGAGATTCATTCATTGCTCTAGTACCAGAGATAATTCTGCCTCTCATACAATTAAGCTGACTCCCCCCTCTTAGTGGACAGAAAGAGGACTGTGAATTACTTGTGACCTCTAGGAAATGAGTAATGACTTCAAACCAACTGATCAGTTCAGAGTAGTGTGTTTTTGAGGCTATATCATAAGGAAAAGACTTAGGCACATATGGGTATAGCTACAGTGCAATAAAACACCCACAGCTGTCCTGCGTCAACTGACCCAGGCTCATGGGGTTTGAGTTCTGGTAGGATAGATGGCTCAGGGTCTATACCCGTCAGAATCCAAACATCTAGCTCTCAGTTTTTTTGCTATAGAGCATGAGCCCCCTGAACAGCAGTCAGCTGACCTTGCTGTTTCATTGCAGTGTAGACATACCCTGTATTTTATTTTCTAAAGGGAAGTTGAGAAGCTTTTATAGAATTCTGAAAATCAGTGGTGAGGTGTCTGTGCCTTGAGGCTTTGTGGCCTCAGAATGATGCTTCTGCCCTATACAATGAATAAAATTTAGCAGTGAGCCTCTCTATTTTCATTCTGAGCATGTCTAATGAAAGTGATTCATTGCTTGGCTGCAAGTCAAGACACCTGATCATTATCAGATTTTTTTAAAAGCTGTTTTCTGCATTACGCAAGCCAAATCTAATTTAGATAAGGTCAGGATCTCAGCTGACCTTAAAAGTGTTAAACATGACTTTCCCTTCAGATCTTCTACCTTATTTCTGAAGGATCTTTCACCGTATCCCCAAGGCAGAGCTGGAAAGGAAGGCTAGTGGATAATTCAGTCATTAAACTATCCTTAGACATTTGCTGTAACTCTGAGGCATTACATTTTAGCTTAAATCTTTAAACTGCTATCAGCTTTCATCACCCCCACACATTCCTTGCTTACCCTGGTGAAATATATGGGGCCTGGCTGCAGTGATGCAGAACTTCTTTAAAAATTCTCCTGATTCTGTCATTTCTAAAGGTGAAATAATGAATGAAATAGTTTTAGCTCCCTAGTCTTTGGGCTATCTTGAAGAAGTGACATGAGTAGGTTATTTTATTTAGTTAGTTTTGGTAGATGTGGTGGGGAGCCTGCTAATCTTCCCAGATCTATCCATTAAAAGGCTATTTTATGGCTATTCCCCAAACACAATGAAGGGTGACCGAGCCAGGAATAGGGCTTTGGAAGAATGCATGTTGTCCCCTATCCATCCCAAAGGTATTTATTGGCAAGGATAATTTAGTTTAGGAGGCTATGGCCTTTTCTACAGAGATTGTGTTTCTCGTGAGACTTGGATGTGTTGCAGCAACACAGAGTGGTCAGCTCAGCCAGTGAGAATGGCCCTGTCTTATAAAAAACCCTTGGGAGTCTGGCAGCTTTGGAAGGTTTGATGGTGCATTTTGCAGGTAGTGTGCCATGTGAATATATTCCCCACCTTAATGAAATGCTGGTGTGTGAGATACTTTTCTCTAAAATCCTTTCTTTCAAGCAAGAGAGGATGCTACAGACCATGAACACGAGAGCTGTGAATAGGTGAAAATTCATAAGGTCCGAATGTGCATTTTCTTAAATGCACTGTATATCGTAGCTTCTTTAGTGGTTCTTTCTGAGGGATTACACTTGTGTGTTTCCCAGGATTTAAAGTGCGTGTTTGTGTGGGGGGGTAATATGTTATAAAAAGCAGAAAGATCATTGAGAGGGTCAGTAATCATTTGAACTAATCTGAAACCTTTTGTTCTTTATCTTCTTTATGAATTCTTAGGGAAAATAAAACTGTCTTGCACACAGAGCCACCAAGCATAAATAATGCTGATGGAGCAATGTTAAAATTAACTTGCACAACCATTTTGATACAGAACAAAACAATTAGGATCTCAATTGTTAATGACTATGCTAATTTTATCTACATGTTGAAAAACACAAACAGTGGGACTGGAAGAAATAAGTAAAAAGAAATAAAACATTTCCACTGATATGAAAGAGGTGCAGGGCTCTCCTTTTTATTTTATATCTTATATATAAGGCTATAATTTCATAAAGGTTTTTTTTGTAGTTAATAATAATAATAAAAACCCTTTAGGACAGCAGTCTTGCAACAATAAGGCAGAATAACTTCCCAAATGCATGGAATGTGCAGCAGTGAGCTGTGCCATGATGAAGGTGGGGGCATGTATCGCTTTTCAGGGTTTGTTGCAGATGGAGCTGAGAACCTTATGGAAAGTGTTATTGATAGGTCTGGCAGGATTTGGTTTAAATGGAGAGCTGTCAGTAAACATTGATTTCAGGTGACACAGTGAAATCAATGGGAACAAAATAGCTGATTGCCAGCAAGAGTGAAACCTCCCCTATTGAGCCTGTAGTGATCAGGTGTCACTGGCTCTGCAGAAGTAGCAATGCAGCAGACTTTCTGCAGACCTGCTGTCAGGGACCTACCTGCTCCTTCACTCCAGTGATAGTGCAGTGCATTGGGGCTCCCTGTGCTGTGAAGGGTGGGTATGTAGAGTTTCCAGGGTCCCAGGTTTTAATCAGTTCCAATTGCCAGTTTTTTAGCCCAGTTATTTAAGATATAATGATATCTTTGAAATATCTTTGAAAGGAAGACTAGCATTACTTTGATTTTGAGACTTAAAATGCACCTATTGCCGAATGGAAGCAGCTAGCATTAAACTTGCCAAGTGCTCTCTCTAAAGCAGATGCAGAGGCAACTAAAACTCTTGCTGCTGTCTTGTTGGCTCAGTCTTCTGAGCATCCACAAAACTCCCTAGAGTTACTGTTCAAAGGAACTTGATCACTGCACTATGACAGTATTCTTCAATCTCATCATTGAACCCTGCCATTTTCCACCATCAACACTACACAGTTCTGTGTAAATAATTAAACTGCTGATTATTTCTCAATTTCTTCTGACTGAGGGCTTCCATGTTTCACAATGATTCCTGGAAAGCTTGAACAAGCTATTTAGCGGCTGTATGGATCTTCCTTTTCCCCAGGTTTTTAAATCTTCCCAACTATATTAAAAACTACCCATTAAATGAATTGCTTCAATTACTACATAAAATGGTAGTTACATGTGGCTGGATGGATTGAAGGAATGATAATGAATAGGCACATGTTTCACTTGCTAAATAAATTTGTTTGCAAAGGACGCACAAAGAAATAACCATGGACTCTACTTGGATCTCAAATGTACAGTATGATTCAACAACTGATAGCTTGATAATACTGATGGGTTTGTTTGTTTGTTGCAGGTGAGTGCAGCATATAAATCAGACACCCATGCTCCAGCTGGTCTTGCTTATTTTCTGTGTGACCTTACCATAAATGCATTGGTTTTCATCTGTATTTAAGGTCAGATGAAAGCTATATTATGACTTATTTCACTAGCCACACAAATGCAATAAATATTTCAAATACTCTGGGGAATATCTAGTAGATTCTCCCTTGCAGAATGAAATACTATCTTTTTCAGAGATTGCCAAGCTATCCATTCAGTCCTTCATATAGAGGTATACTTTGTTTTCTTAGCCAGGGAACAACAAAGTTCGAATTTATTTCATGGTATGTGTTCTTGTCTAGTCGGTCGCAAAATGACTTAATACATGCTCTTCCTGACGATAAGTCACTAAGTGCTCTTTGTGCTCTACCATCATAGCAATAAATACACAGTCACGTGGCTGATTGTATAACTGAAATAAAACTCAGGCTAACGTTGTACATCTCAAGGGATGCTATATGTATCTTTCCGTGTTCTATGCCAGATTATAGTTTGTCCTGCATCAGTGTGCTAGAGAAAAAAGAGGGCAGAGGGAGATCCTTCCACCATGTTATGTGGGTAGGAACCTCCTGTAATTTGGATGCAAGAGCTTGGTTGCACAAAGTGGGTGGGGTAAATACCCCCAGCAATTATTACCCAATACAACAGCAGTTCTCAACCACTGTGATGCAATACACTGCTAGGAGCAGGGAAGAATGTCACCGGGAGCCATCCAGAGTTGGAGTGTGGCGGTAGTTTCCTGGCAGCAATTTCCCATGGTGGGATTTTTTCTTTTGGCAGAGGAGTCAGTGTGCCATGCACAGTTATGCATACCACTAACTGTGTCATGATACTAAAAGCTTGAGAACCTCTGCCATACGATAGCTGGAGATTTTGCAGATTCCTCTGACTCTTGGTTGGGATTGCAAACCTTTATTTCTTACAGTTTTAAAGCCAAGTTTTCTTAAGGGCGACTCAATTTAAAAAATAAAACTAACTTTTTATGGAGGAGCAAAGGCTCTTGCTATATAACAGTGGTAGAAGTGAGGCTAGTTAAGTATTCTAGGTAATTTTTCAGTTTTTCTAGCGAGTCAAAAATTTCCACTGCAAATGTTTACTGGGGGTGGGGAATATTTTTCAAGATTTCTTTTTTTCCTTGAGAGAAGAAGAGAAAAAAAAAACCTTTCTGATCAGCTCCCAGTAGAAAGTTCTTTCAAACCATAACCTTCCCACCCCCAAGGAAACAGGAGTAGCACTGTACAGTTGTGTTTGGGTACTACAGTCTAATTCCTTTTCTCAGACTTTCTAAGTTTCTTTTTTTTAAAAGTCATCTTTACCCTTTTTCTCTCTGATCCAGTTCTGCTTCTTTCATCATAGTCTTCCTTGTCATCAGTTATGTGACATAGTCCCATGCAAGGGGTGGGAAATTTTGAGTTGTTTTTTTTCCTATTGTACATATTTTCCCTCTTGGTGATCTTTTTTGTCTGTTCCCCAGCTGTTAGATATTCTGGACTTCAGATGTTTAAACTGTGACAATCAGACTTATGCTCTTCACACTTCTATACAGATCCTTTCTGACTCCTGTGGCTTGCCATCAGGCTGATTCCCGTCAGCACTACAGTGAAAGGGAGTCCCCCCCACTTACCCTTAAATGAATTTCTAGAGAAGCTCCAACCAGCAGTGGGGAAGTAAAATAAATTAATGGTTGCCCGGGTTCATTTTACTTTACTCCAAAAGATGTAAGGGGGGTTTAATAATGAGATGATGCTATGCTGAGTGGCCCCACCACAATCCCACCCACATAGCCCAAACACCACAAACTGCCCTCACAGGGAAATCGCCAGAACTAGGAAGGTACTTTCTAGGTCAGGATGCCGTGGATATCCATATGCCCAGTTCATGGAAGCAGTGAGTACAGCGTGATCCTAACTAACCCAGACCAAGGGCTTGAGACATACATATTGCGGCTCTTATGGTCTGGTGGCCTTTTGTGCTTCATAAAGCCTGTTAGCAAAATGAAACTCTGTCTCGACTCATGTTGATTTTTACTACTGCATTTGCACAGAAACATGATGGTGGAGTCAACAGCACATTGATCTCTCACAATGGAGGCAATTTCCTGTGTTCAAAAACTTATAATGAGACTTAAAAAAAATACAAGCAAATCTAGTAAATCAACTGAGGAGATTATTGAACTGAGTGAAGCTAGACAAGCTTGAAAATATATTTCCTGTTTGTCCCAAGTTGTAACTTTCCATTATTGGTTTGCCTGTTCTGATCTAGTGGGAGTTGTTCTTCAGAGCATATTTAGTTAATGAAGTCTGACTTTCTCTCTCTTGCTAGATAGATACAGATAAATGCATACAGTCGATACATTTAATATTATACTGGAAAAAAATAAAAAGGTACTGAACTCTGTGGGCCGGATCTGCAGTGGCTGTAAATCAGCATAGATCCAAGGAAGTCAATGGAGTTTTGTTAATTTACCCTAACTGGGGTTCTGATCCTGCATGTACACAGTCTATTTTCTAATGAATATTCTGATGCCATGGGGAAAATAACTTCCCTAAATAGTGAAGATATGTTTGCTATTTAAATTCTAAAGACTCTTGGTGTGATGAAACCCCAGTTCTGAGAGATGAATGTTTTCAACTTAAACTGAGTTCCTTTGTGAGCTACATTTTGAAGCAGCTGCATTTTAAGCATATTGAAAAGATGCAATTAACCAAGCAATAGCAGACCCAAATAAGCAGGATATTTTAATAAATAACATTTAAGCATCCAGACGATTAGGAAATAAAAAAATGTACATGTCTAATAGTGTGTCAAGCCAAGAAATTAGGAAACTTACTGTGTAAATCCTATCAGATTTTCTCCAAATAAATCCCCCTTACATTACAAATATCAGTAGTCATTCTCCAAATTAATATCACAGTTCAGCACAGCACATGCTTAACTTTGTTCTTTGCTAGATCAGGGCCTAAAAACATCATCCTCTGCCATGATGTATCCTGTAGAAAAGGGCTTTTGAAAGAGACCACATAGGGCTTTCATAACCTTTATGGAGATATTTTCACATCAAAGAGCAGGATCCTCTTTGAGCAGTATCCCTAAGTGCTCCAATTCAGGCATGCATATGCCCCTGCGCTTTCAATCAAAGATCTTCCTATTCAGCCTGTGCATGTGTTGCTGATATCCTCATGCCCCGCACAGAGACTATATCAGGTTGTGTGTGCAAACCACCCTCAGTTTCCATCTCAACTGCCTCAGGATGAGACATAACTTCACATTTCAATGTGGTATATATCATGACTGCTTGCTAGTTTGGTCTATCTTAGTATATTTTGTTTTAGTTAGTTAGTTAGTTACTGTTTATTTGAAAGATAGTTTGGATTTCCATCAGAGAGCTTGCTCATTTTGGCACTTGAGTGGTCTTCAGTTGCATGTAGGAAAATCTACCCTAGTTTCTGTACGAAACATAATATTCATAGGTGCATCCCTGGATTTCTTGGCATCCAGGCCTTTCCTAAATATAAACAGATTTTTGACACTATCAGATCTTGTCAGAACTATTCAAGGAAGCTTTCAGATTTCACTAAAAAACAGGCTCAATTTCTAGATCATACGGGGCCTTACACTTCTGTGACAGATAATGCAAAGTTGTGGCTTTAATATCTTCAGGGAGGACTCAAAGCAGTTGACTTGCCAACCAGAAACAGCCTAGAGACACAGGTGTGGGTTCCTTAACAGGTGAAGCTCTCCCTAGATAGGCGGAAGTTTAATCTTAACATATAGGGATAGGAGTTCCTTTCAGCCAAGCAACACCAATGGTAACCATAACCACACGTGCTTTTCTGTTAGGTACAGAGGAGACAGTCACCCCAAGAATTTACCTTTCACACTAACCTGCTGAAGATCAGAATGGCAAGAAACGTGTGCCTTCATTTTCTGTCTTGTAGAAGGCTCAGGTCTATCAAAGTCATGACAGACAATATGGCCTTTGTGCTGTTATATATTAAAGAAACAAAATGGAACACAAACAATAATCAATGATTACTTCAGTTACTCTTTGTCCTGTGTGTCTTTCTAGAGAGCTTTTAACAGAGATTACACCTATCAGAGTGAGTCCACCTCTGGTGGGGTGGTTTTCTTACCTGGTTGTTCACCCTTAAAAAACATTTCATGTTTCTGTAAATGGCCTACATTATGTAGATCATCTTAGATGGGATTCCACAGGACTATAGATTATCCTCAACCTGTGTCTGTGTAGGCAGTCAAAGGCCTTTTGAAAAATCATTAAATTGATGATAAAGGGAAGGTTGCCATTCTGGGCATTTCTCCAATAGTCCTTAGTATGAATATATGGTCTATGTAGAATCTCTTGGGCCTGAATGTAGCCTGTTCTTCTGTGAGAAGAAGAGAAAATGGATGAAGATTTTCATCTACCTATAAGACATCATTTCCAATATTTCTGTAATTCTTTGTGGAGGCTGTAAAAAGAAGGCTTTTTCTGCTGCAAGATGAGGTGAAAAAACACACTTTTATGGCTCTTGATAACACAGCACATCACTGAACATTCCTACAAACTCTTGCTTAAGTTCTCATTATAAAACTTGTATTTCATATTAGGGGGATGTGTTTTGATCTTTGGTCAGACAGTCTTGCTGGTCTGCTGGCAAATGATTCTTGGATTTAAGATATGCCAGTTGCAGTACATTAGCAACTTTCAATTAAATATTTCTGTTAAATATTTTATGGAAAGCACATCACAACAATGAATGCTTATCTGCATCTTTCAAAACCTAGCCCAAAGGAACATAATCTAGAAAACTGAAGCAATAGTGAAGTTAGAAAAGCTACCTTAGAGGCTATATAAACATATTTGGAAGCTTTATGGCTTAGGGGTGGAGGGTGTCATTTTCTTTGACACCTTGGGAAGTCTGTCATATTGATACACGAGAGAATTCCGAATCATTTCTTAAAATTCAGTCAAAGCAAAAGCAAATTTGTTATAACATCGTGTCATGCTAAATTAGTCAATATCAAATTTTGCATCAGTATCAAGGTTTATTGAGCCACATAGGATTTTCTCCCACAAGAGCTCATGCAATAAATAAATTTATTAGTCTTAAAAAAGTGCTACAGGACTCCTTGTTCAGTTTGCTGAACTAGACTAATGTGGCTACCCGTTTGGAATATTCAAACCCAGGTTGCTTTCAGATGGACATATGTGCTAAGTGTTGGTAGAAAAAGCTAACTGCTTCTACTGAATGTTGTAGTTGTAAATAATTTTTAGCAGCAATCAGGAAGTGACCATGCTGTGACCGTTACATTCCAAAGTGGACCTTATTATTGTTATCCTTGCTTTTGTCAAGGTTTGATTACTACAATGACGATACCTGGAAGTGCGTCTTCAATTTGTTCAGAAAGTGAAGCGGGGGTGAAATATGGCAGGCAACTGAAGTGGTGTATCTCATTGGGAGCACATGACACTTGTACTTTAGACTCTGTCCTGGCTGTTTATTGACTTCCTAATGGAGTTTAAAATATTAGTTTTGAAAGATAAAGCTTCAAAAGACCTGGGACCATCCCACTTGAGAAATTATCTGTTTCTCTGCATGATAGTGCTGAAGCTGTGGTCAAAAGACGTTCTTGACTTAAATTCCCTTGGTTCAGCAGTGGGCTGCTGGCAAAGTGGTTTCCATGTGAATCTCTTGGCTGTGCAGCTTGCTGTTTCTAGCTTCTGAAGTAGCTACAGTCTTTTGACCGCTAGAACAATGTTCAAATTATGGGATGACTTTTGGCCTGGGTGGGATTGGGGCCTTGGTGAGGGGAAGGATTATTTGTTTGATTTACTAGATGATTAATTTATAATTGCTTTCCTACTAAAAAAAAAAGGGCTGGGTGGCACTGGGGCCTTCCTATACTGCCAGATGGTTACTCCTTATGATGAGAAATTTAAATACTACATTAAATGTGGACATTTTTAAAAAAACAGAAATAAGTAAAATATGGTTTCCATTTATAGAAATAGTGTAATGTTTAATGGAAACTTAAGCTGTATAATCTTACGTACAGCTTTCAACTTCCTAGATACTGAAGCTAGTGACGTTTAGCTTTCACTTTTAAACATGCCTAGATATTCAGGAAATAAACTGTAGATGTCTTACTGTATCCAGTAGACCAAGATACCAAAAACCTACAGCTACAAAGAATAAAGCTTGCTTGCTTATTAGGTAAGTGTATCACAAAAATAGGTAAACTGTAGTATCCTCAGCAGTTCTAGCCACAGTGATTTAGCCTTAACTGCTGAAAGGGGTCTGCTATGTTGCTCAATTTCTTTTTCTCATGACTTCCAAGAATTGGTGGTGAATCAGAATGAGTGCTAGCTTAATATGCTGTTCAGGGCAACTGGGCCCAAGAGAAATATTTTTATCAAACAGTATGAGAGCTGGAGGCTGCTTCTTTGATTTTGATTACTTACCCAATCAGTGACATAGCAAGTCAAAGTGCTGTCAAGCCCCTCAAAGATTTTGCTCGTGAGCTTCTTGCTGTTTACCTGGTAGGTATTTTCTCTGCCATACAATTCTAGATGCATTTTATTAGGTTTGCAGCAAAGTGTGTGAACCCTACATGAAAAAATAAAATTGGGTGATTGGTCTTATTTCTAAAAAGGTTGGCTCCACTCTTTCAGTTTCCACAGAAATGATTACTAATGTTTCCATGAATTTGAGCTGAACACTCACATTCACACTCACACTCTCTCTCTCTTTCTAGCAGTAATTTCCACTGTTAATACTGTAGGTATCTTGTTCCCAAAGGGGTGTCGCTGGCGTCGGGCTTACAGAGCTTGACTCCAGCACCCGAGCCCCGGGTTTGTTGCCACAGGCTGCAGCAGTGGCATGTGAGCCCTGAGTCCCAGCGACCAAGCCCCAGGTCTTTTCCAGGGCCAGCAGTGCTCCTACTACACACTATTTACAAGTGAAAAATGTGACTAGAAAGAATAGTCCCAATTTAAGAGAACAATTGCATTTAGGAAAGCATCTCGAACAAAAATTGCCCATACAAAATTCCTTTTAATAAAATGCAGAGACAATATGTAATTCAAATTTTTGTAAGCATTGAGCTGGTGAAACCAAAGCTGACAAATCAGATCAAGAGAGGTGAATCATGATATCTGAAGGTGAAAGTTCTGTGCAAAGGAGAGTTGTAACTCAAAAATAGTGTCAGAATGAGAGAAGACAATCAGTCCATTTATTATTATAATTAGGATTAGACAGTACCATAAAGAAGTATTGTGAACATTAGATCAAAACTTATACTTGGTGTCCTATAGCTTCCCGTTTTGCTTACAATACATGTATTTTTGTTTATTACCTTGTTCTCTTAATTTTTGCATCCTCATCTGATTTTCCAGTATTCAATCCTTTTTTCTCTAAATTTGAAATTTTCCCTTAAATGAAACTAAATTTATTAACGTTTCTGTTTATGGGACCCACTTAGAAAGGTGAAATCACAAAAAAAATGAATGTGTGACATTATCTCAATTCTGTACACCATCACCATCTATAAACAGAATGACATTTCCACCATGAGGATGATGGACACTTGTTCCTATGCTATGTTTTTCACATTTCTCTAAGGGGTTGTTGCCCCCCGAAAAACAGTCTAAGAACTGCAGAGACCTATTCATTCAGCTATACAGTCATAACAGAGTGCTATGATGCACTCTTCAAAGTTCTCCAAGACAATGTTTGTTCCAGTTTTATTGTGTCTTGTGTAAAGTGCTGGACCCTCTCAATACCTGCTATAATACTGCGATCACAGGAAATTTTGTAAGTGGTATTTGGTATATTGCAGGATTAAGGTCTTGGCCTCCCAAATCAGAAAAGCAGTTAATTGTGTGCTTAACATTAAATACTTGATTAGACCCACTGAAATTAAGCCAACCATTTATTTGCTTGAAATTAAGCACATGCTAAAGTTCTTTGGATCTGGACTCTAAATAAGGGTGCTCTAAAGAAAAGTTATAGTGACTACCTAGAATTAGGATCTCTATACACTGCCTGAAACTTTCAAAGGGGTAGTTGTGTTAATTTAGTTCAGCAAAACAAACAAGGAATCCTGTGGCACTTCTAAAGACTTACTAATTTATTTATCACATGAGCTTTCATGGGAGAAAATCCCACTTCATCATATGCTTTGCAGATGGGAGAAGTGGGATTTTCTCCCATGAAAGCTCATGCAATAAATAAATTTGTAAGTCTTTAAAAATGCTACAGGACTCCTTGTTTGTTTTACCTGATACTTGTAACCTTGGTGGTAAACCTAAGGACTAAAGCAAAAAAATATGAAGAATAAATAAGTAAAAATGTGTGTTTGTTGGATTCCCTAGCAATACTGTAATATTACACAGATTGACATCTGCAGTGCCAGGCTTTAAAAGAGAGTGGTTTACTTTGAGTATTGTATTTAGTCTCAGCAGATTTCAATTTCCTTTCTAATTTAAATGAACTATATTAAACTATTGAACTATTTAAAACATTTTACATTTTGACAGTTATGAAAAATATTTTTACATTTTGATAGTTTTGAAAAAACAGTTGTTGTTTTTTTTTAATTATCAACTTACATTTTCACAGTTATAGGAAATTTGGGAGGCATGTTGGATGGGGGGAGATAAGCAATTATTTAATGACAGTGAATATTAAAGCAAAGGTTTAGCAGTTATTAACTCAAATTGTCAACATCACGTCATAATTTAGAAAGTAAATATCCTTAAACTGTAGTTCTCCAGCAATATCTTTCTTTGTCTGTAAATTTCTGTTAATAGAAATATTTTTCAATCTGATCATTTTATATGGTGAAATTGATGTTTACCAACATTTACAGACAAAAATCTAATCCTTTCAAGCCTAGTTTTATTACATATTTCTAAATGCACTAGGAAAAGTGGTGATTTAGTGATTCTGCACTGCTCTACTGACTCTAGTTCAGATAAGACCAGGCTGCTAACCCCTATTTCTCACCTGTGATTCCAGCCTATACATTATGAACATGCTGGAACAATCATTATATTATTTTTTTTTTTTATCCCTCTCAATTTACAACTCTGGCTGTCCTTGAGCAGGTTCTTTGTATTTGTTACAGTCTCCTGAGGGAGAATTCATTGACTGGTGACTCCACGTTTTAGCTTAGAGAAATTTCAGTCTCATTCTGGTGTCTTCAATTTTCCACAAGACCCTACTGTTCCTCATTGATTATGTACCAAGGATTAATTATGCTGTCACTTTGTGTATTTACATCCTTGGACAATGTATTGGCTCACTTGCTTTAATATGCTCAGCGGTTTTTTTCCTTCTATGGGCACATTTGTTTTGTTAATTGCTTCAGAGCAACATGTTGCCATTAGAATGAATTACAGTGATCAGATAGAAAAGTAATATTTATTCCTCCAATAAATCCGTGAGGATAATTTTCTCTTGTTATATTAGGAACTGAAATTCCTACATCTTTGCCTTGAAGGCATCAGAATAAATGGTGCTTCATAAAGGAATACTGCTTTAAAATATCTGGTAGTTCAGTGCACTGTCATGTTAAATGGGCTGGTATTTGCTTATTATCAATTATTATTTTAATTCATAGAAACGTGATCAAGCATAATGAGATTATGCCTCATGAACTCTTATTTATGATAGCAGTCAGATCTTAAAAGTACAATGCTGTGTGGATATCTGATTTTTATTGAGAAGATGGGAAAGAACAAGCAGGGAGTGAATACAGAAAATAAATGCAAAAGCTTTCCTCTCATCCAGAGGGTTTAGATGATGAAAAGCAACTCTCAAAATAGTTAATTATTAGATACTCTATTATAATAGTAATACTATAATTAGTAAGACAATTATTAACAACATTACTCTTTCAGGAGGCTAAGGGGAAGAAATCTTCATGAGGTTTGCCCTGTGCGGTTCTTTTTCCATTTGTTCTACTGATGAAAGAAACTGGGCTTTTAGCTCCATGAAGGGGTTTTGGGCCCATCCTTCAGACAACTCTCAAGAAGCTAATGCCACAAAGAGGCCATGTGTTGTGCCTCCAGCTCTTCAGCACCATTAGACTTTAAGTCCGCATACGTATATATATGCTCCTTAACAACATAACATGGCTCTGTTGGGGCTTCTCCAGCACACACCCTCTGAAAGATAGCTACCACTGCCAGCATACACTCTGTAACAGATAGCTCCCATTCTGTGGGGGCAGTGAGGGGTTGCAGGGGAATGGAGCACTCAGATATAATACACTTTTCCACCCTAAATTCTATGGGACCAATGTGGAAGATAATGTGCATCCTCCACCCCTGCTGTTCTACCTCTGCCCACTCAGTAGGATCCCTGGATTTGTGGAGTATTCTCCAAGGATTCAGGGAAGAGGTGATGCTGTCATAGATGAAGCCAAGATCTCATTTGTAAGGGAAACAAATGTGTGTGTGGGAAAGTTGTGTGTGTGTGTATGTCACTGACATATGTCCTCATAATAACTGTATTGTGGGTATGGGTTAAAATAAGGTGGTGCACACAGGACAGCACAGTTTCTCTGCTACAAAAAACAGAAAGAACCCCTACTCGTATTCCTGTCTTAGGTAAATAGTATTCCCTAACAATTCACCTTTCTCTTTGACTGGCTTCGGGGAGGGCTGTATCTGTCTGTTTCAATATAACCACTGATCCTAGTTTAACAAACACCACAAAATCAGCCTCAACTGAGCTAGCCAAAGATCAAGATGTTGTTCAGTGAAGGGGAAGTATGTTTAGTGTACCATAGAGGTCAAGCTGGTTGATCTCACACAAGTAACTGGATGACTCGCCTGACATGACCTTTTTCAGATACTTTAATTACTCCAAAACTGCATTATAAATTTTGAAATTATATAACACTATCTAAAAAGTATGTTTTGAAACCCTTTGTTTTTTGGTTAGTTTATTTTCCTTTGGTTTCCTAACATGGACTGATATCAAGGGGTCGGCCAAGTATTTCCAGGCTTGAGGTACTGATGTCAAGAAAAAACACTCTTTGAGGCTACTGCCATAGTCTGCCTAGCTGAATGTCACAGCAATGTCCTCTGTGAGGTAATTAGCTCAAATAATTTAGTATTCTGGGCTGAGACCATGCATAAAACTGACTGGTTCAGGAGCTCTATAGCTTGCTCAGATAGGGCTTTATGAACTGAGTGACTCAGAGTCTAGCTTTCTGGTGGGATATTAGTTGACCTGCTGCTGTGAAGTAAGGGTCTCAACCTGTACATTGTTAAAAGTAACAGGTGTTTGTAACATCCATGCTTCTGAGTATCTACAGTGTTTGGTTTATGCCAAGGTGTGGACATCTGTGAGCTCACGAATTCATTAGTACCTGTCCCTTGGTGACCTAATATGAAAACAAAGGTCTCTTGTGAGGTTATAGACGCAACACCTCTTCCTCATTTGTCTGGCATCACTAGTTTAAATCTTTCTGTGCTGATTTTTAAGGCACAGGTGTTTGTGAGGACTTGAGTTCAGCATCTCTGGGTGCTAGGATGATGTCAGAGCCTAGGCCTCTGTGAGGTGACTAGGTTTGTAACATTGGCATACTGGGCTAGTTTAAAGGGACTTGACTCACTGAAGTTTCCAGCTCAATAGCTCTTAGCCTGCAGCTCTGATGTCAAAGCACAGGCCTTTGTGATCTCAGTGGGCTAAGTTAGAGAGATGCTCTGTGACATCACAGGTTCAAAACTCCTAGATTGCTTGTCCAGTGTCAAGAGGAAGGTGTGTCTGTGCACTCACTGGCTGAGCACTGCCTATTTAGGAGGATTATCCCACAGCACAGACTTTTGTGTGCCAGTTGGTCTGACATAATGGGCCACACACTTGGTAGTTGATCAGTACCTTTAGCTTACTGATCTGATGTCAAATGACAAACTTCTGTGAGACCAGGCTGCCCAATACCATGAATTGACCTTCTAGACTGATTTTGTGGGGTCTGTAGTTCAGCACCTCTACCTTTCCAATGATTATGTTAAGGAGCCAGACCTTGGTGAGATCACTCATTCAGTAATGCTAGTTTCTGTGAAACTATGGGCTTAGCTGAAATAAGCAGTTACACAGTGATGGTTTGGAATATCAGTTAGATCCCACTGCAAGACCACATTGTCTGTTTAGAGTAGAAATTAATGAGGAGGAAGATATATTGTGAGAAGAGACTAAATCTGTTCCTGTTCACATCATTGTCCTGTGAAAGCTTCATTGCTATTCTTCATTGAGTACCAAAGTGTGTGTAGAGCTGTGCAAACATTGTCCGTGTCCCATGGACCTTGCAGTCTCATTAGAAACCCTCAGAAGAGTTAAGAACTGTCTGATACATGCAGTGATGGCATAAAAAGAAGTGACTAAGAAAATGGGACTGTCTTTGAATGACTGCACAAAAGTAACATGCTTTTTAAGAGAGATTTGAAGGAGAAACAAGTGTGTTGTTCATTTCTCAGAGAACAGGGAAGCCTTAGGGGAAGTGCCACTGAGAGTCCATTGGGTGTCTAATATTTCTCACCCTCCCCCTACACGTACTAATTAATAGGGATCCCCCTTGAGATGCTTGGGGCCCAAAGCAATTGCTTGAGTCTGTTTATGCCTAGTGCTACTGTGCTTAGGGGGCTACACAAAGCTGAAGATGGCAGGAGGATGGAGGAAACTGCTAAGGAAAAGCAAAGGGAGACCATAACAAAAACAATTGTGGTATTCTCTAATCTTCTTCTGCACAGTAGGATGAGTTCAGTTTAGTTCACTGATTAAGAGTCATGCACTGATTATGTGACAAAAGCAGTCCATGGTTAGTCATTTCTGTGCGTTTTCTTTCTTTTTCTTTTTCTTTTTCTTTTTTCTATTAGTAGCTCATCTTATTTTACTTATTGTGTGTATCCTAAGGGATTTTTAGGTAAGGTTGAAAATGGCATTTGCATCATATGGAGGCTGCATGCTAATTATCAGTCTGACAAGGTACAATAACAATACAAGTGCACCAATGAAAGACAAAAAAATGAGCAGAATATGCAATTATTTTATAAAACTCTTTCTGTCCTTGAGGGAGAAATCTGCACATTTACCATCTGCGACAAAGGAGATGTTGAACTGCATAAGTGAATCACCCCCAGCTCTGTATATATGTATCTATGGTAAAGGATGAACTTGAAATGACATTAAGCCATTTTGTTTTTGCAAGAAAAGACTAGAAAAGGTACTGAACTGCAAAGATGCATTTCCCTCTTTTTCAGAAGCCTAATTCAGGTTGATAAATGAAACATGATGTAAAGCAGAAATACTGTATAACCTTCTATGGAAACAATTCTTATACTGCACAAAGCTGTCATTTTCTTCATAGTACATGCAAGATGGAAACTTATAATAAACCAAAATAAAAAAAAGTGAGGTAGAACACATCAATATTAACAACAAGTTTTGACAAAAGTTTATTTGCATAAAAAAGACATTTCAAGAATATTAGAGGAATTGATTCTATCACAGAAGTCAGAACATTATTTCAAGTTAAAACTCTGCCTTTAACACCATAGTGAGTACAGATTGCAGAAGATGTAATTGTCACTCTTCTCACAGGTGGCTTCAGAAGACTGAGTGACCTTACACTCTGCAAATGTACCTTTCTTCTTTTTAGTCCTTCAAATAAGTTAAAAAAGGCTGCAAGGATGCTTTATTCCCACCTGTCTCGGTCAGTCATAGGTCCCCACAAAACTCTTAAGTCAAGCTCTGTATAATCTCATATCCTCTTCTTTAACAGCCATTCTGAATCTAGGACTTCACATTCTAAAGCATCCATATTTTCCTACAGTGTTCAACTTATAAAAATACCTAAGATATAAAGGCTGAAATTCTGTACTACACTTGGAGGATTCACAGCATAGAAAGGTGTAGCTCCGTAAGTCAGAGGACAAATGGGGTTTTAAGCTGCTTCTGGCCAACATATGCAGTGCATACAACAAAGTAATTCTTCCCTGGCTGGCTAACGTGCTTTTATTGTCAGTGTGCAGTATCCTGGCATACAGGAACTATTCCTTTCTCCTCCCAAAGTATTTATTTGTACCACTATAGTGATCAGAAGGCCAAACAAGATTCGGACTCTGTTGTACTGGTTGCTATCACACAATCCAAAGAGCAAAGTCAGTCAAGGAAAGGTGTGTGTGTGTGTATTTTGCAGTAGAGAAAGTGAGGAAGAGAGAAATGAAAGATTTGTCTTGGTCATATAAGTAGTCTGTGCACTACATAGAACTGAAGATGGATATTCTAGGCTTTAACCACTAGACTATTCTTCCAACTTGGTTTTAATTAACAGTGCATAGTAAGTCATATGCTTAGATGAAAAGAAGAATCTGTATAGTGTACAAAACCATTTTACAGGCACAAGTACAATGGAATTTATTAGCGTTCTGCTGCCCTGTCTCAGTTCTGTATGCTCACAGAACTCCTTATTTCCCTGACCATGGCTCTGACACTGATGAAACCCCTTCTTCCCTCCTTCTTCTTGATAGCCTTAATTATACTTGTAAGCCTCCCCCCACCCCATACCACTTCTTTCTATATATGGTCATATTCCATTTTGGGGGTCTGGGCGCTTTCATACAACCCCTTTTGTGTCCAAATGGAGGGGCAGGAAGAAGGGTGAGATCTTGGCCATGGTTAGGTTATGGCCCTATGTTTCTCTTTTTAAACAATCCTTTTAACCTTTCTTGCTTTCCCAGCCACTTACTTCACCTTACTCTGTCATCTGTCTTGAAAAGGAGTCTGAGATTTCCTTCACTTGTGCATTCATATTTTTCACCTTCACTATTCCTTAAAATATTTTAGCTGCATCCTTTATCTTTTCACAGAAATATAGAAAACCCCATCTAATTGCAGACAGGGAAGAGGAACACACTGTCTTTGTTCTTTGCCAGAATGTATAGCTCAGAGATTTTGACACTCAGGCAAGCCCAGAGGCAGATCCACAGGCCTCAATACTTATATGAACTTGTGTTACATACTTCTACCCTAACAATATTGATACTCTCTTTTGTGTGGGGGTGTGTGCGCGCGTGTGCACACAGGTACACATGCACACACATAATGTATATCTGACATCTTGTGGTAGCTGTTCAGTTTTGCACCTTGCTACCAAAGCAAGGTATCATCATCCAAATGCATTAATATCCCCCAAAATGTTTTTAGCTGGACTATAGTCTTATTGAAAGGCCTGAAAAACTTAAATATACAGGAGTTATTCCTTTTAAGAGAGGGGGAAACTGCTATTGTCACCAGTTCACAGCTGCTGGTTAACAATATTCCAAATGCCTCTGAGCTGTACCTCCCATTCTACACAACGTGACAGTCGCTAATAATGCGTTTGTATTACAAATTATTGGTGTGATCTGTGGCTCCCTTTCCTTCCTATCTCTTTTTTTTAAGTAGGATTGTCAAGCTGCTAATCATTTTAATTAGGTTAGGTAGCAACACAAAGCATGCAGAAATAATTCCTTCAAGGCATTGTCATTTTTCTTTTTCTTCTCCATATTGAAGGACAGTTAGATGAGAGTACAAGGTGAATCAGAATTGATCTCTATTGACAGATGGTGTAAATCATGGAAATCTCATGTAGCTCAATTGTCACAATTAACTATTTGACTCCTATGTCAGATATTAAAATAATTTAATTTTCTTTGTATTTATTAATTGCTTTGCATTTTATCTTTTGAGGAAATTTCTGTAGCATAGATACAGTATAGGCTGGTCTACACTGCGTGGCTATTTCAGCTGCAATTGAAAGGAGATATCCAAAGGACTTTAAATACCTTGCATGTCTCCCTTCGACTGCCTAATGCCTACTCACTGCAGGGTCTGCACAATGCTGATATGACAGGAATTGCTTTCCCATCAAATGAGCACTATACTACTTCCAGGTACCGTATATCATCACGTATAAGCTGACAGTTTTGTGCCTGAAAATTGGCTTCCAAACAGGCTCTCGGCTTATACTCGAGACAATATGGTAGACAGCCCCAGCCAGCAGTTTCCCTGACCATGTGGCAGGCCGGAGCCCCAGTGTTGCCGGGCGGCCATCTTGGGCAGTCGGCTGGGGCTGGGGCTGGGGCTGGGGCTGGAGTAAGGAAGGGACCCTGGCGTCTGGAGCAGCCACGTAAGGGGGCCCTGGCAGGGGGTCGGCCTGGACGTTGATTCACGGAGGCCAGGGAAGCGGCGGCAGGGACCGGAGGTTGGGGGTGGGGTCAGGGAGTTGAGGAAAGTGATGGGATGGCTGGGGGGGTTCAGGGAGGCCAGGGAAGGGGCAACAGGGCTCGGGCATTGGGGGGTGTCAGGGAGTCTGGGGAAAGTGGCAGGAGGACGCAGGGTTTTTGGGGAGCCCAGGGAAGCAGCAACAGGGACCGGGGATTGAGGGAGGACCTGGCAGGCTGGGAAGAGCAGCAGCAGGGGTTGGAGGGTGATGGGGAAAGGGATGGAAAGGGTGTTGGGGAATATGGGAGCAACAGCAAGGCACTGAGAAGGGAGTAGGGGGGCAGCAGTGAAGAGCCAGGGGGCAGCAAGAAGAGCAGCGGGGCAGCAGTGGGGAAGGGGTAGAGAAGGAGGGGAGCAGGGGGGCAGCAGTGGGGAAGGGGTAGAGAAGGAGGGGAGCAGGGGGGAAGAGGCAGAGCAGGGGGGCAGCAGGTAGCAGTGAGGGAAGGGTGGAGTGGGGGGGCAGTAGGAGGAACAGAGAGCAGCTGTGAGAAAGGGGCAGAGCAGGGGGCAGCAGGAGGAGCAGGGGGGCAGCAGCAGGAAACTGAAGTGAGCAGGGGGGTAGCAGTGAGGAAAGGGCAGAGCAGGAGGGCAGGAGTGAGGAATGGACAGCAGGGGGGCAAGGGAAAAGCAGCAGCAGAGATTTTGGGGTAGGGAAGCTGTCAGAAACTCCAGAGGAAGCCAGCAGCAGTGGGTGGGGGGTTAGGGGCCAAGGCCAAAAGGGGACCTCAGCTTATACCTGGGTCACCAATTTTAGCTTCTTTTTGGGACTCAGAATGGGGGGGTTGGTTTGTGCCCAGAACAGCTTATACCTGAGTATATACAGTAGGTCTTAACAAATTGACCTCAGCTAACTCTGGGTTTGATTGAGCACGTCTTTACAGGTGCTCAATCAAACCCGCATGATCTGTGCTTTGCTGTCAGAGCTGCCACTCAGTGTAGGCTAGCTCTAGTCACCATTCGTCTTGATACATTTCAGGCTACTACTAATATTTCAGAGGAAGCCAAGAATTATTTGGAGAAATGGTAAAGCATATAATGTGTGGATTAGTACATTAGGATCAAGTCTTTGTTGGAAACATGCCCACTCTGTAATAATCAAGAAGTCTTATTTTCCTTCTTTAAAGGTGAAAAGGGCTCCAGCACATTCTATTGAGCCACAAATAAAATTGCACCAGGCTGCTGGAAACACAGACATTTTGTGACATCTTGAGTGTGCTCAGCAAATCAATGGTCTCAAACCTGAAATATGCTGAGCTCCTTAAGTGAGAGCCAGCCAGGGAGAGGTGAACACTCAGCACCTTACAGTTTCAGTCCCCAAAATCTTTTATAACAACTATATATTATTTTCTTTTTTTCTGCAAAGTAAGCTCTCTTCAGCAGTACTTGAAGTGATTCTGTTATCAGAAGCCACTGCCCTTGAATCCAGGTTGCCTTCACGTTGCAATTCCAAGTAATAAGAATGAGTTTTCAGATTGCAAATGTATTTGGACAAGGTCTGTGTCTTTTACTGTATGGGTTTCCCCTCTGATAGCTGGCAGATTGAAAGTGGGTGGGGCTTGCGAGAGTCTGGGTGTATGGAAAATGAAAGGAAGAGTTTTTGTGCATTCTGTCTCCAGCCACTATTGGGGTTCAGGCACAGCCATGTGTGAGGACCCAAGCTATATATAATGGTTGAATTTTTCAGTCAGTACTGATTTACATACTATGTCTTTCAGAGTCTTGGTGTTACAATATATTTGTACAATGCCTGGAAGAAGTGATTCGCAAAATGGTTAGTCTTCTAAATACTGTCAAGTTCCAGAGGAGCAGCTGTGTTTGTCTAGTCTAGCAAAAAGAAAAAAAAAAAAGAGTCCTGTGGCACTTAAAGACTAACAGAAAGATGGAAGTGTGCCAGAAATGCCCTGCCACCTTATTCATGGGACAAACAGGATGATCCCTGTGCAAAAGAATAAATGAACACAAAATTGACATAAGAAAACACAAAACAGAAAAAGCAATCATTTAAGAAAAGGAAAATATGTTGGCTTAAATGACAACTAATCTAAACATTCAGCCAAAACTCAAATCCTCAGCCAATCTAAAATGTCTGAAGTTAAGGAAAAAACAAAACCAAAAAACACTACACACTTCAATAATTCCTTCTTTAAAGCCATTTTTCTTTGGCCACATATACCTCTATGCTTTGAACTAAATCCTGTTTACTTTAAATACATGGGTTATCTTGCTGACTGCAAAGTGTAAGATGAACACGTTTTGGTTTTTCGTCTATATGACTGCAAGGGAAGATGGTAAAATGTCAAAAGAATGAGAGTTCTTGTTGTATTTCCAGTTCAGCCAGAAGCTCGAAATTTTGCATTAAAAATTAGTTTTAATGATGTTTCAAGTTGAATGTTGAATGAAATATGTAGAGACATCTGAATGAAACTCATTCAGATAGCTGAATACCACAACTTCCTGTCTTACTCTGAGGTTAACTGATCATAATTAAGGCTTCTCCTGTTTTAGGGTAAAAAAGACTAATAACCTGATTTTACCAGTGTGTGTGTGTGGGGGGGCATATAAATCTAAATAATGAATATATCAGAACCTTGATTAGTAATGAACATGGGATAATCCTTCTGAGCACCCATCCAGATAACGATGCAATGTATTCTGCTTTTATAAACTGTAACAGATTTAATTAATATGATTTTATCTTGCCTCAGTTTGGGGGGGATGGAGTAGATGAGCTTTTAATGTCAATGTCACTCTCGTCTTCCATTTCTAAGAGTCTGTGACCTCAGACAAAATATCCAACATTTATGCCCCACTTTCTGGGCAGAGATAATACTTAGTAACTCTAACAAGAGTGACCCTTATAAAAGAAGGACCAGATTGTGACTGCAATAGGACTGCTCAAGTAGAAAGGTCCAACTCAGCCCAAGTAAATGATCTAGGAGAACATTTCACAAGGATCAAAAGATCTGTGTAAGCAAGGGCTGTCTGTTCTGTGTTTGGTTTTCAAACTTACGTGTCAGAATTTCCAAATGCCAGTCTGAGGGTCTGGGTGTGGAAGTAGGTATCCTGCCTCAACTACTCAAGGTTGAAAAGACGCCTTTCCTCTGTAGTCAAAGTTTTAGCTTGAAAATTTTAAAGGGTACTGTTATTTCTCTGTTACAGTGATCTCAGGGCTTTCCATACCAAATCTCTGTCAGTGAAAGGCTTTAGCACTTATACTTGTACCTGATGTGGGAAACAGTCATTTGACAATGTTCCCTATTTGAAGATTAGCTCATCAGTAAGCAGCATAACTGATGATAAATGATTGTAGGATCCTAGGGTTGGGATTTGAACAATAATTCTGTTCATATTTAAAATGACAGGTGCACCAAATTCAAAGATGTCCCCTAATTAGGAATGGCAAATGATATACCATCCACTCAGTGTTGCAATTTATCAAAACCGGATGCATCAGTTGCAGAACCATGCTGAGGACATTGGCAAAGAGCTTATCTTTCCATCTTCCTCTCCTACGCAAAGTGAAGTGAACATTCCAGCAAACATTTCTGCAGATTCTCTTAACTCTCAGCGCATGCATAGTCTCATTCAGTTGGAACTCTCAAAACAAGTCTCAAATGTCTGTAAATCATGCCTCCCTAACCCATAAAAAAAAGGTTGGTGGTTCAGTTAGCATAAGTTACATGTAGGTTTGTGTTCTTATTCAAACTACTTTATTTTGGAGTCACAACGGGCAATGACAAAACTAGTAATGAAATTTTGTTTTGAGTCACAGGCAGATGAATAGAACAAGAACATCAGTTAATTGAGTTTGTTGAATTTTTCCAAAAGCTCACGTTCTTTCTGAGTTTTTAGATCAAAGATAGGATTGCTGCTTAACTTATTGTTTTAATTACTGTGGCATCTGTAAGATCTATCAAGATTATTTTTCATTTATATGTATTATTGCAATGCCTTAGAAGCCATGGACTCAGACTCCATCATCACTGTACATGTGCAGAACAAAAATGTCTCTGCCCCACTGTCAGAGGTGGCGTTAGAGGTAGGCAAACTAGGCAGCTGCCAAGGGCTCCCGAGCAATAAGGGGCCCCTATCCTCAATTTGGTGGGCAGAAATGAAAATATAGAAAAATTGTTCCCATATCGCTGGGCCAGTGGTTCTAGAAACCTTACCACTTCTCAGTCTTGGCTCATCAAGGCAAACTATCATTAGGATCTCTGCTTCATCTGAAGTGCAGAATTCACCATTATCTGCCCATCACTTTCACAGTGACATGCTAAAGAAGCAGGAGCAACAGTAGCCAGCACAACAGCAAGAACTTTTCCAGTGGTCTCATCTTTTAGTTCCTCAGTGTGGCCATTTATTCTGGTATATTTTAATCCCAACTGTGAAATTTCGCCTTTGTGACAGTTCTTCCCTCGGCTTTGGTTAGCTCAGGTTACCAGGTAGGTCCATATAGGCTGCTATATACAAATACAGTGCTGCCCTCAAACAATCATTACAGTTGTGTGTGATATCTGTGCTGTATGTCTTTCTTTTGGTAAGTAATTTTTTAGCTTCTTTTTTGTATTACTGTTTAATATTTTTAGGGGGACAGAGTCTTTTAAATTTGAGTACTTCAGAGAATTTCATTGAAATTTGGTGTTTTTCATTTATAGCTACAGACTAGAAACCTTCTTTTCACTTATTTTTATTTATTATTAATTATTTGTATTAAACTTCTAGTGCACATAAACCAAAAAAAAATTGGTAAGATTTGACTGCCAAAATATTAAATTTGGTATTTGTTATTTTTGAGCCATCATTAATTTTACCACTTTATTTGTTAATTAATGTACATACATTTTAAAATTTTTAAATGTTCATTTTAACTTTGTAGTTCAGCATTAGCTCATTTGTGTTCAGATGATCAATTTACAAGCTTCACAATGAAAAAATCTTCAAAAATATCATATCCAGGAATAATTTATAAATTCCAGAGGGATAGTCAGGTTAGTCTGGCTCAGCAAAACATACAAGGAGTCCTGGGGGCAGGGGGACCTGGGCCATGCGGAGGCCAGCAGTGGGAGCCTATTGGAGGCCCTTTAGAGGGGCCCCCACAATGGGCCTTCACCTAGGGCCCCCAACTGCCTAAGGCCACCTCTGCCCACTCTGATGGAGTAGATACAGCCCGCACTGGGCAAGTCCTGTACAGGCTAAGGGAGGAGGAAGCCCTGCCCCTCAGGCCCTGCTGAGCATGATCAGACTGCTGCCCCAGTACAAAAGGGAGCACCTCATCTCATTCAGGGCTGACCAGCAAGAAGGAAGGATACCTGCTGGAGGCTCCTGAGCACGAGCTGCCTCAGCCCTAGCATGGAAGTAGGAGCCACCCTGGGGTATGCCTACAATATAGGCTTAAGTCAACTTAAAAAAAGCCCTGGCCACATTTGAAGTTCATTAAGTCAACTTAAGGGTACCTTAAGTCAACTTAATAACTCTCACTCTTTAAGTCAACTTAGGCATTAAGTCGACTTAATGCAGTGTGGCCATCTAAGTTGACTTAAGAAGCCCTCTGTAATAAGATGTGCCTGCTTAAGTTGACTTAGTAAAGTTGACTTAAGAGAAGTGTGGACTTACTAAGTTGGCTTAATAAAGTCAACTTTAAGGAGGCTTTATTAAGTCAACTTAAAATAAAGTTGACTTAGCTTTTGTAGTGTAGACATTGCCCTGGAGTCCTCTCCAAGGAACAGATATGGCCAGGGAAGTACCAGTAGACAGACACCCAGGATCCCATAGCCACCGGAGACCCAGGAGAGAACCACCACAGCTTGCTGGGTAGGAAGTAGTTCAGGGGGCCTGGAAGGGAGGATTACAAGAGACAAGTGGTCTGGCACCCCAGTGACTTGGAGCCATAACTCTGGCACCAATAGGGCCCTGGGCTGGGGTTCAATGGAGTAAGAGGCCCTGAGCCCGCCCCCTACCTGAGCATTGCATCCTTTATGGATAGCCCTGATTTGTTATTGATTCTGTGGCTGTTAGGCCATGCTACATGGACACAGGGGCTGCCTTGTGATTGTATTATTGACTCTGTGGCCATAAGGCCATACCACCCTGACCTGAGGGTCGTGTAGTGAGTGTGATATTGATTTTATGGACAATAGGCTGCACTGCCCTGACACAAGGAGTTAAGGAGGATCATGGAGGCACCCTCTTTCCTCACTCCGCTTGTACTTTACCACCCGGGGGTGCTAAGGAGGACGTGCCCCATGACATCCACAGAATTTATGTACAAGACTAAAGGCAATAAAATGGTAGGAAATACAAATAATCAGTGAGACAATGGCCAGCATGACAGGCTAAATGCTGACTAAAATCAGTAAGAGATAGTCTTTACATTTGAGAGGTTTTACACAATTTACACAAATCAGTGTTGTTGTGTAACATACAGTTAAATTCTGCAAACTGCCAATGGAGCCAGTGGGAGTCTTGTGTGCGTGTCATTTATAAGATCAGTCTCAGGAATTATAAAAGCAATTTAGGATCCTATGGGATGAAAGCAAATGATGATCATCGTCTTTATAAAATCTTTGGTGTTCAAATTATTGTAATACTCCTCAGAGCACACTTATGCTTACAACATCAAGAAAATAATTTTTCAGGAAAGAGATAAATGGTAAAGTTACTTTTTCTTTATTTTGGCTTGGTTCGGATATCAGTTTGTTGAACTAAGCTTTTCTGCATCTGAGCAGTTCTTGTTAGCTGTTTTTCTTTAACACATGACCCAACTGCACTACTGATTCAACTGCAGTATGCGCCTCCACTATTCAGTCCAGTCCTGGTCTTCTCTATGTATTTCATCCAAAGGCACACTTTGAGTGCCTCCATTCCTTCCCACTGTCCTCTTCATGCCCACACACACGCTCACATAAATAAGTAGAGAGCTTTGCTGTGCACCACATTAAATCTTTGCTCCTCAGTGATGGTCAAGAAGTAAGAATGTAACTGCAGACGTATGTGCAGAGGAAAAGATATACAAGTTTTGAGGCCTGTGATCCTGAGCTGGCTGTGTGCTGAGCCAGTTCTGGTGAAGGCTGCTCTCTCAATTGTCCTACAAAGCTCATAGTGTATTTAGAGATCAATGAAAAGTAGGGATGCATGGCCCAACCCTCTCATCACTGACCATGTTCTCTCCTTGCAGAGAGAAACAAATCTGCTTCATCAGCTTTACATGATCAGGAAAGTACAAGAAATGGTGCCATGGCCCTCTGTGTACCCTAGACATTGCCAGGAGTCTGAATGAGCTGCCACATCTGTAAAGTGATTAAGATAATACTGACCTTCCTCACAAAAATATTAAGAGTTAATTACTGCTTTTACAAAGCACTTCGGGAACCTTAGATAACTGTTAACAATATCCATAATCCACAAAATAATATCACAGAAGAAACTAACTTAGTTTTTTCCCTCATTTGTATTTGATTGCCACTTCTGCTTTTCAACTGATAGTTTCCAAACTAACAAACACAAATCCCTTCAAATCGATGCTATTTGCAACATTAAACATATGCAGGGGTTTGTTTTTTCATGAGATAAATAATGCATTTTGAAATGGTAATAATCCTACCATATTTGACCTGTTAAATAGATATAGTCAGAACTGCCTGCTATTACTCTGGTATCCAGCAATTCAAACCAATCTAGTTTTAAAGACAAATTATGCATAAACTTAAGCCAAGTAGTGGTCTCCTATGATTCTGATTCATATTGTGCTGACAAACCCTCATAATGACAGATAAGCTGCATCAAGAACTAATTAAGAACACAATGTTTTATGCTTCCTTAGCAGAACTCTTAGTCATGAAAATAAGTAATAGCATGCTGAAAATAACTGCAGCAACAAAATATGGGAATTTCTTTTATTCATACTCACAGGACATTAAATTGTGTCTTACATCTTTCCAGCCTCAACTGCTGTATGCATCTCTAGGGTGTGCATGCCAAAAATGAGCCATAGGCAGGAGTAAGAGAATGTTATTTGTTTCTCTCAGAATTTTCTTTTTGTTAACACATCATGATAAAGTGAAGATTTAGAAAAAATAGGCTTAAATTACTCTTTCTGGAAGCAAAAGTAAAAATTTGCAACTTAGCTTTTCATGTGTTTATTTCACATTACTGATTTTTTTCATACAACTTGTGTGATCTTAGGAGAAGGACATATCTTGTCAGTTAACCTTAGAATATTCCAGGCTGACTGAATAAGATCAGAATGATCCGTGTAACCATTTACTACCAAATAAGCAAATCAACTTTACCTTTGCATTAAATACCTATGGATCTATCATCTCTCCAAGTTCTTTGCAGGAATATCAATTTATATCAGGTAAGGGATGCAACCTTGAATTTTGAGCATGAGGAGGAGTATGGTAGTGTTCAAGCAGGTAGATTCTACCATAGTAACAAAGTACTCTATGTCCTAGGCATAAATTGTTGACAATATTCTCAGTCACTAGATAGTGAGTTGCTAGAGATAATGAGAGAAAATATGAAAGTGTTTGTCAAAAATTAGACTTTGCTCAAACCTTAACTATAGTTAAGGTCATTTAAAAAAAAACAAAACAAAGTTGAGTAGCAAGGTGCATTCCTTTATATTGTAAATAGATCTTTTGCAAATTCATTGTAAATTAAAGAAAATATGTTTACATTATGGCAAACCTTCTGTCTTAAGATCATAAAATACTTTGCCATCATTAGGTCCATTAGGGCTGTGGACTTTACCATTATGCATAGTTCACTGCAGTGAGAGAAATTTCACATAAGCATTTTAAGGGTGAGGAAATTAACCATTGGAACAATTTACCAAGGGTCATGATGGATTCTTCATCGCCATTTTTAAACCAAGATAAGAAGTTTTCTAAAATTTAGAATGGCAGGGAAGTTCTATAGCCCATGCTCACAGGAAGCCAGAAAAGATGGTCATTGTACCTTCTGGCCTTGTTATCTATGTTTACAAAATGTAGTTGGACTTCACTCTCAGTGGGAACATGGAAAGTGATTGCAGTGTTGAAAGAGGGCAGCTTAACTCAGGGTATCTGTGATCTCAATCTCATTAAGAGCAATAGGTGATGGGAACCATCTTGAAACAGCAATTTGTCAAGGAATTCTCTGTAAGAGTTGTATTAAGTAGCTGGTGCTGAAAAAACTTTCAATTACAAAGAATAATTGCAAAAAGTCTTCACAAGATTTCAGTGCAGTTTAATTATACAAAAAGTTTGAAATGGCTGTATTGTTTTGTTGTTAAAATAATTCAGAAGAGAGAAATGGTCTGACCCTGCTGTGTTTTTTAAAGAAGTCAATTTTAATTAATTTTAATGCACAATAATTAACCAGTTGACCTGTAACTTCTCAGAAAATTCATCCTGTATTCAAAGATCTGTAATTTGAGAAGGATGTGCTGCCTTTATACATAAGAAAGTGATTGAATCTCTGCTTAAAATGCACTGCTCAATTATGGAATTTTGGCCAGTGCTTCTCTAATACAAAGCATACTGTCTTTTAAGAGGAGTTATGAGCTGAAACAATTAGTTTAGGTGAGAGATGTTTTTCCGTCTGTTTTTGTGGCAACTTCATGAACTGAACAAGTAACAATTTTCTAGTTCTTTAAGAATTTTATAGTATATTCCCTATTTTTAATGACTTAATATATGAAATACAAAATTCAAGCTGCACTAATTAAAAATGACCAGTCACATAGGTAAAATGGTATTGTTCCTGTTCGTTGTCTGGAGGAGATAGTCAAGTGACTCATACAAATCTTCATGGAAGACAAGTTTTAAATTAATTAACCACAAGTACTTGAACACAAGAGCTTGCAATATTCTCACAATGAAACCCTGTGCTAATAAATTGAATGTTAATGAAAAATTATTCCAAATAGTTAAAATGTGATAGAAGCAAATTCATTTAAAGGTTTGAGCAAATATACATTTATTTTCTTTTGCAGTATCAGTTACTCTTTAATAGATTTACCTAGAATCTAAGGGGCCATCTCTGAAGTTCTTATATGTCTTTAATTCCTATTTAAGGTTTAGATCCAAGTCCACTGAAGTCAGTGAGAGTCTACAATGGCAGCTGGGTCCAGTCCAAAGTCAGGAGTAATTACATGCAAAGGGACTGAAAAGCCCAGTGCTTCTTAGAGAAGGAATAGAGGAGATACAGAGCTACAGCTGACTGGTTACCTGGTGTTATATCCATATATTCTATATTAAGTATGTTTCTTCCTAAACCTGCTGATAGTGTGAATACATGTCTGGGCTAGCTGGTTATATAATATATAACTAATACATCTGTGGAAATGAAGCTCATAATCCATGCACCATTTCCCATCAGAGGTAAGGGAAAAAAAATCATACCAGTTGACTCATAACATTAATTACTTCAATTTAGAAAGAGTTTAATTGTCCAATGACTGATCATCATTTGGAATATGAGTGTGAATGCATAGGGTTTGCTTTCTATGAGCATCATTTGTGCAAGGTTTTGTTTTGTTTTGCTTTGGACAGTGAAAGCTTTTGGATTCTGTTTTAAAGCTCCCTTTCCTGATTTTTTTTCCCCTAACGAGCAAACTCCTTGCATTGTTCATTCAGTTTTATAGATTGGAGAGTATTATAGTTTCACATCAACAAATAAAACTCTGAATGGATTGTTAATGAGAATGGAAAAAAAGACACCAGACTCAGCCTCCCTTACCTCCCCCAACAAAAAGGAGGATGCATTTACAGAAATATGCTGAGGGTACATCATGTGGATGTGTGGGTGCATCTTCTTGTTCTTTAATTGCTCCAGTTCCAGTCTCTTGGCAGGATGATTGAATCACTTGGGAAATACAATCCCACTGCTGCTACAAAGTATGATATGCCAGCTGCTATATAAACACTTTATATGTTACTGCAAAGGTGCATGTAAACCTTCTGGGATACTCAGAAGGAAATAAAATAATTAAATGGTGACCTGGCAGTTTCATTTACCAGTTTTAACAAAATTTGTTAATCAAAAATCTAACTATTTAACTATCAACAACAATTTTATGCCTGCTTTAATATATGGATATGAAAGCTGAGAATCCATCAGTAATATACACAAATATATAAATGCCTTTGATAGCAAAACCTCAGGAGACTATTCAATATTAAATTGAATTAATTGGTAACAAATGCCAACATTCATCAAAGTTCCAAAACCTTTTGTCTCCAAAGTTACCCAGCTAATGGAAAGAGAAGATAGAAAAATCTGGGATGTATGTTAAGAACAGAGTCTGCCACTGCAAGCAAGCCAGCAGGCAGTGTGAGGAACAAGTAAAGGAGGACAACCAAAGAATCTCTGAGTCAAATAGTAGTTAGACAAGGAAAATTATAGGATTTGACAATATAGAAGACAAGCAAAGAATGGTCCAGCATAGTGATGAACACATGTATATGCCTGAAGCACTGTTTGGCAGTATTGAACGGATTCAAAAATGCACATTTGGAATTCAGTGGTTGTTTTAGTTTATGTATTTATAATCTTTGTTGTCTATATATTCTAAAGAACAGGTGATCTGTCATGAAAAATTACTATGTTTTCCTTTGGACGTCTGTAGATTGCTTTGGAAAAGCTCCTCATATTTGTCTAGCTTAATAGGCCAAATTGCAAAGTGGACTTATCTTCAGAGGATGAGAGTTCAGTCATTTCTGAAAATCCAGGCCTTGTTAAGGTATCTCAGATTGGGCACCCAAACTGAAGCGCCTAAAATAACTTTTGAATACGTTGGCCAATGTGGCTTCAAATTTATCGGAAACCTAACCAACTCAGATTGGAATTCAAAGATGAACCATAAAATGATGCAGTGAAATTTTCAGTGACATTCACATAGTGACCAACTTCAGTAACATGGACATCAATACAAATAGTAATTGAAAAAAATACCATATTGACATTGAAACTCCGTGTAGTAGAGACAATTAATTCCAAGTGTATTTAATCCGTAATTGTTGTTTCATCACTAGTCAATACATATTTGATTCTTCAATTCTAAAATAGTGTCAATGCCTAGATTAAGAAAATGTATACTCTATGGTAAGCTACAACTCTTTATTTTGAGAAGCAGATTTCTTTTTAAAATACACTTGTCAGTAGAAAAATATCAATATGTAGATTATTAGAAAACATCTGAAAATGTAGAGTACCTTGAAAGAAAGGGAGATTTTGATGAAGTTACAAATATCCCTTAGTTACATTTTCAGAAAATGTTTGCTACTTTAAATAGATCAGTTTCTTGGAGAACTTCCTCTGGATAGGATACTGGTGTTTCAAGGATGAATGCCCAGTTCAGCCAGTATTCAGTGGCTGATGCTGTGCTTTCTGTCCTGAAAAGTACCATTATAAAGGCCCTGTTGCTAATAGGTCACCCCACTTATATTTAGGTTAGGCACTTAGAGAACCTGGACAAATCACAGCATATTTCCATCTTTGGCAACTTCTAGTTGATATTTTGATCCCTTGGAAGGCTGATTCTCTTGATATTTAATAGAATTTTACAAAGCCTCCAAAATGTCCTATAATTGATCATGTCATAAGTGGTAGCTTTAATGTTAACATTCAGCACAGGAGCATTCTCATTTCCACCATCCCCCACCATATTCTCCCCAAAACATTTCAAAGGTGTTCTATTTTAGTTGACTTGAAGATGTTCCAATATATTAATCAACTCTTCTAAATGGCTTTCAACACATTGACCAGAGTTTAACTAGCTGAAGCCGTTACAGTCAGAAGGATATTGCACCCAGATGGAAAGCTGAATGAGATCACTTTTATAGCAATGAAATTGTCCACAGGCCTAATTTACTCTAGAATTTGAATAAATAAAATCCACACACCTACAAACATGTTTCCCTTCCCTATTGGAGATAAAATAATCCATGCATTCTATGACATAAAAATTAGTGATAAGTTTACACTCTTCACACAATTAGATAAACGTATTCACTAATAATGCATGAAAAGGAAAAGAACAGACTATGGCCCGCAGCCAAAATATAATTCTACTTATAGCTTGTCAGGAATGCTCTTTTCTTTCAACAAGTTATGCTGAAAATTTGTCTTTAATTATTTTGGGGGGTGGTGGAGGGAAAGGGTTTGACTTTTTTCTTTTTTTTCCAGTCTAAAAGAACCCAGATCCATAATACTTTTGTTTTTTGACTAAATCCCAAAAAATTGCAACAAACATGGACACTTTTTGGAGAAAACTCTCCTAGCAAAAACACAATTTTCTGTAGAACATTCTTTTTGACAGAAAATTTGTGACTATCTCTAATCCTAGGAGTTAAGGAATACATTTGTGCATTCCTGAGGTGTTGCATGAACTAGATTTTGCAAATCAGAGCCTATGTTTTATTTTACTATATTTACTCTATACTGTTTTGATGAATATTGATAAGCTCTGCCTATGACAGTGACATTTTTAATTGTGAAAGTTTTAAGTAAGGTTGTTCGGATCCAGAGTGTGAGTTCAAGCATCTGTAAGGATGGAAACCAGCTATGAAGTTGACATCTAGATTCAGATTGAAGTTTCTTGGTGGGAGAGAGAGATCAATCTCTTAAATAACTAATACTCTTTAGAGAGCAAGAAACAAATAGAATAAATAACATAAGCAAAATAATGATCAATTAAAATGCATATAGCCCTCCAAAACATCACATCTTCATTTACTTACTTTGTTTCATTTCTCCTCTCTCCAGCCCTACTTATCTGGCAGTGTGGAAGATGCATGCCCCAAGAGTTAAATTAGGGTATGAGTATACACGTATCCCATATCTTGCATTGTTCTTAAAATCCAAATTCCAAGCACTCCACTTTGAGCACAGATGCTCTTTTTAGTAAGATAGTACTTGTCTGTTCTTTAAACATCATGGCAGATGTTTTACCTCGAGGTTAATATCTGACTTGCTTTAAATTCATGTGGGAAATCTGAAAGTTCCATTTCCTATCTCAAAAATCAATGGAAACTTAATCAGAGCTGCTAAAAACAAGTCCCAGTTGTTCTGTCACAGAGAAAGTAAACAAGATACAAAATTAAAAGTGAGAGACTATTTTACATGAAGGACATGAAATGCACCACCAACTAAGCTTCAGCCCTATAGGGTTTGTGTTTTTAAAAGTGCAGTCAGACTTGGGAAAAACTGTGTTTGATTGCTTCACAACTCAGGCATTATGGCATCTTTAAGATGTTGGTGTAGTTTATTAATCATAAATAAAACATTTGCAACCATTACATTGAAATTAAAAACTGTCATTTTGAACTAAATAAGCATACATGGGGTGAGGAGTTATTCTCTAGAGCTCAGGCTCTTAAAAACATCATTTTCTACAAAATCTTTCTGAATCAGAATCTGAGGCATATGATGCTCTGTTGACATGCAGCTGCCAGGCATGTGAGTTTAAATTCACTATATTTGGTCTTGGCAAAAAAGGCTACTCATCTGGGCTTCATCTACTGTATATTTATTCTAGGGCAATTTGATTTACCTTGTTTTTTCCTTCCGTATTCATTCCATCCCCATGCCACTCCTATTTTTAGCTCCTGACTACACTTTTAGCAGAATCAGAGAGGGCCCACAAATATATACATTTGGCATCCTTTTGTTATATATCAGTTTCTCCTACAGGACACAGGAAACCTGAGATGATAACAAGATGAGGTCTCCTGCAGGGTGGCAGCAACCTCTTGCACTAAGGCATTAGTCCAGAAATTGAACATCTGAACAAACTTTAAACAAAGACTAACAAATTTATTTGTTGCATGAAGTTTTGTGGGAGTCTTTAGAAGAGCCACAAGATTCCTTGCTTGTTTTGCTGAACTAGACTAACAGGCTACCCCTTTGGAACTTCAGCATTTAAAGAAATCTCTCTTACAGGAGAAAAAAATCTGAAATGGTACATTAATTTTAGTTTTTGAGAACTAACGAGTTCTTTCATTTTCTTCTTTGGCTACCATGGCTTGCAGTTTTTGCTTTTGTTAAAGGGCTTCAGTTCTCCAAGACATTGAGTGTGCTATAAGAGGGAGTAAACTGGAGTAAAATAAGAACTTAAAAACTGAATATTGGGCTAAATCATATACACAGTGATTTCCCATGCATAGTTCCGTTTATTTAAAAGAAATTCCATGCAGAAATAAAGACAGACAAGGTAGAACCTATGCAAGATTGAACCTTTATCTATAATTTTTCCTAAGTGAAATCAATCAATCAATCAATCAAATCATAGGGCTGGAAGGGACCTCATGAGATCATCGAGTCCAACCCCCTGGGAATTGAACCCAGGCCCTTCTGCATGTTAAGCAGAGGTGTTAGCCACTGAAATGGCTCACATCAAAACAAGAACTGGACAAAACTGCAATTTTCTCCAAACTTTCTTGAAACTATATTTTCAGAATTTTCTCACTTCTTGGTTTTTTAAACTAAGAACTCAAAGGCATGTAGTAAAATACTGTAATCAAAATTAGAAACATTTCATATTATGCCTCATGCATATCTGCCAAATTATTTCTGTACTATGCAGACATGGGGAAAATTATCATTTTAAATCACAATCCTACGAACGTAACTTCACACAAATAGTATCATTGACTTCAAGACAACTACTCATATGAGTACAAGTTAGATTGATCATGATCGTATAGAAAAGCATGCCCACATTCCTAGTTGTGCCTACTTATTGATCTAGAGGGGAAAGCATCAATGCTTGAGGAGTTCATCAGCCATGCCTATCTAGGCTTTAGCATCTGTTGTGATTAATCAGTAGGCTACCACATTGTGACCATGGGATTTTATAGGACACACTTCTCACTTGGAAATGGAGTGAGACTACCTGACGGTCTATCACCTGGTGGTAAATTTTGCTCCCCTGAGATGAAGACAACCGAGTACGGAAATAGTCTGTATTCTGTTACTAATAGTCTGTGCTAACTAGTCAAGCAAAATTGCACAGGCAGAAATATTTTTAAAAATAAAAGTAAATAAAATCAAATGACCCCCCCCCCCCCGGGGAACTAAAAGAAACCACTCTGGCACTTTGCTTACATGTTATACCCATTTTGCCATCCTTTTTTCTGTTTAAAGATTTGTCAAATTCAAAGTTATCTGGTGAATGGACTAGGTGTTTGTACAGAACCCTGCTGATCATATAGTTCTCAACTGTACCCTGTAAAATAATAGAGCTATCTGCGTATTTAGATGGCCCTTATCCCTGTAGGATCTGTATAATGTAGTAATAATGAAATTTCACAGTATCCTTTAGGGTTAGAAAAGTACTGTGTAGATTATGGGCAAATAGACAGAGAGCAGAGGTAGTCCGAGAAGTGTTAGGAGTTTCCCAACAGCCAATAAAATGTCCATAGCAACAGGTGGTGGAATACTCCTATTACAATACTTTTATTAGTAGAGTGGATGTATTATCTTCCATGCCCTTACAGCCTTGTGTACAAGGGACATCCACTGTTGCATAGGCATGTTGCCTGCCTGATCTTTCTTTGGTCAGTTCAGAGGACCAGTCTATTTTCAGTTTGTAAACTGTGAACTGAACAAAAGGAGCAACAAAAATAACCAAAAGCCCACAACATAACCGGGGCAACTCAGGTGAGAAAGCCATCCAGCTGTCTGTTTGCTGATTCATTACAAGTCCAGAACTTGTATCATTGCACATGGAAATAATGCTAGCCAGAGTGGCAGAGAGACATGATTGATTTTTCTTAAGAGCAGATGCTTTATTTAAGAAACTTTGCTTCAAGAACAGAAATGCAGCAAACTTATCAGCTAGAAAATAATGGCAGACCCCTAATCATGCACTGATCCTGTCATGGAATCATTAGACAAATACGCTTCCTTACTCCCATGTGAAGTCCCATTGGCTTCTAGTTGCCCACTTTCACAGCTGCATGTGTAATATTATTCTGTTTATACCTGTAAATTATGATGAAATCAAACCAAGTGGTCGCTTAGGCTGTGCTTTGAATGTGCCCCTGATTTTCAGGTAATAGAACTTCAGGACCAATTTGATGGCTCTTAAATTTCTAATTGTTTTCATTTTTCTCCCATGTCTGAAACAAAGGAATTAAATATGTGATCTGTAATTAGTCTTATTGCCAGTCAGCATAGATCATAAAATCATAGAACCATAGGGTTGGAAGGGGCCTCATGAGGTCATCTAGTCCAACCCCCTGCCAAAAAAAGCAGGACCACTCCCACTAAATTATCCCAGCTACAGTTTTATCCAGCCAGGCCTTAAACATCTCCAAAGATGGAGATTCCACCACCTCCCTAGGTAGCCCATTCCAATGCTTTACCACCCTCCTAGTAAGAAAGTTTTTCCTAATATCCAGCCTCGACCTCCCCAGCTGCAACTTGAAACCATTGCTCCTTGTTCTGTCCTCTGTTACTACTGTGAACAGCTGAGCTTCATCCTCCTTGGAGCATCCCTTCAGGTAGTTGAAGGTTGCTATCAAATCCTCCCTCAGTCTTCTCTTCTGCAAGCTAAATAAGCCTGGTTCCTTCAGTCTTTCTTCATAGGGCTTGTGCTCCAGCCTCTTGATCATTTTTATTGCCCTCTGCTGGACTCTTTCTAATTTGTCCACGTCCTTTTTGTAGTGGGGAGCCCAAAACTGGACACAGTATTCCAGATGTGGCCTCACCAGTGCCGAATAGAGGGGAATGATCACATCCCTCGATCTGCCGGCAACGCTTCTTCTGATGCAGCCCAGTATGCCATTAGCCTTTTTGACAGCAGGAGCACACCATTGACTCGTATCCAGCTTCCCATCCACCAGGACCCCCAGGTCCTTTTCTACAGTGCTGCTACTTAGCTGATCGCTCCCCAGCCTATAGCAGTGCATGGAGTTTTTCCGTCCCAAGTGCAGGACTTTGCATTTGTCCTTATTGAACCTCATGAGATTTCTATTGGCCCACTGCTTCAATTTGTCAAGGTCTTCCTAAATCTTCTCCCTGCCCTCCAGCGTATCTACCATCCCCCCCAGCTTGGTGTCATCTGCAAACTTACTGAGTGTGCAGTCAATCCCATCATCCAGATCATTAATGAAAATGTTGAACAGAATTCACCCCAGGACCGATCCCTGGGGCATACCACTCATTACTGGTTGCTAACTAGACATGGAGCCATTGATTCCTACATGCTGAAACCGTTGATCTAGCCAGTTCTCTATCCACCTTACAGTTCACACATCCAACCCATCCTTCCTTAACTTGCTGACCAAAATGCTGTGGGAAACCGTATCAAAAGCCTTGCTAAAGTCAAGGTATATCACAACAACGGCTCTTCCAGCATCCTCAAATCCAGTCTTCTCATCATAGAAGGCGATGAGGTTGGTCAGGCATGATTTACCCTTGGTGAATCCAAGGTCATTTTCGTATATTTTTTCCTGGTGCTGCATTTCTTCATTCAACATGATAAATGTCATAAAATATGCAGGGTGTGTTTTTATTTCTCTTGTTTTCCATTCTATTCTTTTGGTCTATGTGACATACATGATGTTTTGTGAGTTTTCTAATATTTAAGTGGAGCAGAATCATACTCAATGCAAAGAAAAGTTTGTTGCTTCCAGATATTAGACTGTCTCTCAACATACATGTGATGACTATGGGGATGTGTATTGATGAATGTGGGTGTTCACCCTTTAGTATGTTTCTGGGAGAGGATTCCTGACATGAAAGCCTGGGATGGCAGAGGGAGATGTCACTTTTAGCATGCACCTCCACAAACAGAAGTCCTGTGAATGGTGGCAAGCCTTCAAAGCTGAATGTGTCTAATTGCAAAATAAAAGAAGCATCCATAATAGGGGCTTTCTCTGATTTGCCTGGCTGAAGGAGAAACCAGTCTTGGGCAAACAGAAGTCGGCGAGGTCCTCTAACAAAGAGACATTGAGCAATAGGGAACTGGATTCAGACTTGCGCTCAAAAGGTGAGGTCCCCAAGTTGGACCTTTTCAGTTTCTGTAAATCAGAGGGAAGTCTGTCTAACTCAGCTTGCAGTAAAGCTTAAGCTTAGAAGGGAAAATGTATCAATAGGCTGTTTGTCATTTTAAAATAATTTTCTCTGAGTGATTTGCTATAGACAACCACTTGTTTTGAGAAAGCTGTTTTTAAACAGCACTGGTCACAAGCTTTGAAAGGAAGGAATTTTAAGTTGGCAGTTTGAACTGCACAGTGAGACGTCATTGGCATTGATAGGGTGCCCAGGTCAGTCCAAGAGTGAGACCTGAAAAGTTCCTTCCAAGTCAGAGGTGTGAGCCACACCATAGCCATGACAATATACATTAAGGGAGATTTTTTTTAAGGCATCTAACTCCGTCTGACTTTCAGAGGAAAGAAAAAACAATCCACAATGCATCTTGCCATTTATGTAATAATCACCAATGATGAAATTGGTGAAACCTACCATGTTACTGGTTCAGGCACTGTTGTCCCTTTTTCTCTAAGCCCCTGTGGCACAGACAGAAAGTGGGAAAAGAAACAGATTTGTCTCAGTTATCACCTGAACTTTGAATCATAAAACTCTTAAAAAACAAAACAAAACAAACAAAAAAAAAAAACAACACCACGCACATCAAGGGTGGCAGTTTCATTGTATAAGGTATAGAATCACAGAAACTAGAAAGGACCACAAGAGGTCATTGAGTTCAGGCCCCTTCACTCATGACAGGACCAAATACACTGTAAAACCATCCCTGACAGGTGCTTATCTAATCTGCTCTTAAAAACTTCCAGTCATGGAGATTCCACAACGTGGCTAGTACAAATGAGTAAAAATATAGACTGTGAAGAAGTGGAAGGATGAACCATGAGGGGCTGAAGTTAAAGGCAGAATCCAAAGGAATCCTGAACTGTGCAGTTCTGATATGATCTGTGTTAGTAAGACAGAAGAGTAAGAAAGGACTGAAGTTTAGAAACCTGGAATAGCCATGTGATGGATGGTAGAGTACAGGTATCTTTTGGAAGGCATAGAAAGAAAGAAAAACAAAAAGAGTGATGGAGAGACAGGGATAGAGGAAAACAAAAACTCTGGAAGTGGGAAAAATAAAATATTTCTGAAAAATAGGGGCCAAGATGAAGAGAGAGTTGACTGAATGTAAAGAACATTATCAAGGAAAATATGTCAGAAACCAATTGTGTTTTTGGCCTTGCAAGCTATTTTGTGTGTGCGTGTGCGTGTTCCTAGAGGACAAAACATGAGAACAGCAGTCTGTCTGGTTGAAAGGGCTAGTTTTATGACTTTTGAAGTCTTAATGTCAACAAGACTATTCTCCTATGTAATCAGCACAGCCCACCTACATAAAGGCTGCATTCTTTTGCTCCCTATGCATGCAGACAGTCATTTATAAATGAGATCAGATACTTTCACAGATTCCAATCAGGTTTGAAAATAGACAGATGATGTATCTGCCTTTAGACTTACTGTTAAGTATTTGTAGCACTGTGTCACTAACAGGTCACCACTTGCACAAGACAAAAAGGTAGTTGGTGGCAGAGCCAGGCACTGAAAGCAGTTCCTATACTTTGTAGGCTAGACCTTGCTGTGTGTTTATCTCTGCTTTAGCAACATCTATTTTATTTATTTATAGTGTTATCTATAAATGTGACTGTTCTTTCATCACTTTTTAATGCACTAGCTTTTTAAGTGTTAAAATGATTTTCATGCGAAGCATAGAAAGGGAGATTTGTTGCTTCAGTGTAACGTTTGTACAATGAGACATTATGTTTGACTAGATTTGAATCAGATAAAAACAAATGAAAAAAACTAGGGAGCTATCAAGGAAAGTGCTTAGTATTGTCAAGTAGTTTTTACCTATCTCATTATTATTATTTACTTTAACAAGTATTATAATTAGCACAGTGCAAAAGTCTGTTTTTTCTGAAAATTCTTGTCACTTGGTTTTAAGAACAGTTTTATCTTTCCTAAAAATAAAACTAGAAAAATGGAATGATGTTAATTAATATGAATTTCAACATCAGTATAGGCAATGAGTAGTCGCGCCACTGTTTTTTCAGACATGCTTTGTGAAACTTACTAAAGGCTCATTGGTAGATATGCCTGAGAAAGAAATATAACAATCCCTATACAAGGTAAAACAAATGAGGAGTCCTGTGGCACTTCAAGGCTAACAAATTTATTTATTGCATGAGCTTTCGTGGGAGAAAATCCCACTTCATCAGGTGCTGAAGAAGTGGGATTTTTCTCCCATGAAAGCTCAAACAATAAATAAGTTTTAGTCTTGAAGTGCCACAGGACTCCTTGTTTGTTTTACTTAACTAGACTAACATGACTGCCCTTTTGAAACCTATACAAGGGAGGCAGAACCATAATGCTCTATTTCAGTGCCTGGCATGCACCCCTTGCAATTAGCAGTGCTTGGGGCCAGCAATGCAAAATGTGCCTTTTAATAGAGTGGCTCTATTGAGCTACTCTGGCGTGCCCCAGGCAAAGCTCCATTTGCCCCATGGTAGTTACGGCTCTGAAGGGAGGACTCTTAGGAAGCAACCTGTTGAGTTAAGAGACTGTCCCATAATTATCCCCAAAAGCATTGGAGTTTGAGTCTGCTCCACTATATTAGAAAAACTTCCTTAATTAAACAGATGATTTTATTCAGTTCCTTGACTGGTCATTTGAAACAGGCTTCTCCCTTAGATCAAGTGGGTCTGCTTCTACAAAAACACATTTTCCAGTGGTGTACAGCCTTTGATTAATATGTCTCCTCTCATTTACACTGGTTAAACTGGAAGCAGAATCTGACCCAGGAGATTTTTTCCTGTAGGTTTTTGGTACAAAAACTGAAGGTAATTTTATTCTTGCTAGATCACCTCATAGCATTATTGATACTGTATTAAAGACTCTGCAAGACTCTGACATGGCAGCCAGTCTCCTCCCATTGACACTACCACATAGATAGAAATCGATTGCAGGAATAAGATGGAGAAAACAGCCAGACATGATTGCTTCATAGTCTTCTGTGGCTGTGAGGTCTCTGCCATGATCTTCCAAAGCAGACTAGAGCTCCCCTCCATAGGAGTTGGGGTTTATTTTTTTAGGGACTGGAGACAGGCAATTAAGTGAGCTCTAGTCCACCCAAAGGTCACGTGCAGTCTGACAAGAGAGAGCTTGTTTGGAGGACACCATTCTGTTAGTTCACCCTTTCAGCTCTCATTTGGGACTTCCTTTGGATTCTGTTCTGCCACACAACTTTGAAAATCTAATGGCTCTTCACTGACAAGCAGCGTGAGCCAGCTCTGCCCACACCAGCTGCTGAAACTTCCCAACCCCAAGCACTCAATTCCCCATACTGTATCTCCCCATTCTGAGTGGGAACAACCCTTTCCTCCATCAACCCCATCACTAGATATGGTGCTCAGGTTACAGGAGTCTCCTGGAGCTCCCTCTTGCCAACTTGTACACTGCACTGCTCTGCAAATGCAGAGATCAGCCTTCCAAATGACACTTGAGTTTTTGATGGATATCAGAGCTTTTAGTCATGGCTAGTACACTGTGCATGCTTCATTAACTAGTAATGCTGGTAATGTAAATTATTCTTCTGTGCTATAAATGTATAACTTTTAGCAAAACATAATGCTTCTAAAAGCCCCCACGGGTCATTTTGTTCCAATTTAGACACATTACACTTTCTGTGTTTATATAAATACAAAAGTGAGAGCAAGGCTAGTACAGCACGCTTGTAATTGGCGGCTGCCTATGAAATATTTGAAAGGCTTGCCTTTTTACCTAAGAAAGGCCTGGCAATCTATTCTCTTCTAAAAGCATGAAATTACTAAGTACTAAATGGCAAAAGGTATTAGTACAATGATGATGGTTTTATATCCCGCGCTCCCTTGCTCAGAACCTAGATGCAGTTTGGAATATTTATATAGTTCCCAGTAGTGTGGATCAACACCAGGAAATGTTTCATTGTAGGCTGACAAGGTTCAGATTTAGGAAGAGTACAAGAAGATAGGCTGTTCTTTTCAGTTTATACCTGAGCCTGTCATTTTCATGTTAGAGCTCTCAGATGGGGTGACTCATAGCCAGGATTAGAGCACTGCAAATCCGCGGATATCCACAGATATCCACTTTATAGCTGCATCCGTGGATACAACGCGGATATCCGGGGACCATTTCTTGTGGATGCAGGTCAGATGTGGATCCACTTATTTGTATCCGCGCAGGGCTCTCGCCAGGATGAGGGCAGGTTAACATCCGCTTGGCTTATGAATAATAATCAGTTAAAGATACTACCAAACTGTCCTATTTTATCTGTTGCGTGGAAGTCCAAAGCCAGACTGTGTAGAGATGACAGGAAGAAGTCCAAAATGCAGACCATGGAGATGGTGGGAGTTGAACCTGACCACCTTGCTCAACATCTATGTAATAGGATAATTTACCTCTAAAGGCAGTAGAACAGGCTTCAGAAGAATCGTGAACCCCAGGATAACCTTTGTTTATTTGGAATTTCTGTTACTGACTATTTTGAATGAAGTTTTGTAATAAATCTGTTCCAAGGAGGATACTATGAAGTCAACGGGACTTGATTTGGCATTCCTGAAAGGGGAAAATGAGATAGGAATGGTCTGGAATGCCAGAAGGGTGTCCTGCATGGTTTCATACTCCATGATTCTTATAAGTCAGTCAGCATGGAGGTCAAAGGCCAGTGATTTCAAACTGCTCCTACGGTGTCAAGGAGGAAATAGCAAACTGAAGGTTTGTCTTTACTGACATGCAAATTTACTGCCATCAAACTGATCTCCCTGATTGAGTGAGCCAGTCTATGAAGACCTGCTCAGCCAATCAGGAAGCTGATCCAGTAAAGCCACCTTGCAGAAGGAGTAGCATTGAGTCAGAGGGAAGGGGTTTCCCTCTGATTCAAGCTACTGAAAACACCATGGTAGGTAATCAGAGGGAGATATGCGAGGTATTTTAAGTACTTTGTGAATCTCCCTTAGATTGCCATCAAAATCACACTGCAGTATAAATCAGAGTGCTATTTCTGAAGCTAAATAGAACTGTCAGTACTGTGAGTCCCTGCCATAAACTCTCAGATAACTGGTTGCTGGGCGGGTAGGTGAGTGATGATTGCCTGGCTTTCTTTCCTTCAAAATTGTTTTACTTTTAAGTGGTGGATAAATAAGAAATAAGTGTAAAATGGCATTCAGGTGAAATGACAATATTATACTATTCATTAGATGCAATTATGCACTATAATATGGATAAAATAAATAAATGTAAATCAGCATTCAGAAACATTGGGTGACATTATAATAACTAGCTCTTTTCATATGTAGATTTCAAAGGGCTTCACAGTTCTTAATGTGCTTATCCTTATGAAACTGTTGAGAAGCAGGGAAGCATTCTCATTTTACAGACAAGAAACTAGGGAAACCTGAGAGTCTTAATGACTTGTCCAAAATCATACACATCTCTCGGGATGTGTCTACATTGGAGCCATAGGTCGACTTAACCTTCCTTAAGTTGAGCTAAGGAAAGCTCTGTCCATGTTGGGAATTTATTATGTTGACTTCCACGCTTCCTTAAGTTGACTTAATAACACCACCTCGGATGGTCAACCTAACGTTTAATTTGGCCTTATTAAGTCGACTTAAGCCAGCGTAGATGGGGCATAGCCTTTAGGCTGACCTTATTAAGTCAACTTAAGGGCTGTCTACAGTGGCTTAAGTTGACGTAAGCCAGTGTGGCCTGTCTAAGTCGACTTAATAAGGTCGACTTAAGCGTTACATCAACCGAGCAGCTGCCAGTGGGGACACAGGCAGTCTACAGGAGTTTGGAATGTGGACACTCTATGTTGACTTAATGAGGCTGACTTTGGGTATGTCGTCACTGATGGTGACAAAATAGCTGCCCTCAGCTCGACATTCCAGGAGCAGTTTGGAGCTTTTCCCTGATGTGTACTGGCGACTAAGAAAGTCACCACCAGTTACGCAAGGAATTTTACATTCCTTGCATAACTTGCAGTCAACTGATGCTGAAAAGCGCCCAAGTATAGACTAGGGCTTTAAGTCAACTTTAAGTCAACCTTGTTACGTTGACTAAACTGATCATCCAGTGGAGACATATTGTCTCCCAAATCCTATGCTAGTGTTCTGTACAGGTAATGCATTCATCTAGATTAAGTTCACAGCCTTTATTATTCTCTTCTTTGTGAAACATTCACCTCGGTGGTGGGGAGTTGTTGCATGAATATCTGGAAAGTGTATGGTCGTCTGTGCGAATATTAATACTTCTGTGGAAATAAAGACTTGGAGAGAATATGAACAAGACTGCTATTCCCTGTTTGTCATTCTGTCAGTACAAATAATACTCTTAGTTTTGAGTGTTACTGTATAAGACTTCAGTTAAACTGTTAATCATTCATAATGAGATTGACTGTCTTTATTAAGTAGATATTTGATTGGAAGACAAACTTTTTATCCAGAAGAATAAGAGATAATGAACAATGAATAGCTGAAGTGAAGCTTTGAATGAATACAATAGGAGTAAAGAATGTTTTACTGAATGATTTCTATTGATATGTGTGTTCAAGGTGAGGTTGAGGTAATCCCTCTTATTGGACCAACTTCTGACAGTAAGAGACAAGCATTTTAGCCTACATACTATAGAGCTTTTCTTCAGGTCAGCTCTGTGTAAGCTCGAGAGCTTGTCTCTCTTGCCAGCAGATGCCATCCTAGTAAAAGATGTTACCTTGCCCATCTTGTCTCTGTAATATTCTGGGATCAACATGGCTACAACAACACTGCATAAACCTCTTAGTGTCAGACCCCAGAAGTAAGTGGGTGTTTTATAAATCTGGGATGAATTACCTGAAGAGAGGAGGTTATCTCGTTTGCTTGTTTAAGTTAATAATAATAATAATAATTAATAATAAACTACTAGGATTCTATTCGGATCTCCCTTTGAATGAGTAACCTCACTGATGCTATCTTAGAGTTGGTACTGGTGAGTAGTGAGTACCTTCCACAAGAACTGGATTTAAGGGATGACCTCGTTTGTGACTGTGAACTAATCCAGTTCAAAATATTTTTCTTTATGCTTTAATTTGGATCTGTGAACAGAGTCTTTGACTTCAAAAGGGCTTTTTTTTTTTAAGAGGGGAGGATTAGTTGGGGAAGTGGATTGGACTGGAGAACTCTTGGATCTAAAAGTGGAAGAGGCTTAGAATTACTTCAAGTCAAAGTTGTAGGAACTATTTGAAGCCTGCCTCCCAAGACAGTGAAAAGATTCACAGGCAAGAGTTGTAGACAAAGCTGGATGAACAAGCATCTCAGACAGGAGATTAAGAGGAATTAGAAAGCCTATTAGGAGAAGATGGAAGGGATCAGCAAGGAAAGCCATATATTGGAGATGAGAACATGGAAAAATAAAATGAGAAAGGCTAAAAGCCAGGTATAGTTGGACCTTGCAAAGAGAATTAAAACCAACAGTAAAAAGTTCTTTAGCCATATTAGTAGGAAGGAACTGGGATGACTAAACACTGAGGATGGGATGCAGGTTAAGGATAATCTAGTCATGGCTGAATATCTAAACAAATATGTTGTCTCTGTTTTTAATGAGGCTAATGATGAGCTTGGGGATAGTGATAGGGTGGCTAATGGGAATGAGGATATGAAGGTAGAAATTACCACTTCCGAAGCAGAAGCCAAACATGAATGGCATAATGGAACTAAATGGGGGGGGGCCTCGAAAAGGGGGGGGCAAGAATATTAAAGAAGCTGGCACATGAAGTTGCAAGTCTATTAGCAAGGATTTTAAATTCATCTCTAATCTCAGGGGTTGTTTTCTGTGACTAGGGAATTGCTAACATAGTTCCTATTTTTAAGAAGGGTGGGGGGAAGTGATGAGAATGGCTACAGGTCTGTTAATTTGATCTCAGTGGTATGCAAGGTCTTAGAGAAAAAAATGAAAAAGTAAGTAGTTAAAGATATTTAGGTTAATGGTAATTAGGATAAAATACAATATGACTTTACTAAAGGTAGATCATGTCAGACCAACCTGATCTGCTTGTCTGAGAAGATAATTCTTTTAGATCAAAGAAATGCAGTTGATTTAATTGATCTAGATTTCAGTAAGGCATTTGATACAGTTCTACACTGGGAATTACTAGTTAAATTGGAAGAGATAGTGATTAATATGAAAACTGAGAGGTGGACAAGGAACTGGTTAAAGGAGAAACTGCAGCAGGTCACATCGAAAGGGAACTGTCAGGCCGAAGGGAGGTTACTGGTGGAGTTCCTTAGGGATCTGTCTTGGGATCAATATTATTTAACCTTCTTATTACTGACATTGGCACAAAAAGTGGGAGTACGTTAATGAAGTTTATGGATGATGCAAAGTTGGGAAATGTTGTTTGTACAGAGAAGGATTGGGATCTCATACAGTAAGATTTGGGTGACCTTGTAAATTGGAAAAAAATAGAATGAAATTTAATAATGAAAAGTTGAAGGTCATGCATTTAGGGACTAATAAAATCTTTTTCTATAAAAGTGGGATGCATCAGTTCAAAGTGACGTAGGAAGAGAAGGACCTAAGCATACTGGTTGGTCACAGAATGACTGAGCCACCAATTCAATGCAACTTTGATAAAAGCTAATGCCATCCTAGGATGCATTAGATGAGGTATTTCCAGTAGAGATTAAGAAGTGTTAGTGCTGTTATACAAGGCATTGGTCAGACCTCATCTGGAAGACCATGTGCAGTTCTGGTTTCCTATATTTAAGAAAGATTAATTCAAACTGGAACAGACACAGAGAACAGCTAGTAGGATGATCCATGGAATGGAAAACTTAGGTCTTTGAGTCTCCTCTCATACAGTTATTTACTCAGCCTAACCAAACAAAAGCTGAGTGGTGATATGATAAATACATCAGATGGATAAATATCAGAGAGGGAGAAGAATTATTTAAGTTCCATGCCAATGTGGGTACAAGAACAAGTGGATATAAATTGGCCATCAGGAAGTTTACACTTGAAATTAGCTGCAGGTTTCTAAACATCAGAGGAGCAAACTTCTGGAATATCTTTTGAAGGGGAGTTTTGCCGGGTAAAAACCTAGCTGGCCCCAAACCTGAGACAGACAAGTTTAGGGAAGGGGTGGTATGATGTGGACAGTCTAGTTTAGCAGTTGACTGATCTTTGTCTATTAGTAAGAGATACACCTATGACTTGAGATAGAGCGTTTGATTGGAGTTATTAGGGAGATTTCTTTCTCGGGTGTTTCATTAGTCTTACCCACATACTCAGGATTTAACTGATCAACGTATCTAGGACTGGGAGAGAATTTTCCTCCAAGGGAGATCGGCAAAGGCTCTTGGGGATTTTCATCTTCCTCTGTAGCATGTGGCATGACACATTTGACAGCATCTGATGAAGTGGGATATTCTCCTATGAAAGCTCATGAGATAAATAAATATGTTAGTCTTTAAGTGCCACTAGACTCCTTGCTTTTTTTGCTTTACTAGACTAACACGGCTGCTCTTTTGGAACTAGGTTTGTTACAGGAGCTGGTGGGTGAGGTTCCATGGCCTGCATTGTACAGGAGATCAAACTATATGGCTGTGATCAGATAAAAATTTTATTTTGAAACAACAGCCGTTGTTTCAAAATAAAATTTCTCATGTCCACACGACGTGCCGTTATTTTGAAACAACAGGACCCGTTGTTTCAGTAAAACCTCACTTGAAATCGAAATAGCCGGTGTTTCGAAACACCACCATTGTTTTGAAATTACTGTTTTGAAACAACATGTCTGAATGGCCTTATTTCAAAATAACCATTTCAAAATAACAGCCATTTCAATAGCAGGCTTTCCCTTAATTCGAATTAACATTTTCTTAATTCAAACTAACTTATTTCAAAATAAGGACTTTACTTCGAAATAACTCATTTCGAAATAACTTATTTCGAAATAACAGTTTACGTGTGAACATAGCCTATGATCATAATGGTCTTTTCTGACCTTGGAGACTGAGTCTATGATTTCAATAGAGCTGCTCCTTATTTGCATCCATGTTAGTGAGAACAAAATCAAATTCTTGCTCTGAAATACAAAGGTGAGGAAAATATCTTTGCAAACAAATCTCTGCACAAAGACAGGAAACATTAAAATACTGGCTAGATCACAATCTGAAAAATGAATTAGTTTTGCTTAGTAGTGATTTTTATCTCTAAGCTTTTTTTCCCAGATGGGTAGCTGAGAATTATGCAAAAGATTTGTGTTTAAACTCAGAAGCATACCAAAAATGCCTGATGGAGGTATGGGAGATTGGATGGTCGGTGGGTGGGTATTTGTGTGTATATGTTATACAAACATGCAGCTCAGTCCATGCACTCAGGACACAGGCCAAAAAAGATTCATCAGAAAGTTTGCAAAGGTTTGAGAACATTTCAAGTGCTCCTGGGGCCAAACTGAATTAACTTTGGACAGATTTGTCATTTTTCATTAATGTCACTCATGGGCTCAACCACAAGATCTGAAGAGTCAAATTCTGGGGACAGCCATGCTGAGTTCTAACTTCACAGCTGGGTCTCTGTCTGATATGCTTCTTTCCCTCCTCTATCACTATTGTTTCTTAACACATCTGTTACAGGTGGAATCAAAACTCTGAATCCAAACATCTATGAACCAGTATTATCATTAAGATTGATATTATCATAAACCTCCAATGAGTGGTGCATTAAAGCACATTAGAGACAGAGAATTACAGAGCTGAGCTTTGTGGCTCAAAGCTTTCTGCACTTGAAATAATCTAAATCCGCAGTTTTCCTTGTTTTTGATGTAAACCCAGGTGAAATTCAGCAGTTCTGAGTATGTTCTGCTTTGAGATGGTGGGTTTGTTCAAAAACAGAAAACTGAAAGTGAATCTCAGTGGGGTGCAAACCCATGTAAAATTGATGAAGCCAAAGAAGATGTTCACAGGAACTCCTGTGAAGCAAATGTGCTGACTTTCACACATTTTCTAATAGAAGACTGCTATGTGGTGCTATCATGCAATTGTTAGCTGACAGGAATATTTTCATTTTTGAAAGAACAAGTGGGTAATGCTAAGCGAAGAATAGAGTGGAGTCTCTAACCAGCCTTAACAATCCATTTAATCATAGGAAGTTTCAGTGGCCAACCTATAAATCGAAAGTTGTTGGTTTGTTGTTGTTTTTTTTTTTTTTTTTACACAGTGTGCATAGAAAAGGCCAAAAAGTTATCCAGCTTTTTCTCGCTGGTATCAGGAAGCTGTATAAAATACAGGTATGTGTGCACACAGATTTACAGCTCTAATCCTATAAATTTTGCATCAAATTGTCATCATCCAGTCAGATGGAAAAAGACTTCATTCTACATTCACTGGTCTGTTAACAAATTCCAGCACCAAAGACTTCCAGGACTAGCAGATTGACTTGGTTTTCATTGGGTTAACTTTATGCTCATGACTGACTACCTACAAGTAAATTGGATAAAAAGGCTTATATTTAAAAAAAAAAAAAAAGCAGTGAAAAAAGAGGATGGAAGGAATAAACGACAGGAAGGATGTCAGACACTATGTAAGAACAGAGTCCCGGGGGGGGGGGGGGGCTGAGGCAATTGTATCTGAAAAGTTCCTGTTGGATTTAATAACTTTCCAAGTAACAGTTGCTTACTGGCAGCTTGAAATAGAAGGGACTTTGAAAAGCAGAGTCATGTGTTAAAATGTCCAAGGAATATGTTCCTTGACAGGGCTATGGCGAGGTGAATGGGGCTTTGCCCCGGGTGCGTATTTAAAAGGGTGCAGTAGGGAAGCAACCCCCCCCTCCAGGCTCTGTCTGCGGCAGGGGATCGCTTTTCCCTGCTGTTGCCAGAGCCGGCAAGGGGAATCCTTCCCCCCCACTGCGGCCAGAGCTCGCGGGGGAGATTGCTTCCCTGGCACAGCCAGAGCTGGCAGCATGGGGTCCCTTCTCCCCGTCGCAGTGAAGTAGGGACCCAAGTTGCTAGCTCTGCCCGCAAAGGGGAAGGGTCACCACCCTCCCCACTGCTGTACAGAAGGGCCCTGGATTGGGGCCTGGAGGGTGCCTTTGGGGCTGCTTGCCCCGGGCACTGGAACACCTAGTTACGGCCCTGTTCCTTGATTCCTATGTGGATGGACTGGCATGGCACTTATCCCAGTGGCTGTGGAGAGTGCCCAGGGGAAGGTGAGAATAGAAGCAAAACACTGAGCAATGCCCAGCTGCCCTTTTCTGCCAATGTCACTCCTCTATTTCCAGGGAACTAGATTCCTGGGGACTCCCAACCTTGTTCAGTCCCATGAGCTGGGAGAAAAACCAAGGCAGGGCCTGAAGCACCTTCAGACAGCAGTGATGGCAGAGGACTACATTCTCACGTTAGAATCGAGACCACTGGTTCCCAACTTGGGTCAGCGAACCCCAATCTGTTCCAGGGGGTCTGTGGCACTGCTCGCTGCCAGAGCTGGCATCCAGCCGTGGTTCTGATGCTCCCCACTGGAGCTGGATCCTGATGGAGGGAGATGGGGCGGGGTCGCAACTTTCTGATGCCGACAGCAGCTCGGCTCGGCTCCACTACCCTGCAGGGGCTGGCTGGGGGCCATTGCGGCAGTGCTGCTTCTCCCTGCCTGGTGGCTCAGCTTTGCTCCCCTTCAGGGGCTGGCTGGCCGCAGCAGCTCTGCTCTCCAGCAGGGGAAGGGGAAGGGGCCATGGTTACAGTGGCTCCACTCCCTGGGGCCATGGACGCAGCAGCTCCACTCCCCGGCAGGGGCAGAGGAAGGGGCCACGGCTGCAGTGGCTTTGCTTGCTGGCTGGTCCTGGCAGTGCCACCAGAGCAGTGCGGGCTGGATTCTGCTGGTGTGTGGGCCTGGTTCTTTCTGTGGTGGTGCAAAGGCACCCCACCTGCAGCCGGGGGAGAGTGTAAAATTTTTTCAAATCAAAAAGGGTTCTCCAACCTTAAAAAGGTTGGGAACCACTGATCTAGACATTATTTTGTCTGTCTGCCTCAGCTCAAGTTCTTTCTGTTCTTCTCCCTCAGAGCACCTTCACTTGCTCTGCCTTCATGCTTTTCTCCATCCTTTCCTTCTTTCTTTTTCTTCCCCTTCTTCATTTATCTTCCTCTACCTTTCCTTTTCCACCTTGTCATCTGCTCATATGAGCTCACCAGTCAGTCCTCCTGAACTCTGCTTGCCCTCAGGGGTTAAAGTGTAATTTGGTGGGCCCTGGAACCCTCCTAAGTTGGCTGGCTCCCTTCATGCACAGTTGCACACCACCTACTGCCCCCTAAATGCCTGCCCCCCAGACCCTGTCTCGCTGGGTCCAATCCCTTGCCATGCCGCGCCATCTTCTGCCTGCTGCCCAGGGGCCGACCCGCTGAGCCGCACCCATTCCATGCCAGACTGGCTCACCTGTCTCCGAAACCACCCCCCAGCACCCCTTTACTTGGCCCCAATGTCACCGTGGTGTGGCCCCGGCCTGGATTGTGGTTCCCATCTGGAGCACATCAGTGCAGGCTCAGGCCATAGCCGCAGCCTGGGTGGCTGCCGCTCCCTGCCTGCCGGGAACGTGCCAGAATGGCATTCCAGGACCCGTTATTTTTAGACACTCAGTGTTTGGGGCCCCCCTTAAAATAGAAAATGGAGCCAGAATGCTGGATTCTGGGGCCCACTATTTTTAAATGGTGGGCCCTGGAACACAGCGTTCTGGCTCCATTTTCTATTTTTAGGGACCTCATAACTCTGACCACCTAAAAAGAGTGGGCCCCAGAACTCTGTTCCTGTGCATTCTGGCTTATTTTAACCCTTGTTTGCCCTGTTCTTTGAAATTAAATGATCCAGAATCACCAGAAAATTTGCTTATAGCCACATTATCTTGCTACTCTTACTTAATCTTTCCTCTCAGTCATTCCACCATGGGCTCAGTCCAGGGAAGTGCTGTGCTGTTTGACCTGATCCAGCACAGAAGGTAAATACATGTTCTTCTTCAAGCGCTGCTCAGATACATTCAGTATCAGGTGTCTACATGCCACAGTGCACAATTGGCCAGAAACTCTTTAGCCGTAGCCTTTCAGGACAGGGCTGGTGGCCACTGCCCCTTGGCCACCCTGTGGCTATATATATGGCCGCAGCCCTGCTCCTCCCCAGTTCCATTTTTTCCTCCCGCAGCTATGGTTATGGAACAGCCTGTTCTTGCTTTATGCAAGTGCCTGTCTCTTTGCTCTGTTTTATGTGTATTTTTCACTGGAAGATCTGTTTGGAGACATCACCAGCGCTCCTACTGAGTCCTTCCAATAGAAACCTGAATCTGGGGGACAACCCCCGTGAGAGGTATCTTAATGCTTGTGTGAGCTTCACTAGGTGGATTATGCTATATTTGCAGGTCTTTCAAACGAAGGACTCAGGAAGACAGGGAGCAAAGGCTGCAAAACGTTGCCCAGGAATGGGCCCTACAGCCAATGCTGAGTACATTGGCCGCACCCAAGAATTCACCGGCAGAGCTGGCCAGGCACCAGAGCCCTCTCGGCACCACTCTCCGGCTATGAATGAAAGCTGTGATCAGCCTCTAATTTGGCACCACGTGCTTGGTCAGCACAAGAGCCCTCTCGGCACCACTCTCTGGCTATGAATAAAAGCCACGATCGCCCTCTAACTTGGCACTGCATGTTCGGTTGGCATTGAAGCCCTCTCAGTGCTGCTCTCCGGCTATATATAAAAGCTGCGATCTGCCTCTAACTCGGCACCGTGTGCTAGGTCAGCACCAGAGCCTCTTCATAGCCACTCTCCAGCTATGAATAAAAGCCACAATCGGCCTCCAGCTTGGCACCGTGTGCTTTTTTGGCACTGGAGCCTCTTTGTTGCTGCTCTCTGGCTATGAATAGAAGCCACAATCGGCCTCTAACGCAGCACCACATGCTGGATTGGCACTGGAACCCTCTCGGCCCCGCTCTGCAGCTGCAAATAAAAGGCCACGATCGGCATCATACTCGGCACCCTCTCGCATCATGTGATCCTATCGCTAGCACCTCCTCTGCGAATGAGAGTCTAAGCTCTGTGCTTTGGCAGCAGTTCCACATGCCAGCTGACACCAAGGCTCTCTCTGTGCCACTCCCCAACAGAGGTCAGGTAAGCATGCTTGGGGTCAACTTCGGCAACGAAGTACCAGCCCCATTTCTGGCCCTCCGCTCTGGGTTGAGCACCTGGAGCCTATCACGGTGCCACCAACACCGGAGGCCTTTGAAGTGGCAGAGACCCTTCAGCTCCTGAACACGCCACCAGGACGCCAAAGCAAATGGTAAGTCCACCTTCCTTCCTCCACTTTACCCAGCACCAGGGGGAGCTGCTCATTACTTGGGCCCTGCGCTACTGTGAAACTGTGGGCTGCAACCCTGCGGTGCCAGTACCCTTGCTTGGCACCACAAGAGATCTGAGAGTGCATTCGTCAGGCCCAGCCTCTTACTGAAGGGTCCGCGGCACCGGCTTCTTCCCGGTACTGCACTCAAAGGTGGCTACCTCCTACTGAGGCCCAACTCGGTGCCATGGCCTGGGTGAGGGCACCACAGTACCAGGGTTGTTCCTTCTCCCGACTACAGCCATGAACAAGGGCCAGGGTCTTAAAGAGAAGACCCTACCACACTTGAACCCCTTCACTGGGTCACTGCCTATCTGGATCAGGGTCACACCCCTCAAGGGGACCAGAACCCCTTATTCGACTTGGGGTTCAAAACCTCCTCGGTCGCCATTATGATTTCCCTTTTCGTACTCGTGTCCTTGACATTCCTGGGGCATACTGGCCTGAGCTGCCCTGATTCACCCCTTGGTCCCCCAGAAGTCTCAGGAAGTTGACCCCCTGGGTAGAAAAAGCCTATTCACCTTCAGCTTTTCAGTTGAGGGTTGCTAGTCATCAGGCCTTAGTTAAAAGATATTCCCTAGACCTGTGGGATGCTATATAGTGTTTTAGCAGCTTCCTCCCCCAAGAACACTTGGAGGATTTGAATGCCTTCATCAAGGAAGGTGCCTTGGCCTCATGTGATGGCCTTACAGTGGCGTGGGATGCCTTGAACGCAGCCAGCCGCGGCATTGCTATAGCCATGGTTACATGCCAAGCACCCTGGCTTCAGGATTTTGACCTCTCCCAGGACTTACAGCAGTTCATATTAGACCTCCCTTAGAGGGACAGTCTTTCTTTACCTGCCCACTGACTCCCTTATCTGTGGCAACTGTGCCCATAGGTCAGCCCTCAGAGCCCTGGGTATGCTTACGCCCCACGTGCCTCAATGTTCTCCCAGTCTACCGTGACCCCTTGAACGCATGGGGGAGGGGTCCTCATTGTATCCCCCCCCAGCACAACTGAAATGGCTACCTTTTAGGAGCCTTTGGACCGTGGGATGATGGTCCCCTTCACTCATTATAGGTGATCAACTCCTTGTTCCCTCCTCCCACCCAGGACCTGCCCAAGCCTTACTCCTTCCAATACATGGGGAGGCTCACTAATAATACCCCTTCGCCTCATAGCGGGTGTTATAGACCGCGTCCGACTTGCATTTTGCTTAAGGTGTCGCCTTCTGTCCTCATCAGGAGCTATGCAAGATCCCTCGTAGTAGGCCCATTTTAGCTGGGACCCAACACCTACACCCGCTGCTAGAGTCAACCAGCTGTGTTATGAAGGTTGACTGCCTCTCCATAGAAGCGAGAGTGAGAATATCTTGCAAACCACATCCCCCCCCCCCAACACTCCGATTCTGGAGCTTGGGGGCACGACCCTCGAGGTGACCTGACCCACCTACAGAAACGTCTGGATACCCCTTCCCTCGATTCAGCACACATCTCCCTAAGTGAGTCCGCGTACTGGGAGAGTACAGCATAGGGGCAGGGGAGAGAAAAGTGCACCTACCCTTGCAGTTGCGTCAGCACCCCCCCCCCACCCAAGGACCCCACGATGGTTTCCCACTGCCCCATCTCAGGTCATTTCCCTGCCCCTTTGGTTGAGGGCAACCTAACATGGGAATTCAATCACCTTTCTCCTAGTTTCTCTCTTGCTGCTATGATGGATGTACCTTAGGGCCCCCCCTTTTTTCCTACTATAACCTGCTCAAGGGTCACCTCTAAAGAAGGGCCCTTCTGAAATGTCCACTTCTCTCTTTATGACGACCTCCTTGATGGAATGTCTCTGACGGTTTTCGGCCCCAGAGAGGAGTCTGCCAAGCATCTAGGCCTTATTCCGGGGCCCTCCCTCCAGGCCCTCCATTCCCATGCACCAACGGATTGAGGGATGGGGTTCCCCAGCCACTCCTTTCTCGTTATCCTTCTTCCTACATTAGCTTCCATATGGAGGCAGGATGCCTTAGTTTAGGGCACCCTTTTTCAATCCTACCCATGGCATCTCCTGCCGGTATGCCAATGGGGAAAGGCCTTTTGCCTATTCCCCATTTGGTCAGGGGACGATGTGTTCCCTGCCCTCAGTCTTGGTTAGTAACTTAATCCAACTGACCCCCCCCCCTTTTGGGAGGCTGAGGCAGCAAGGGTGGCAATTATTCCATCCTTGCTCTTCGCCTGTGGCTGTAGGAGCCTGTTGCCCTGGATCACGACTGCCTTTCTCAGGAGTCGATTCTACTAGGAAAGGGCAACCCTCCTACACTAGACAGTCTTGCTGGTGACAAGGATGTTCTTTTGCTATTATGATATAGCAAATTCCCCAATAACGAACCAGGGATTGCCTCTGTTGGAGTTCTGGTCTCCTGACAGAGTGTAAAATGACCCCTTGGCACCCTCATGCACGTCTTCTCTTGAAGATCTTGCACTTGGTGGCATGTCCGTAGGGGGTTCATCTGGTGGCCCACTGCTTCTTCACCCAGTTTTGGGTGCTGTGCCATTTGTGGGTAACCGTGCTGATGGTGGTAAGGTTCTAACTCCGCCCACCTTCCACAGTACGGCTAGCAGTCACCTGATACCGAATGTATCCAAGCAGCACTTGAAGAAGAATGGTGGGTTACTTACCAGTAACTGTCCTGCTTTGAGATGGGCTGTTTGGATTCATTCAGGTCCCTCCTGCCATCCCCGCTACTCGGAGTTAGCAATTAGTAAGAACTGGGGAGGAGCAGGGCTGCTGCCATATATGTAGCCACAGGGTGGCCAGGGGGCGGTGGCTGCCAGCCCTGTCCTGACAGGCTAAGGCTCAAGAGTTACTGGCCAATCGTGCATTGAGGCACATAAACACCTGATACTGAATGAATCTGAGCAGCCCATCTTGAAGGAGGACAGTTCCTGTTGAACTCAGTTGTATAAATTTCATGGCTAAAGGAAAGCATGTGCTTACCTGCTCTGTTAACCAGGAACTAGATTGCTTAGCTTCTTGCACAATTGAATCCTCTCTAACACTCATCCATTGTATGTTAAACTAATTTAAACTGTCAACTCTTTGTTGCAAAGCTCTGTATCCTTTTGTTTGCACAGCACCTAGCACAACAAGGCCACAATCCTATATTTTTACCACTGACTGCCACTATAATATTTTAACTTCTGATACAGGTAAATCTGGGGGTAAAATATCAATCTGTAAATTTAGCTGGGGGGGAGGGGGGGGACCAGGGTATTTTTAAGTCAGTCTTGTCAGGAAAAATTTACCTTGTTGGAATGAGTATATTGAATATAGGCACATGCCACATGATTGGGAGCACTGTAAATGGGGGGGAGAAGGGGGGAACAATTATACCACAGAAAAGCAGGGATAGACTGAAGGACATTTTACTGTGGTAAAGTAAAGATCTGGATCATAGCATAGAGGAAACACACAATGAGCCTTTCAGTTTTAGAAACCATTACCTAAGGATTGTGTCTGATAATGTTTTATAACTTAAAAAAAAAAAAACAGAACTCCTTAACATTCACAGGAAGAGCTAGAGGACTTGAATACAAAAAACTGAAGTCAGAGGACTTCCAAGTGCAAAAAACAAGAAGTAATTATATAAAGCGAGGTAATTAGAAAAACAAACATGTATACACAGTATCCAAAGCACAAGAGCTGTATTTTTCAAAATTATTATTGCAGCATAACTCTTGTTTTAAAATACACATTAAGAGGTGTAATTCATATCAGCAAAAGAAAAAAAAAGAGATTACAGCTCAGTTTTGTAGTGCAACTACTTTCTAGTGTCATTGTACACTATTCTTTTCAGGCTTAAAATGATATCTCAAGTATTATATATAATTCTTGTTCAGTGCATAACATCAAACCAAAAAATATTTAATAAAAAATTACAGTTTGTTAACTTACCAGTTTTCGTCTATGCACTTGCATTAAACGTATAAAGCTAGTTATTCTAGCTTTGGATGATCCTGAAACTTGATCAGTGCATAAATCCCTTGGTACCTACAAGTAATCCCAGAAAAGTCAGTAGGACTGGGAGCATAAAGAGCTGCTGTTTGTGGAGGTCCTAAGCGCAAAATCAGTGTCTTCTGGTATGTCTACACTTAGAGCTGAATTCGAATTGATGAAAGCTGACTTTGAATTGGTCAAACCTCGTTTGACTTCGAAGTCAGGGTCGATTAGAACTGAGTAATTTGAATTGATCCAGTGTGGCCATGTCAATTCGAATTCAGTGTTAGTTTGAATTAGCCACAGCTTGATTTTTCCCTATACAATAGTGCCTCCTACCGAATTCAAACTAGCAAGTCCTGTTCATGGACATGCCAATTCGAATTGGATTTTTCTAGTGTGGCCATGTGGATTCGAATTAACTGAATTCGAATGAATAATTATTAGTTTGAATTGACTAATTCAAATTCAGTAATTCGAACTGAAACTCTAAGTGTAGACATAGCCTTATTTATTACACTTGGTTCTGATTTTTCTAGTGCAGTGTGGCAGTCGTTCACTTACCAATGTGATTATAAACAAGAACAGCATTTGGAACCCAGTTTGGCAAGTAAATAGTCAGATTATGGGATTAGGTTGCGAACACTTGGAACAGTGACACCTAAGGATGAACTCAGTTCTGAAACAATTCCATTAAATTAAACCAAGGCTGACTTTAGTTCCTAGACCTAGTGAAAAAAGATTGAGAGCCAGATTCTGCTCCAACAGAAGACAAACTAATTGTCATTGTTCCAAATGGGTATCCAGGTTAATCTAGTCCAGCAAAATAAACAAAGAGTCTGGTGGCACTTTTAAAGACTAACAAATTTATTTATCACATAAGCTTTTGGAACTTATTTATAAGAGGAATCACTTGTACTAGTTACTTATAGGCTGTAGCACTCTCTCTCTCTCTCTCTTTCTTTTTTTAATGTTATGTAGACCTTGAGATAAACCTGTTACACCTTAAACCCAATTACATGGAGAAGATACACTTTATTGTAATATGTGTAAGTACCAACTGTAAAATAACAAAGATCCACTCCATTCACTATTTCTGCTAACTGTTTTAAGGTCTTGACTTTGCATAGTAAGAAGATTATAAAATGCCTGAAGGACAATTCTGGGTATAAAACAAATACCCCTATGTGAATTAAAGTTTGGGGGGGGAAAAGCCCTTTCATCTTATTATTAATTGTATAATTAATGCATCCTGTGTACTGATAAGAATAATGCCATGTAATTAATTTTTAAGAATTAAAACCTTGCCTTTATGCAGTCTCGTGGTCCACTTTCATGTTTATAGCTGTGAATGTAAATCCTCTTATCTAATTATAACATGACTGGTTCCATTGTTCAAAAGAAACCACTTTATTATTTATTTTATTATGTTATATTTTAATTATATTAATTATAAGCTTTTCAATAAAAAATTAAAAGACCAATGAACATAAAACTTTAAGAGTTTTTATGCTTATCAGTAAAATTTTGTGCTTGTGTGGATAAGGTGTAATATTTCATTTGTTTTCTGCCTCTGTTTTTCGTCTTCCATGATTACCCATTCTGTTAACAAAAAGGCTCAATTAGCATTTGAATAGTAAGCCAGAGAGCAGACAGGTTGAGAATTCTTATAGAACTAATTTGGCAGGCCTTCTTCTTTTTTCTCTTTCTCTTCATAGCATTCTCCCCCACCCCCAATCAAGCTGCAGTTATTAAAGCTAGAATAAAAGAACTGATTTTCCATTACATTGATGCATGCTGAACAGTGCTTGCTTTGTTTTTTTTCTTTCAGCTATGCTAATTGGACTCAAAGGAAATATTTAGTTTATAATAGCAAATGAAGAATTCATTAAAATCTAGCAAGTGTGCGCGCGTGGGGGGATAGTCAGGAATGGAGCTGGACACTGTTTTTCAAACACATCCTTCCCTTCAAGGGTACTTATCATAATGCTTCCTTACAAATAACAACAATAATATTTAATTATCAAGCCTAATTGCCTTAGGCAGAGAAAATTTAGAATGGGGAAGAGGAGCGAAATTTGTGAACTGTGCTAGACCTACTGAAAAATCAGAAGTCCCAGGTGAACGATTGACTTCAATGAAGTTGCACAGGAGTAACTTTGCTCCAGTAGGTCCACTTGTTTCCTCTGCCACTGGTATATATCAGGAGTGCCGCCACTGAAATCAGTTCCAGAGGAGTAGCCATGTTACTCTCTCTATATATAGCAAAAACAACAAAGGTTGAATCTGACCAAATAGGTTGTAGCCCATGAAAGCTTATGCCTGAAGAAATTTGTTAGTCTTTAAGGAGCCACAGGACTCTCATTGTTTTTACTCATATCAGTGGTTTTACACTGGTATGAGGCATCAGCGAAGTGCTGGAAATATTACAGGAACAAAGGCTTTTATACACAGTTCCTACAGTTTCTGCTTTTGGTCGACACTGGAAATGCTTTGCTGTAGTTCATTACATTAAGATATAACTGAAGCAAATGTAGGAAAGTAGTCAGTGTTGCCAATTCTCACAGTTTTGTTCTGGAGCTAGATGATTTTAAGGAAAAATGAGAATCCTGTTTTTACTTTTTATTTGTTTATTTTGAATAAACATAAGGTCCATATCCTCAAATGTGTTTATGTGCCTAACTCCCATTGAAATCAATGGGAAGTATGTGCCTATGTAATGATGAGGAACTGGGCTTTAAGTTTCTAGTCCTCATAATTGTGGAGAAATGCCTGAAAATATGAATCATCCAATCTAAAAAATCAGAAGATGAATAGAAGATGCTCAAAATGTGTTTTTTGGAGCCTCCCTTATGGTTTCCGAATTGTTGGGCTTGGTAAAATTTGATCATGGAGCATTTAGGCACTCATAGAAATACATTTACTGATTCTCTTAAAATATATAAGTAAACCCTATGATTTCTATTCAACTACTCACATACTGAAAGTGAAACGTGTTTAAGTGGTTACTCATAGACTCAGACTCTAAGTTCAGAAGGGATCAATATGGTCATCTAATCTGACCTCTTGAACAATGAAGGCCACAGAACCTCACGCACCTGCACCTGCAATAAACCTCTAATCTATGACTAGTTATTAAATTCCAAAGGTTGGATCTGACCTGATCCTATGGTGTACGCTCCCCTGCATTTATTCTGCTCCCATTCTGTAAGTGGGATATTTTCCCATGAAAGCTGATGTGCAAATGAATTTGTTAGTCTTTTAATTGCCACCAGACTTCTTATTTGTTTTGCCTGACTAAACTAACACAGCTACCCCTTTGAAACTGCTCAGTGGCAAAACACTCAATATTAAACTAGGCTTCTCAAATTTAGGCACTTTTACAGAAGGCTCACTACCATAGTAGTAACCAAATAATCCATAAATTGACTGAAAATCTTGTGTGTGAACTGCTCCCCTGAGGGCACTTAGACTCTACCTGTACAACCTAAAAGTAAAAGTTCCTTTTTAAGATACAATTGTGCTTTGCAGCTCAGAGGTCTTGTCTCACATAAGGAATATTGTCCATTTGTTCTCTGGGTATATGCTGACTAGCACTTACATCTGAGCAATTTTTTTTTCTCCCAGCTAGTATTGGAGTGAACAATTAAGCACTTTACTGAGGCTCTATGTGTTCCTCTGACGAGACTCAGATGAGGAAGAGCACTGCTTTTTTTCTGGCAAGAAAATTCCAAGGGCTATGTTGACAGAGGAGCTGCAGGAGTAATTTCCACCTAAGGCAGAAGGATGGCGCTAGCTTTGATTGAGCTAGTGTTACAGAAGTCATGCTGCGGCCACAGTGGTATGGGCAAGTATATTCCTGTTCAAGCATGTACTCTGGTTAGTCCATGTCCCTGCCCACAGTGTGGTGGCTACACTACTATTATTTGCACACTGACTCAGTCAAACCTAGGACATGTGTGTCTACCCAAGTTAGAAATTACTGCATCAGCTTTAGAGTACATATAGCTTAAGTTCCTGAAACCTGCTCTTATTGGTTTCAGTTCTACATTGCTTCTTGTTGAAGGAATGACAGCTCCATTCAGATGCATGGTCTTTGCTACTAACACTGCTACAAACAACTTTACAAAAGCAGGTTGGTAAGTGTAGACTAGAACTTTCAAACTTGAGTAGCCAACTTTTCAGAATAGCCACAGTTCAGTCAAATCAAGGGTGCAGCCTCTCTGAAAATCAGACCATTTTTTATGTTTGTGCTCTAACTATTAGACAGACAGCCAAAATGTGGTCAGACTTATAAAGTGGCTATTTTTCTCAGACATGGCAACTGCCTCCTGCTTCAGAATTCCCCAACAAGCTGCAACGGTGCTCTCTGGATCCCTTCACCCCAATTCATGAGCACCTCACACAACATGAATGTAGTCTTACTGTCACACTGTCCCTCTCCAGTAGGAAAATCTCTTTCGTTAACTGAGAGCTGAGTCACAGACAGGTGCAGTGACTTGCCCAGTATCACACATGTGAAGCCACTTGGGAGCTGAATGCCAATCTTCTGATCCCCAGTCCAGTGTTTAAGCCACATAGTCATCCTTTCTTTCAGCATCAGAATGTTTAAATTTTTATTCCATTTTGGTTCCCTATTAGCTGTGCACTTGACAGCTAGATCAGTGAAGGCTGTGCATCACCTCAGAGCACTTTCACCATAATGTGTGGTAGATTGCACCCCATGCAAAATAAGGTCTGTACACCAGCAATGTGACACTTTAATATATGGTTAGACAGTGTCTGCCTCTGATAGTCATGGTCCTGGATTGTCAGCATAACCATTAGTATCTTTTCCCACAAAAGCTCATGTGTAAAACAATTTGTTAGTCTTTAAGTGCCACAAAACTCCTTGCTTATTTAACTAATAATTTGTAGTAGTTACACCATTAAAATGTCTTGATTGCCTTTCTGAGTACTTTAAATAACACCACAGCAGTGTTCTCCCTACTAGTATTTTGAGTACCATAGTAGTGTTATCAAGAGAAAAATGGGAAATATATTAGGACAAGTGCTATAAAACCTCAGAGACAATTCCAGTGCCTCCACAGATTTGGAAATTCTACTAAACACCCACACGCTCTGGTTGCAGCCTACCTTCTTTCTTTCTGAAGTCCCTAGATGCTTTTCAGCCTTCTCATCTTCTTCCTGCACATCACTAGCTTAAAGGTTGCTTCTCACAACCTAGGAGCTCTACTGGATGTCAGCCTGCCGCTAGGTACCTTCTAATGCAGTACTTTAAGTGATTGTCATTCTTTCTTAGCTTCCCCTAAATCAGAGATCAGCAACCCAAAAGATAAGAGCTATTTTTAAAAATTCCTTCAATAACCCAGTATTTTAAGATCCGCAATGGGTGTAGCTCTCTTGAGGTGGGTAGAGGGAGCGGGCCAGTGTGCCTGATGAAGGATCCCCCATGGTGAGGGAGAGCCCAGACTCTGGTGGGTGCCGCCCACAGGGTCCCTCCTGGTGGTGGTGGTGGGGCAAGCCAAAAAGCTGCGTGTGGCTCTGGAGCCACAGGTTGCAGACCCATGCCCTCAGTCATTATCCCAGTGATGCACCATAAACTATCAAGGGCTATGTCTACACTAGCCAATTAGTCTGGACTAAGCAATCTTAGTCTGGACTAATTTAGTCCGTGTCTGTACCAGGCTTGGCCTAGTTTAAACATAGAAATTTCTTAGTTTGAACTAAGCAAAGCTTAGTCCAAACTAATACGTTATAGTGGTTTTAAGTTCAAACTAGAGCAATTGTAAACATGGACTAATGGCTTAGTTCAAACTAAAAAAAGGTCGAACTAGCCATACTGATTAGTTTGAACTAAAAAGTTAGTTCAAACTAGTCAGGAGGGCTAGTTCAAACTAAAAAGCCTCAGTTAAGTCAAACTAACTGAGAACTGCTTAGTTCGGACTAAGGAAGTCCGAACTAAGCTTTGTGATATAGGTATAGCCAAGGAGTCCTGTGGCACTTCTAAAGACAGACAAATTTATTTTTTGCCTGAGCTTTTGTGGGCAAAGTCCCACTTCATCAGATGCCAGGAGTTGGAAAAGACGTAGGGTATATGGGGATGGGGTGGGGGAGGAATTCGTAAACTATAGTATGCTGATGTAATTGTCACACTGAATTACCAAGGTTTGAAATGTGCTCTTCTTGCTCTCTGGTTCCTTCTCTCCCTGCCTTCCTATGGTGTTTGAATGTAATCCTCTCATTGCTCTCCCCTACTGATTAACTCTTAAACTGATATGAGTATCTAAAGCCAAATCACAGTCTAAAGGAATGAACAAACAAATCCCTCCCTGGCCGCAGGAGATTGGGTTGCATGAATCTGAACAGCATGAGGATCCTTTTACCTGAAGATCTTTGATAAAAAGCTCTGCTGTATTCAAATGAATACATGTCTCTTTAATTCTCACTCCAACCGGTACAACACTGAAGTTTCTTTGAAAGAATTAGGAATCTCTAAAATAGCCTCTTTCTTATAGAAGGATAACTACAGTGCTCCAGCTCCCCCTGCTGCTTTGATCTTCGCTGTTAACTGCCTCTGGCCCCTTCAGGCTGAATTTTACTTTTCGCCCCACCTCTGCTGTGATCATGCAGCTCTTCTTGTGCCCTTTTGATCATATTTCTCTGCTTTTCCTCTCATCCCTTCTCAGTTTTCTCTTTACTAAACAGCCACCCTATGCTACTCTACAGCTTTTTGTGGTGGCCCCTGAATTGTCATCATCTTTCAGTCTCAGCCTGCTCCTTATTATCAATCCTTAGCTTCCACTTTCCTAGTAGATTGTACTCAGAAGCTCACAGCTTTTTCAGAGCCCTTCAGCACCTTGAAATCTCACTTCTGAAATCCGCACTCTTCTGTGTTAACAAACTGCAGTTAATCAACTACATCAAAGCTAAGCAATGTACTAGCAGACATTGATGCAAGGGAAATGAATAAGAAACTTACTAAATATTTGTGGATGTAAACATCACAGTTCTTTCCATTATCCATCACCTGAAGCATTTATATAGCACCAATAAGCATACTCTCTAGATGAGTAGACCACATTAGGAATTAAATTAATGTAATTTTATTTGAAGAAAGTGCCAATTTTATATTTACAGCACTGAAAAATTTACTCCAATCCAACTTTCCAAAGTAATCTGTTCTAGAGTACAGATTTCAGTCACATTTTAGTTTAAGCTCTTAAATACTGCCTGATTTAGGCACAAGGAAACAGAAAGCATGGGAATTCAAAACAAATGGGTTCATTTTAGACATACAACTGGCCTGTCACCAGCACAAGCAGGAAACTGCCTGTAAATAGCATTGTAGCCTTTGTAGACTTCAGAACAAGATAAAAAACACAGCTTCTTTAAGGCCGACATCCTTAATGAGGTTGCTTCCCCTGGTTTGGAGTTACGAACCTTTTAGATCCAGAGCACAAAGAAAATAAACATCTACACAAAACAGTATTTTTAGGCTGTTCCCCTTCTGGGAGTAATTTAGTCTCACAAGGCCAGATTTTGAAAGTGTGTAGAAATCAAAAGAGGTAGATAGGTGCCCAGGCACTCCTGAAAACCTCATCTAACTCCTATTCATTTTGAGAGGAATTAAATGTCTACATGCCTTAAAAAAAAAAAAAAAAAAAATTGCATAAGGGTCTAGCTCCACAAAGCCGACTTGCACTGCACTCTCGAACTTTGACTTCAGCCCTCCTAGGGTTTGAACCTAAACAACTGCTCTGATCTGCTGTTACTGTATGACTTGATCCTATGTTTTATACTCCCTTGCATTTATTTTCATTCCATTCTGTAAGTTCCACCATCTTTGAAGCATCTGATGAAGTGGGATTTTCTCCTACGAAAGCTCATGCAAAAAATAAATTTGTTAGTCTTTAAGTGCCACACAACTCCTTGGTTTTTTTGCATAGGCTGCAAGCCACAGCATGCTTGGCAGGGAGCAGCCTAAGGTAGTTACTAAGAGGAGCATGTGCCACATCTGACTCATTTGGGGACTTAAATACCTATTTCTGCTTGTAGTGCAGAGCCAGGAACCCTGCTGTGGACTCAGAGGGTTTAGGCATGTTACTAGTTTTTGCAACAAAAACGTGGTTGGTGGAGGGGAAGGATAACATTGCTCCCTCTATAACTTTTAGCCCAGTGGATTGAGCATTTATGAGGGATACCTAGCTTCAATTCCCTACTCTGATGGGAAAAATTAAGAATTTGAATAGGTATTTCTCACATCACCAGCAGATGCTCATCTGACTGAGCTATGGGATGTAGTGAGGTAGGAGACCCTCCTGTTGTAGCTGTGGATAGATACTTAAATAGTTATTGGGCAAGAGTGAGCATGTGAGAATGACTCTATAGTCCATGGGTTAGGATACCCACATGGGAAAACCAGAATATAGTCAGGTGGCTTCAGTGACTACAGCATGGTCCAGAGATGTAGGAGGGCCTAGTCCATATCCTTTCTCCTCATCTGCCAAAGAGGGGGATTAAATATGTCTCTTCCATGCTCATATGAGCCTTCTTACCTGTGGGCTAAATTTTTATAGCAGAGTCACCACCGTCACCTTCATCTCTTTTTTTTTTTTTTTTTTCCCAGCCAAATTTTGCAGAGGGACCTAATCCAAAAAATTCTGCTCTGAGCACTCCTACGGGATTAGGCACTACAGATGAGATAAGCAAGGGAATACATATCTTCATCTGTTTTGAGGAATCTGTGGAGTCTTAGGTATAAAGCAGACATCCAGATGCTCATCCAGAGGCATTCTGCATTTGAGGTATTGAAGGGAGTTTTATAGGAAAAATGTACGCACTGAGTAACTTTAGGCAGTTACAAGTTAGGGCAACACCCAAAGTGGAGTTTTGTGGCTCACAGTGGCACATGTGTCTCAGATTTAGGGAACTAACTCCCTTTGCAGTTTGGTCTAAGTGAATATCACTTGGGATTCACAGCCATTAACTTGCTCTTAGAACTAGGCACCGAAACCACTTCTCAGAAAAACAGGAACAGAAAACAGTGAGCCTTATAGCCCAAAAAGCAGACTACTCCCTTAAGATTGAGGAAACGTACTATAGGTTCAATTCTCTTCCCCCCTTTCTGATACCAAACCTTCTCTTCTATAAAACAGAGTGCTGTGGCACTTAAACACTAACAAATTTATTTATCTCATGAGCTTTCGTGGGAGAAGATTCCACTTCATCAGATGCTTTGAAACTTTCAAAGCATTTGACAAAGTGGAATCTTCTCCCATGAAAGGTCATGCGATAAATATATTTGTTAGTCTTTAAGTACCATAGGACTCCTTGTTTGTTTTAATGAACTAGATGAACATGGCTGCCCCTTTGGACCTCTCATCTATGAAAGTATCCTGGCCATGGGGTACTTTTCTAATGAAACTGTTAATGTGTGTGTGTTTTACAATATGAGCACAATAAAATCTTTGTGGCTGTCATGGATCCTAGTGAAGCTAAAAATAGCTGAATTAAATGATCACTCCAGTTCCCAGTGGCTCCAGAGATGACACAATGCTGATAATTAGTCATTCTTTCATGAATTTAAGGGATCAGAAGTGTACAAAGAACTCTACCTGTATTTTACATTGACAGTTTTCATCTCACAGCCATGACCCCATAACATACAGCTGAAACGCAGCTTCCTCCGGAGGTGGAGGAGAGCAGCCAAAAGCAGGTGGCATGACATCAAGGCCAGGGCAATCCCATGATGATGTTAAGCACGTAGTGAGGACAGTAATTTGGATTGTCTAGTCTCTTCTGAAAAACCATTGTACAAAATAAACTGTATTTATTTAATGCCAGAACATGGAGGGAGATGTGACATTACTAGGAGTGGAACCTGTGGTTCCTGGGAGTCTAGGTGTCCATATCTAATGACTGGGTCACTAAACTAACTCTTACATGGTATAGTCTCTTTAAATAGTGATTTTCATCCCCAATATGGGAGGGAAGTGGCATCAAATAAACAGGTTGCACAGGGAGGAGTCTGTTGCAGCAAGCAGCAATTTTTACTTGTTAATACCATTAATGAGACACAACCACAACCATTCCCTAAATTTACCTAATTTTGCATAAGAATTATATTGTATTTAATCTGCTTCCTGATAATCAGAATGATTATCAGGATCCTTTGGATTTTACCAGATTACACAGAGAAACTTCATATTTTTCATTTATAGTTACAAAATGGATCCATGAATTTATTTAGCCATATCCTACATGGGACACAGTATTGCACTCCAACAATAAAGTAAAATTAAAAACAAAAGAAAAAAAACTTATTCTATTCAAACATGCATTTTTATTAGTTTATTCCAGAATGAAAATGACAATGAGGGGAACAAAGTCTGGATGAAATACAAGCTCCTCCAACTCTTCTCATCCCCAAACCTTTTTGGGGGTTTACAATATTCACCAACATGATGTGTGGGGAGAATGTGAGGGTAGAATTAGCAATTTTTCATATTGCTGGAGCATCAGGTTCCAGCCAAAACTTCAAGTGCCATAAGAATTAAAAAAGCACACCACCTCACATTAGTTCTGGCCTGCTTAAAAGACAGACATATGGGAAAATTCACAGTATGCGTGTTCTTATGAGAGTTCTAGTTCAATGGGGGGGGGCCTTGAAGAGTTTCTCTAACTCAAGCCTGCAAACCCTTGAGATTTATGCTTTCCTGGTGAAAATACACTATTTTGAATAAGAGAAATAGCCTTCCTTAGAAATTTTTGAAGTATTTTACCTGTAAAACTGACTTTCACTCATTGAAAAGTGGGCATGTGGAATATCCTACAGTGAAATTATTAAATATTTTTATTCCAGAGGAAAATGCATTAAGACATGGAGCATAGAGACTGTCAATGCTCTAGGCAAATATTCATGGCAGAAATATTTAGTACATTAGTTTGATTAGTAAACATAAGTGCTGGCTACAACTAAGTAAAACAAGAAAACTGAATTGGCACTAAGCAAAATGGCCAAGTAGCACACTGGTCTATAATTAACTGAACCTGCTGCCTTCCCAGTCAAGCCCCATCTAATTGTCCTCATAGAAACAATTGTTCCTTGTCTGTATGCTTAATTGGCATAATCCTTGGGGAGAGAGAGGAAGAGTTTATAAATAGCCTGTCCTCCATTTTGAAACCTTTGTTCTAATCAAACACAGTACCTGGTGTAGAGAAGAAGCTAGAAGCAGGTAAAGTTAAATTTTGAAAGAACATAAAATGGTGATGGTTGATACTGTTGGGGAAGAGTGCACTCTTTTCACCCATTGAGTTCCTCTATGTTATTCAGAAAAGCATGTAGGAGAAGAAAGAAAAAATGTTTGGTATTCAGGTTAGGTGGAGAGCCATGCTGCAAGTCAAACATATGCAGCAATCATATGGAGTAAATATGTAAAGTATTCCCCAAGTTCTCTGAGACAGAAGCACTTCCAGCATATCCAGAAACTATTTTAATTTGGTAAATATTGAACATGCCTCTTGGTAGAAACCTTGTTTTCAGGGCCCTGATCTTGCAAACAGATATGCAAGAGTAACAGTATGCTTGCGAGTAATCCTGCTGAGCTCAGTAGGACTACTTGTGTAAATCCTTAATCATATGGGTGTTCATGTGGTTTTGGCCCTTGGCCACTGATACTGCAGTCACTTACGCATGTGCTTCAGTTTAGTACTGTGTATAAAACCAAGTGATTTCTATGGGATTCCTCATGGTTAAAAACTTAAACACATGCTAACTCTTTGCAGGATCAGGTCCTCAATAATTCTGATTTACAATCTGTAATAGATCTCTCACAAACACAGTGGCATCTCCTCAAATAATAGAAAAAGACAATGTAGGACCCCATATACAGCAAGTAACTCAGTGTCCACATCTGATAAAATAACAGGTCAGCAAATATTTAAATTATTTAAGGGAGAAAAATGAATATAGCTCAACAGTCTGATGGCAAAAGAGAGGATTCTTTTCAATCAAATTTCATCTAGTCTTGAAAGTTTCCAGTTCACTTGTACAAAAATACCATCTGATGATGATTATTTACAAATAAATGTTTTCCTTATAGTGCCAGTGGGAAAATACTTAATATTTATTACATTCCAGGTAAAGGATTGTCAGCATAGCTGAAAATGGTTTACGGCATTAAGGAAGATTAAATTGACAGCAAGCCATTTTCTGTTGTCATATGAACAATCTTACATGGAATTTGTTTACCAAGTCTAGTGAAAGTTAATTACATATATCAAAGGCAAAAAAAGTTGATTTAATTTGAATTTGTTTGTCTTTATTTGAACAGCCTGAAAGCTATTTCAAGATTAAGTATTTTAATTAAGCAACTTAATAAAGTGTTACAAGGTCACTTTGTAAGGCAGAGTTGTTATAACTTTGGAATAAATATGTTATTAAACTGTGTAATTAAATGTCAATGAATTATCAGCTCCAAACCTAACTATGTCATATAAATCTAAATGTTGTTTACTAAAATGAAACACCACTGAAATGTTATTGGCAGTGTACATTATTTTAAAATAAATTCTCTTGGAGAAGGCAAAGAAATCAAAAGTTATTTTCAAGTCTAATGCAAGCAGAACTTCAACTCCACAGTCAGAAACTGACAGATGGTAACATAATAATGTTAATTAATGTAATAGGATAGATAAAAACTGGCAAAGATTTCCTGCAGCAGTTTCTCCTCTAGTGGCAGGTGGAAAATACTGGTATTTCATCTGCAATTATATACCTTTTTTTTTTTTTTTTGGTACAATATAGTTGAGAATGAATTAGCTCCTATATTTTGAGATGAGAAAATACAATGCTTTCCTTTTGAATGCAATAGTGTTATTCTTGAACTCTAGATTCTAAGCTATGCTGCCACATATGGAGTTTTTCTGGGGGAGCCCCAGACCAGAATCCAGGATTCAATCATTCTTGAGCGTTCATTTTTGTTAGCTGAAAATGTGCTCTTGACTCCTGACAGCTAATACAGTAAGTAGTGTAGACAAGACAGTCTTTGATTTAGCTTGCTAACGTGAACTTTACAATGCAGAAGAATAAATTTTCTTCAGTCTGCTGATTTGTTTTAAAGATACAAATTGCCTTGTCTTCACTAGGATGTTGCTTCAAGTTAGCTAACAAAAGTCAAAAACATATTCTTTTGCCTAGTGAAGACAAAGCTTCTGAGTAGTTGGAAGTGTAAATCTAAGCTCTGATCGAAGTTTTGTAAATGACACCTAGCTGCATTAAAACCTGTTGACCTAAGAACTTGTGAGTTTGGGGATGTTTCAAATTTAGGTCTGAATTTTATAGTTTTAGCTCATTTCTACTTTTTTATTATTATAAACAATATGTCACTCCAGGGGTGTTGCTGACTGCAGGAGAGACCCGGGTCAGGGGCCCAGGCCCCACCCCCAGCCTACAGGCCCCGCATCCCCAGTGGGGGACAGCTGCGGCAGCCAGGCCCCAGATCACCAGCGGGGGACGGGGCCGCCACGGCCATGGTCGGTCAGGCCCCGGATCCCAGGCCAGGAATGGAGCCGCTGTGGCTGTGGGCGGCCAGGCCCCGGATCCTGGCCAGGGACACAGCCGCAGGTGGCCAGGCCCCGGATCCCCAGCCAGGGACAGGGCTGCCATGGCCACTGGCAGCTGGGTCCCGGACCTCCAGCCCAATTGGGCCAGAGATCCAGGGCACTGGTGCTGGGGTTCGGGGCACATGCCTGGTGTGCCCAGCACCAGCGATGTCCCTGTGTCACTCCATGTTAGACATGTAGAGATGGGCAAAAGTTTCCAGGGGACTAGGCCAGAAGAATGATTGACTGATAGTGTTCAGATTATTAAAATGAAGGTAACCTTTGGCCCTCAGTATTGTGTGACAGATCTGGCATTCTAGCCCACTTCAGTACCCACTGATGAATTTTCTGATCACCAGTTCTTGAAATCAGTGGAGGTTTTGAATGAGGGAGGACTAGAGGATGAGTTGCAAGTTTACGCATTTAGGAACAAAAGAGTAGAAAATCATCACATGGTTCTGAAGGCAGAACTGCCTTTGAAATATTTGTGAAATATTTTTATTTGTCCTAACAGACTTTGCAAATCCTTTTTAAAAATGGAAAGTTTTGCTTGTTTTGTGGAATAGTAGAATATTTTCTTCAGATTTAATTTCATAGAAAAACTATTAGCAATAAGGAATAAGCATACTATAAATGTCACTCAGTTCTCTGTGGCAATAGTAAATTGAATCCTTCAGCAAAGCTGCAATGCTTGAGTTTAATCCCTCAGGAAATAGCTGAGGCCCCTGGGATGTGCGTGTCACAGAAGGCCAGTCATGCTGGTTAGCCAAAGGACTGTTCTTTCCAGGGGAAAGCTGACCCTGCAGCAAAAAATTTCTAATAAATTTTAACAATCTCTGCAGTCGAGATGTTCAGACTCACCAGGGCAAAGGAATCTCCCTGTATATAAACTTCCCATCCTTCTTACTTCCCTGGTTTAGATCCCTCATATTGTAGTCTTACAGTTGGTATATAGCTCTGGAGGAATCAACCTATTTTATTTCCATGGGAGAGATGTACTTGTCCCTGGACCAAAGAGATGTGAACTAGCAGCTCACTGTTGCTCATGAATCTTTTGGGCCTTTTATCTTGCTGATAGGAACAAAGCTCTACACCCAGGATAATCTGTTGCTTTCAGGCGGTTACCCATTTAAAGAATCTATTTGATGTGGTCCCATTACCACAATATTTGAGTGCCTCACAATCTTTAGTATGTTTATCCTCCCCACCAAACCCCGCCCTGGTAAGCTAGGTACTGTAAGTGCTGTTATTCCCATTTTACAGATGGTGATCTAAGGCCAAGAGAGAGTACAAGACTTTTCCAGGATTACACAGGAAGTCTGTGGCACAGCAGGACATAGACCCTGGAATTCACCAGCCACAGACTGGCATCCTTGTAGTGGAACTTCCTTGGTTACCAGCTCATTCTGACCTGAGGAAGAGCTCATGTCCATAATAACCTGTGGAGGGATGCAAGGAAGTTTGTATGTTCCTCAGAGTCATTCCTAAATATTGGACAATCAAACTGAGAGGAAAGTTTGACACTAACCTTGCGAGTCATCTACTGCAGCATTTCATCCCTGATGTTGAAACAGTATAAGCTCTCAGGAATCAGGATCAGCTCTTGCAGTTGTGTTGCCCTATAGGCTTGAATTATTTCTGAGAGGGGCAGAGCAGTTGTGCAGACCACCTGTGCATAGCAAAGAAAATTGAAAGTGAATGTGGCATAGTAGCTAAATAACCTACGTGTGCCTTTATTATTGCCCTTACAACAAGCTAGGATTGTTACAGCTGCATGAAAGTGTACTCCTTATTTATATGCACTTTATTGCTACTGTAATTTATTTATAAATAGGTGCTTGCCACACAGTCTAGGGCTCTTCTCATTTTTACACATAAATAATAGGGCAATAATAATAGTAGGCCAACTTCTGATCTGAGGCTTCAGTCTACACAATCAGCCTGTCCCAAAATGTTCGGCAATCATGTACAGGAAGCTTTCGCACAGCTGTTTTCCTTGCATATGAAGCGGGTGCTGTCTTATGTTCACTCACTGCTTGGCTCCTGAATTCTGCCCCTCTCTGTGCTGAAGTATAGAGAAGCTACAAAATTGAATTCCTGCAATGCAAGAAAATTTGATGTTTTGGAGACATTTTTGTACTGAATTGGGTCTTTTTTTTTTTTTTTTAAATGGATTTGCCTGTCTGGAAAGCAACTGGTCACTGTTGGAAAAGAGGATACTGGGCTAGATGGACCATTGGTCTGACCCAGTATGGTTGTTTTTCAGTTTCCACAGCAACTCACCAGATGGGCTGTCAACTTACTAGAACCGTGGGTAACTGGGCAGAAAAACAGGTTTCCATTGAAATTGACATATTGCCACAGAACGTTTTCATGATTCTTCATTTTTCAGTGGAAGAGATATTCCATTGAAAATTGCTTACCACATCCTGAAAGCCTGGGCAAGATTTCCCTCTTTTGTCTTAATGAACAAAATTAAAAGCTGTAGTAAAACTGTATTTAAGAAATTAGTGTTCCAATGGAAAGGCACTAGCTTGGGGAATCAAGAGACCTGTGTTGAATGCCCTTCTCTCTCAGCCTTGTGAGTGACTTTGGGCAAATCACTTAGTTTCTTTGTGCTTAAATTCACCATCCGTAAATTGGAATGACAGCACTTTACTTTCCTGGGGAGTTGTGAGGATAAAGACATTAAAAGACTGTGAGACAGTGCTCAGATACTACACTAATGGAGACCATATAAGAACCTAAGTTTGATAGACAGTATGAAAGCAATACGTGAAGGAAATTGAAAGTAATCCAGCTCTATTCAATCTCAGGAAGGAAAAAGAAATAAAAGCTCTGATACAAAACTGTAAATAATAGAATTGCAATAGTCATATTCTTTTGTGCTCTAGACCCTCTATAAACTACTATCATTGCTGCTTATACGAGGCAAAGTTTTTCTCATGCTGTCAAGTTTGATGGCATCTACTGCTGTAAACTTTGCACTCATTGCATTATGTATCCAGTGAAGAGACAGAAAAATAGGTCAACACAAAGTCAGCAACTATTTTACAGATCTCCTGTAAGGGCAAGGGAAGAAAAAAGTCTAGAGAAAATGTTAGAGCAAAACCGATGCCAAATTATGGCAAGCCAGTGCAAACTTCCAGGAAAGGATATGTATACATGGCAATTTTTCAGTTTATTTTTTAATTGATGGCTTGCAATCTTTGCTGTAAATGAAAAGTGTTTCTTTTTTTGCCTTTCCAAATCAATCTTAATGCTGTGGCAGTTCTTGGCTTATTTAAGATAAACCCTTTATAAATGTTATTTATTTACAAATGAATCTCTCCTTAGAGGGGAAAGACAGTTATTTTTCTGCAACAGAACGAGCTATTAAAAATAAATAAAACCACACACATTACAGAGAAATACCGTCTAGAACATGTAGATTTTATTTTATAAATGAGCTGGGGAAACTTTGGTTTCCTTTAAGTAGAGCCATGGTTGTTATTTAACAATGGTTATTATGGTCAGCTGGCACAGAAAGCAAACTTGACTCAAATTCTTGGGCATTTGTGGTATGTCGTCTTAGTACAAACTTACCCAGGTGGTAGATTCCCCCTTGTTACTGAAACACACATGATATGGTGGGGGTTACATTAAGGTATTACAAGTGGTGAGGAGGTGCAATCCTTTAGAATCTGTTTAGCATGTATGTCATGCACAGAGCTGTTTGCTAAAGTCTTGACGTGATAGTATAGATTCACTTTTCGGTTAAAGTCATTAACTTCTTGCAATGGAGTAACTCCTATGCAACAAAAAAAGAATTAGATCTACTCTTCCAATATTCACATGCTCTTGCTGATTGTTTCATCAGAGCACTTAGAGGGGAGTGGGTGGGGAGACTAAACTAACATTGCAATATTTATGTCTGTGTGCAGGCATATTAGCAAAATAGTTTGGGGAAGTTAATATAACCAGCTGGTAAGACTTGCACACATGCTCAGGGTTTAACTGATTGCCGTATTTGAGATCAGGAAAGAAGTTTCCCTCAGAGCAAATTGGCCTGGGCTCTGGGGGTTTTTCGCCTTCCTCTGCGGCATTGGGCAGGGCCACCTGCTGGTGAATTCTCTGTATCTTAAAAGTCTTTAATTCATGATTTGAGAAGTTTAATAAGTCAGCCATATGTTACTGGCTTACTGCAGGAGTGGGTGGGTGAGGTTTTGTGGTCTGCATTGTGCAGGAAGTCAGACTAGATGATCATACTGGCACCTTCTGACCTTAGAGTCTATGAGCTGCCTATGATGCACCTGTTCTGTGGGCTAACTTTAGTGCTCTGTGCTCTCTTTCTTGCATCTCCCAGAAGTATTGAATCCATTTTTGAAATACTATAACTAAAAGAAATCTCAAAGGGGCTTTTGTGTTAGTATAGTTTGGTAAAAGAAACAAGGAGTCCTGTGTCTTTAAGTCTAATGCAGTCAATAAAACTTATTTAGGGTGCAGAGGATACAATCTATTAAGACAATATTGTTCTTGTCCTCTTTATTTGGCATGTCATCTGATTCCTTGGGGCAAGGTTGAAAAGGAGAATGCTGGCTTTTATCACTGACCTGGTACTTCACTAGTAGTTTAGGAAAAGGGGGGAAGTAGTCTGGATGTTTTCAGTGGCACATTTTTGCATACTGAATGGTACACTCTGTGGTTGTAGAAGCATAAAAAAGTACAGAGAGAGAGAAAAGACAGTGCAATATTCACACTTCATTTTTCTTCCAAACATACTGAAAACTCCCATCAAGTACTTCTCCAAATAGTTTTCTACAGTCTTCTAGACATTAACCTGTACATTCTCACACTGTAGCACCCTCTATTGGGAAACTATCTATTGTAGCAGATGGGAAGGGGGAAAGGCTATGATGGCAGAGAAAGAATTGTAAATATGGATTAATCATATCTCAAAACCCACAATGTGTTTGGAATACTGTAGGAAGGGATTGAGAGGGGGATTTCTGAATACGTTTTTAATCATGCAAATAATCAAAAGGCTCAGAGACTATAATTGCTTCAGGGTAAGAGAAAATAAAAGGATATCATTTATTCCAAAAAAAAAAAAAAGTTCTCTGTTTCATATCCAAATGAAAGGGAGTGATAGGGATAAAATATTCATTGGGTCAGAACTGAAGATGGAGCCAAGAATATTTTTATTTTAAATATATTTGTTTCTTGGACTTTAAAACGGGGATAAGGTATAGATTTCTGAAGATCGAAACATGAACAATAATTTTTGTATTTGCCCTTTAAAAACGTACCCAGCTTCCATTTCAATATAGCATCATAATCGGAGCTTCTCTCAGTTTTTACTATAGGAAGATTTACAGAGACAAATGAGACAGGAAATTAAAGGATTGAAGGAAAGCCAAGCTAAGTTACTTATTGAATTCATATTGGAAGGAAGAATAAAGTGGAGGAGTATCCCGGCTTCTTTCTCACTTGTAGTAAACATATTAATCTGTAGAGATGATATAGGAATCTCATTTTCTTCAGGCACATTTTCTGGCATTCATTGTAGTACAGTTCTGCAGCGAAGGATATTGCCTCTGCTTACATTTTCATTTCTGATAAAAGCTTTCCTAACTAGGAGAATCATGATCTAATTGACCAAAGGGAGTTGTAAATGGACCTCTTTTTAAGCTAAGCTCTTCCAGCAGCAAATATTTGCTGAGCAGCAGTGGGGATGGTAGACTGAGAATGTTCTGTTCATTAAAACGTGCTTCCCCAGATAAGTGAATGATTGGCTAATATCCAGCAGAATTTGACCCAAAGTGAATTTAAAGTTTGACAAAGTTTACTTTCCTTGTGTGACTTAATTAAAATGCACCTTTAGTTGTACTTCCTGATTTTAGCAGAATCAGAAATCCTTCTCTTGCAAGAGAGGTGAGAGGGATTTATTAAGGTACTGTCAGCGCACACAATAGTTCCCAGATCCATGTGATGCTTCCATTTAAAATGAACTGTTCTCAGCCCTCAGATTGCAAGGAAAAGCTTTCAGACATGACCCATGTACAACTGAGGTTGTGACATCTGCCAGAGTCCACTGCAGAAGGAGGCACAGCAGCCACTAGAGCAAAAGAAGGAAGCCACTGAGTCTCAAACCTATAACCAAAGCGTGCCAGCATGCCGTCCGTTTAGCAATGTCTCTGGGTGCTAGCTGTGGTGCACTGAAATACATTTTCAAGTGTAACTCTGTTGACACAGATTTTTGTGTGCAGAGAATATGTTCCTTTTAATCAGGTGCTGGCTGCTTGTATGTTAAAATTTAGAAAAGGTTTATGCAGCTTTGTTATAGTTCTGTCTGTCCCAGGACATTAGAGAGCCAAGGTGGGCAGCAGAAGTTGGTCCAGTAAAAGAAAAGCTTCAGGCATTGGAGCCTGGGATGATGATTAACTTAAATGTGCTCACTTCAACACATCCCCTTACTATCTTAGACCTTTTTTATAATCTCCAAACTACTGAATGAATTAGACAAATGCAATGAAGAAAAAATATTTCCTAGGTGCACTGATTTATAAAGGTTATTTAGCAAAACCTTGAAACTGCTTACGTTAAAGATTTAAAACCACAATTAACTGCCTTCTAAGATTGCATGTTACATAAACAGGAATTCTTTTTTTTTTTTTTTTTTGGTATGCACTTCAGCCACTGGATGCTATGAAACATGACAGCATTTTCAAGGTCATAGATATCACTTGAAAGATGTTTTTATGCAGATAGAATAAACTTTATAAAGAAGTGTTGGATGAACTTGGTGGTTGTATTGGATTTTTGAAAAGTGAAGTCCTGTATCTGAAGAACCATGATGACATTAACAGTGCAAGCTTTTCCCCATTTCCTTCTGAGGTTTTTGGCCCTGCTGTAAAGAGAACACTGCTGTGGTTAGATGATAATTCCTTCTATGTCCAGTCACTCCTTGGTTGTGGATTGTGTGGGTGGTTTTTTCCCTCCTTGATGTTGCCATCTACTCTGCCAGTTGTGGAAGTGTGTTTTGGTGCTATGAAATACTTGTTCATTAGCCACTGGACAAGCAGCTCATTTCGCATAGGTCATTGAACAGCCATCTGATAGGAAATGTCAGTACATTTCTATTTGCATATTAAAAAATAGCTGCCTCAAATAGGCTTATTGTAGGAGAAAGTAAAACCAAGATAAAATAGTAACATACAAAAGGGTTGCTTTCTTTATCTGCTTGTGATTTTTCTTATGAATTAAAGGTAATTGTATCTTGTCAAAAAATCATTTGTACAAATTTATTTACCAGATTCCTAGCCACAGACTTACATATGAGATGCTCTTTTTACTGTGTTTGTATTTGTTAAACATTTATTAACATTTAAAATGATTAAAGATGTATAGAGTTGTGAAGGGAAAAAAGCATTCATACAGAAATCCTTTAGGTTGCAGAAATAAAGGAAAAGGCTAGAACTTTTTTCTTGGATAGTTTAAGTTTCAGTGTATATTCATCAAAATGGGAAAAAAAGAAAATAAAATATTATATTTCCTCTTATGGCAGAATTTTTACTGTTTAAATCAGGTAGACACCTTCTCAGGATTCTTTTGTTATCCTAAAACAATGGTTTTGCAATGCAAATCATTCCCATTTTTTAATTTAATAAATATGCACGTGGTGGTCCACTCACCACGTAGGAAGATGCCTGTCCTGGAAGTCTTGGTTTAGTGTTTTGATGATGATATAATTTACTATGTGTATTGTATTGATTGTATGGTATGGAATGCAAAAAGCTGAGCCTGTTTTAAAAAACAGGCACACGTGATTTACTACTAACCCGGATGGATTTTAGGAAGTCCTAGTTCATTGTAAGGGTTTGCACTTTTAATAATGATTAACTGAACACAGAGTTCAACAGAAGCGACTTTCCTCTTCAATTTTCTTTTTAAAAATAATGTCATGTTCACTAGGCTGGAGATATCACTCAGTAATAGCTCACTGCAATGAATTATAAAAAGTAGTAATTCAATATAAGCTGTAATCACTGTGTTCTGAAGTTAAGATTAACATGACAGGTATGATATAAAATGGATTTATGTATACATATAACATGCCTTGAAACTGCTTGTCAAGGTGAATGTTTTTATGAATACCATCCCTGCTCAACAGCACATTCAGTCACAACTAGCCCCAGGCTGTTCTAATACAGTAACATTTGGACAATTTTTTTTCCATTTCTGCAAATTTGTGAAATACTTTATATTTTGACCATCATTAGTAACTTGTATTCAAAAAGTTTTGCTGTGGGGCAGATAGTACAGCCCTCCCTTGCAAACATATGGTTCCAAGAAATCAAAGCAACAACTGATGATTAAAAGACAGTTGTGTTTAGAAAATTGTCAACCTTTTCAAAATGTCAGTTTCTTTCTGTCTCAAATACATGGAGTAGGAGTGCATGTCAGCACATGCAAAATATAATTGCTCTTGTGAGAGAGAGAGAGAGAGCGCTCATCTTGTGTGGAAGTGTGTTTATTTCCATGTTACAACCCTTCTGATACTACTACATGCCAAGGAACTTCCAGAAAAGAGATTGCTGATGAGACTATGCAAGTGCATCCCTGAAAGCTGCAAGTCAAAGATATAATAGGCCACATGGTTCCCAGCCTCTTGCTTGCTTGCTTGCTTCCTTCCTTCCTTCCTTCCCATGGGCCCTTCGACCAGACTTTTCTGTTTTGTGCATTCAGAGTATTTTTAGCACATTTACTATCGTTTTAGTATTGTGTGTGTTTGTGTTACTGTGCGTGAGTGTTAAAGATTTTTTTCCCAGAGAATTACACAGTAGGATCCCCTGAGTATCCTTGGTTTAATTACAGGGCACTATGTATGATTTAGCTTTCAGCAGGGCATCTTGCATCTGTTTAATTTTCTGGAATTGGATGCCATGATAGATGTGGCAATTTCCTGTGATATCTTTTGGATATCATATTGTATTAAGTTGATGTATGATTGTAGACCATGGATTGTATGTAATTCCACAGGGGAAGCGTGACCATAGCTCCTCCAGGAACAAAGAAAAGAGCGGTGATGAGATTGTAACACCTCCTTGGAGTTAACAACACTTGAAGAGAGGCTTGAATATCCTAGTTCACACTGCATTCTCCAGAGACCAATAGACAAAAAAGGGACTTTTGGAAAATAAGCCTGAGTTTGAAGTTGTGAATGAATGAGACTGAGTTTAAACTGACTCAAGTCCTTTTTTCTGGTCCAGCAAATGGACAGAACCTTCTGTCCAAAGGAGACCTCAATCTTTCCTGGGATGGGTTGGAAGGACCTCGTCTTACTGAGGTACCATCAGACTGATGGGTGACACCCAGTAAGCTTTTAGCATGCATATAGAAACTAGGAATATGTTTTATCTATAATTCTTTCATTTTAAGAATAAATGCCCTTGCTTATAAAGAGCTGTCTGGTATACAGGTGCAGTTGCCCTGACCTGTGACACATGCAGTGCCTGTTTGTCCAACGAGCCTTAAGGAAGATCATTTCCCAAACCATTCAAGGATTCCTGTGATACTTTTAAAGACCAACAGTTTATCACATGAGCTTTTGGTGGGATTGAACCATGAGAGCTCATCCAATAAGTAAAACTGTTAGTCTTTCAAAGTGCCATGGGACTCCTTTTTTTTTTTTTTCCAGCTGAACTAGACTAGCATGGCTACCTTTCTGGAACTTTCCAAATCATTGCTTGCCTTTGCAAGCCCTGTGTACCTAGATTCAGGCTTTCTTGATATCAAAGGGCATTACATGCTAGACACAACTGTCCTTGGGTCATTGCGATGCAGGGATAAAGTAGTCCAATTTCATTGTTAAGGCACTTAAAATGGGGCAGCAGAGGCCTTTAGCAGCAGGTACAACACCTACTATCTAGCAGTAAGTGAATGGAATACTCTGTGGATTTGTCTATGGGATGCACAAGTTTACATTAGACCAATGTAAAGTCTAGTGTACACTAGCATGTTCAGTGCTAATTGGCCTGGGAGAACCCTGATAGCATGCACTAAAAATGCCTTAGTACAATCCTATTTTGCACATGCAGTAGGAATTTTTAGTGAGATCACCACTGAATCTCCTGAGAACAGGTGTCATTCATTGTTGTGCTCTCATGAGCATCAAGGAGCTCACATCCTCACTGAAAAAAGAAAAGCTTGACTGAATCCCAGGGATCAGTATCCTAAAAGGAATAAAGCTTTACCAGAAAGATGGAATCTAGAGCTGGGAACTTAATGTGCAATGACAGTTTTTCTTCTTTCTTTCTAACAGCTCAGCACCTATTCTTCTCAGGGCAGATTCAGAAGTGATGCCCTCTTATAAAAGGGATGTTCTGGAGTATCTCAGTGAGAGCTATTCATGGTGCACTCCAGGGTGGCTTAGAAGGCTCTTCTGGGCTGCTTCTGGAACAAAGGAGGTGAAGCTTCCATAGCTTCCCATTAGCCTGCAGGCTTTCCTCAGGTTTCAGATCTCATAACGCAATCCTCTTCAGATTCTCCCTTTCCCAGCTCTATTGTAATCCATGGATTTTAGGAGAGCTTCTGCAATAATAAAAGCATTTTGTTTGTTAGGGGACCATAAGAGGTTACTTGAGAAGCCTATAGTTGCCATCTCTGTTGCTCCCTGTCCCTCCCAAGAAGGAAGAGGTGCAGTTGTTCTGTCCTCCTTCACCACCACTGAACATTTCTGATGAATTCTCAGGGAAAGTACTCTTGAAAATCTGGCGTACTGAAAAAGCAACCTTTCCTCCTTAGCCCTGAATCAAAGGAGAGAATAACAAGGTGATTCTAGCAGTGAGAATTCAAAAAGAAAGAGAGCAAGAGAGACTGGAAAAAGCTTCTGATGCTTACAAAAAAATGAGAATAAAGGTTCAACTTATTTACTGTCAAAGATACTTTAGGAAGGTGAGTTAGTGCTTGAAATTCATATCATAAAGGATCATCAATCAAGAACATACAAACAACCCTCATTGCAGGAGTTCTGCTCACTTGTGCATTTGCTTAACCTTAAACTTTAACAAGTGCTTTTTGCTTTTGTGGTAATGAACTTAAATCAAAAGGAAGAGATCAATTGCATTTACAGTATGACTGAAAGTTTCTGCGTTAGGAGCAGTCATTGGTCTTGACTAGACCACCTCCAGAAGGGGAACTTGTCTGAAACAAGATGAAAAGTCAGACTACTTGATCTTTCATGTATCAAGCGTAGTAAAATTCTAGTGAACTGTGTAGTAACTGCCTATCCCCTACTGTGTACTGAGATTAAAATATAATTTTGACTGTGATCTTTACTAATCGGAGCCTTCTATAGTTGCTTCTTAGAACTGAAGGTGCATTCATCTCCTGTGTCACACAACATCTAGTCTCTGCCCCCACATTACTTTTGCCTTGATATCTGGGTAGAAATCAGGTTGGGTGGAACTGCATTCTACATGCACCTAAACATGTTTTTAAAATTCAGTTTGATATAAAAGGAAGCATTTGAGGCTATTAATGGACAAACTGTTGTGCTAGTGTATATGAAATACTGGTCTGATACAGCGGTGGAGAGAGGACAAATGTGGGAGTTGGTGGTGGTTCACAGAAAATTTATCTTGAGCTTTGGAGCACTCAATACTTTTAAAAACCAATAGGTCAGAGTGAACTGATATTTATAATAGAGGACCAGATTCTCTAGCGCTTTGCATATAGTGTAGACATATTGACTCATGCCAAATAGGGGTAAAACATTACCACTTTGGTTTGGAAATTTTATATCAACTTGACACTGCACAGATCTTGATAACTATTGAAGTTGCAGGGCTCCAAAGAATCAGGTCTGCTATTTTATTTTCAAAATTAAATTCTCTGTTGCTCAATTTTGTCATAGAATATCGTCGTTGTTTAGGGTTTACTACTAAATAAGAAAATAAATATACTGAGTTATCTTTTCCTGTTCAAGAATCATTTATAAAATCAAAATGATCAAATCATAGAAGATTAGGGTTGGAAGGGATCTTGGAAGATTATCTAGTACAACCTCCTGCTCAAAGAGGGACCAGCTCTAACTAAATCATCTCAGTCAAGGCTGATGTTAAAAAGAAATCAAGGGTATCATTATGATAGCGAATGAGGGAGATTTCACCAGGTCTGAGCTGAACTTGTCTGAGCAAGGCTACTGGTGTTAATCAGTATTCTTCATAAACTAATTCCATCTTGAGTGTTTGTAATTTCTGTTTACAGGATAACACTATTCCTTACAAGTGAAATATGGCTTTTTGATATTCATGGTTTTTTTTTTTAAATGTCACTGAAATTATCTTAGAGGAGCAGATCTGACAGGTCAATCACCACAGATGGTAAATGCTTTGTTAATTATACTGAAATTTAGAAACAATTGTAGAATGCCTTGCCTCAGGAGAAATTTCTCTCTCACTCTGTTTGGGAGTAGATTTCCTCTACTGAATTAATTTTGTGTTTGTGAGTAGATAAGCATCTCTCTGCTGCATTATAGGAATAACTCCTTGTTCCTTGTTCAAATATGCAACTGTAAATAAGCAGAGGATATTGCAAACAAACAATGCCATTCTTTTTAAATAATGCAATGTGTGTAATTAGGATGGTGCAATTACAACACTGTACAGCTCTCAGTGTAACAATTAGTTTTTCAGTAAAATGTAATTTGTTCCAGTGTAAATGTTTTCCCTCAGTTCAGAAGATTCCCTTGAGTTGTTACAGTAAGTGTATTTCTATGAATACGTGCAGTTGTACAGTGTGTTTCAAGACACAGATCAGAGGATGGCTACATTATAATAAGCTACACAAATTATAAAGGCTGAGCAAAATGGTATCAGTACTACATTCTGGAAGGAAAAACATGTTTGTTTACCCCTCTCGGTTTTTCATTTTACTCATTGAAATGTTGGTAGGCTTGAATGGTTCATCTAAATCTGTTTCAAGTTTCCTTCAAATGTTATTTAACAAATTTTGGCGCTGACTGGTATTTGTGGCCTTCCCTACCACAGCATGGCTATGTCTACACTAGAGGGCTCAGGCAAGTCAACTTAATAAGGTTGACTTTAAGTTGACTTTATTAAGTCGACTTAGAGAGGGCCCATTTGTTTGTCAATTTTATAAAGTCAACTTAAATGGCTCTCCTGCCTTAATTTGACTTAATAAAGTTGACTTTAAGGGTGAGAGTTATTAAGTCAACTTAAAGAACTCCAAAGGTGGCCAGGGAGTTGCTTAAGTCGACTTAAGCCTCCAGTGTGGACCTACCCCATTTGAGTGCTGCACAACTTTAAAGTATTTAACCTCACTGCACCCTTGTGAGAAAGGGCAGTACTACCATCCCCATTTGAAGATACAGAACCAAGGCAGGTTTAGAATGAATCTCTAAAGATTAGAATGAATAACTTGCCCAAAGTTGCACAGTCAGTTTTTCAGAGACTTGCAGTTGAATCCATCTCTCACATACCCTCTGGTAGTATTCTAATCAGTGGATCAGACTTTGTCTACTAGTAGTTTCTTAAAACAAGAAGTCAATATTTTATAGTGTATGAGAAAAGTACAAACTTTTGGTCTATTGAGATGTCCTTGTACAGTTGTCAAACCATAAACTGAATAGCCAAATAAATCAACTACCCAAAATACTGCTCAGTATAGGATCAGAATAAATTAGCATTAAAAACCAAACAAAAGAAAAGTTATCCTTTCATTAAAACAAACAAACAAACAGTATGACAGCTGAACACACATTACTCATTGTGTTGCTGAAATAAGCATCTGAAATTCTGATTTTTCTTGTTCCCCAGACCTATATTTATTGTTTTCTTTTCAAGACAACTGTAGTACAGCAAGGGTGACATTTTTTCATAGCATAACATCACACTGATGTTAATGCAGAGTTGTGCAAGAATAGTATGACACATTCATCCTTGTCTGCAAAGTGGGGATAATAGAGCTTACCTCCTTCATAAAGCACATTGAGACTTGAAAAAAATCACTGTGTAAGAGGCTGATATTATTATTAGTTCAATTCAGCTAATATTTCTGAAAGATCTCAAGATGTCTACAAGAAAAAAAAATAATACAGTTACTCAAAATGGCTGTCCGGCACCATGCAATATTTTCTTTTAAAAGTGATTGTCTGACCTTTAATTTTATTTTTTTAAAATCCTCTAGTCCCAAATGTTTTCAAAGCATTTGTGTTTTTATTGTAATTGGTGTCTCCCATCACATCAGAAGTTCTGACTTAGTTGATCCATCTGTAAATTTGCAGCTATTAAGTGTTGCAGTGCATTCTATGAAGGAAAAAAAAGTTAAAAAATAAATGCCAGTAGTGGGTAATCATTCTAAGGATAGGTGACGCATAAAGTATTGTCTGCTATGGTTAAGTCAGTGTTTAATGGAATAGTACTGCTGATTAAAATGAATAGGATATCAGTTACCTCTCAGCATAAATATTTTTGTAGGTCTTTTGTTTCTTTTGTTGTGTTCTTTGACATCTCATGCTCATTTCTTAAAGTGCAAAATAAAACCTACATGCACAAAAATATTCTATTAACTATAAAATTAATTGTAACATTGCAACCTGAGAACAAGTGCCTGTTACCTAGCTGAAGCAAGTAAGAGGCTGTCCTTTTGCATTATATGGCAAGGTTAAATATGGGATGAAGTTCTATTCAAAGAAATTTTACCAGTCAATTCATAGCTAGTCTGCTTTATGAACTGAAGAATCTTCTGTGATGTCTGAAGAGAGAGCAGCATTGATGATAGCACAGCCAATGTTTCTCCATAGGCTTGTTTTAACCTTGACTCTACCAGCTGCAATTAAAGTTTTGCTAAAGTAAAAAAGTCAGCAGAAAGAAAATGCACAAATGAAACTCAGACTTCTGTTTTTTTCTTCTCTCTGCCTTTTGGTCTTTTTCTGCTTATGTGGAGAAGTGCAGCTGCTGGTAGATGAGAATCTGAACAATAGCCAGCTGCTTTATAACTGTGTTAGACTGAAGCCCTCATGAGAAATATCTTTTTTCCTGGAAAATAAATTATAACATGGCTAAGTGGTGCCTGACAAAGCTAAACAGGAGCTACACTGATTTATTGCAAATTCATCTGCAGTCTCTTGCTAGAAAGACAAATAAAAGTACTTCATCAAAATCAGTCAGAGAAACCCAGGAATACTCTTAGGAGACTGCTAAACTCCAAATACCAATCAATTTCACCAACTTTGGTGTCAAACTTGCAAGTCCCCTTAAGCACTGTCTTCTAGAACTGACAGAAAGCAGCTGCAGGACATCGGTGGTGGGGAGTGGAAGGAAAAGACCTTTTGAGTTCAGTTTAGAAGGCCCTTTATGAGAGTATCAGTGTATTTGTTTGTCAAAGGCCTGATTTAAAGTTCACTGAGGACAACAGGAATCATTCAATTGGCTTCAAGAGTTTTGGATCCAGCCCTAAGTGCTTCTAAAGCCTTATCCATCTGAGAATTCAGGGTTTCAGTTTCTCTCTGTCTAGCTGATATTTTTCAGTACTTTGGTGTGAATATGTTTACTAATACCGACTACAGACCTCAGCTGCATGAACAGTGAAAATAATGGCAGGGCTTCCAGTGTCTAGACTTTGTCCTTGAGTGCAAAGTCATTGAACTATGATATTGTGAGACATGTAACCGTCATATTTGCTCCCTCTTCCTTCCTCCCCCTCTGGAAGAGATTTCAGAACTGTTTTAAAGTCCAGCAAAATGTGGGATGCTGTGAGGAGGCTGATTTTCATGAGAAGGGTCCGCTTTCAAAATCAGAAATGTCTTTTAAAAGAAGATGCCAGTATTAACACAAACTATGTATTGATTAACTAAGGGAATTGCTCATTGTCCTATTTTACAATATTTATATTCTCCAAACCAGAAAGGTATTATAAAAATCTGCTCAAACAATGTCAGATTCTGTGCATATAACAAAATAGCCAGAGATAAAAATAGTGTTCCCCACTCAACTAGCTCCATGCCTCTGTTTATCAGCGCAAATAAATGTTATGACTTGAGTAAAAAGTAAAAGGAACTCATCAAGGGGCCTATGAAGCAAAGCGCAGAACATCACAGCTACATAGTGAATTAGGTCTAAGCTGACCCTGAAATAAATGATGAATGTTTCTGGCAACTCTTGGGTTAATTTTTTCTTCTTTTGTTTCTAGCATTTTGTTGATTGCATCCTTTATCACTCAAGTCTTTTTCTAAGTGTTTCACTACTTTACCTGAAAAATCCTGTCACTTTATTTATGTTCTTTGGATCCTCTCTGACCTTTTGCATCCCACATCTTTTATTTTCATCTAGTTTCTTTTCTTTCTTTGTTCCAGTGGGGGTCCAGTTCTGCTCTCATTAATTCAAACTGGAGTTTCTCTGTTGACTGGTGTAGGGAGCCAGATTTGACTTTAGGTTTCTCTCTGCCTTAGCTAAATGGCCCTGAACAGCTAAGCAGCAAGATAGTGTGGCAAGCGTATCTAAAGTGATACTTTGCTGAATTCCAGGGTTTAATATCTTATGGACCAGGCATCTCAAACTCAAATCTCCTTGAGGGCCACATGAGGACTAGTACGTTAGGCCAAGGGCTGCACCACATGAGGACTAGTACGGTAGCCCGAGGACTAGTACGGTAGCCCAAGGGTCACACCACTGAAACCTTTTCATACAATGGTATTGCAAATATTGGTAGCAATAGTGTTGTTGCAGGCCACAAGGAAGAACTTTAGGGGCCATGTGCAGCACGCAGACCACCTGTTTGAGACTCCTGTTATAGATCTTATGTGGTATAATTTGGTTATTCTGCAGAACACATTTTGTAAAATTGGCTTGCTGGCTTAATGAAAAGCAGATTGTGGATGTGGGTCTTGACATGTTCAGACTGGTTGTTTGTGGCTTTTGTTATTTGAATAACATAACTTTTCTCAGGAGAAAAATGCCTTCATGGGAGGCCAAAAAGATTAGCCCTAAACTATGTGACTTAATCCCTGGGTCACTAGTTCAAGCTTATTCTAATTAGTCATTATCATTTGCTGTGTATTCAGTAAATGTTGTGGAAATAGTTACTGCTATCAGTGCAAATAAAAATCACAACCAGCAGTGATTAGCTTCCTTGCTCCATGGTCTTTGTAGACCAAAACTGTTTCACTCTGGAGCCTGAACTTGAATATTCTACATTGCAATCAAAAGTGTGATTGCAGTAAATGACAATATACCTGAACTGGCTTTGATAGATTTAGCTTGTTAAAAATACTCGAGAAGCTACAGCAATTCTGGTAGTAGCTCATGTTAGCTTCTTGATTATTTATCCAGGATCCTGGAAGGACTTATATAATCAATATTGCCACCAGTGCTGGTGCAGCTTCACAACTGTTACATGATCAAAGCTAGCTCAATTATATCCACATGTGCTGTATAATCACACTTGTTAGACATGAACTTTGTCTCTTTTATGCTATGCAGGTTGTTATGGGCAAGTCATCAGCCTCCGGTGTAGCTGATGTGGTACTGAGCTTTACCTAAAATTGTGATTAAAACATTTCCTGAAAATGATGCTGTATAAGCTTTGTCAGTGGTTGCACTTCCACTCTGAGTCATCCTGAGAGCTAGGTCAGCTTCACCTTTTGCGAACAATGGCTAATTTTCACAGAGAAGTGAAGAAGTGTGACCCTTCTAGTCGGGGCTGCTCAATCCTTCTGCACATCAGGCATGTTGGCTACAATATTTAGTTATTTGAAAATGTCAAGGAAGGATTTGTGTCTCAATAAATATCTGCTTCCATTTTTGTCAGCATTCTAAGCTATCAGAATGGTTCTTGTGGATGCCCGCTGAAAAAAATACAATATGTAAAACCTTATCTAATACACATATCTACACATACACAAAGTTGCTATGAATTTCATAAATGTACCAGGAATTAGTCGTAGTTTAAGCACAATTTCATCATGTCAAAGTGTTCGCATTTGCGGCTTCGCAACATGAATGAAATTCATGAGGCAAAATTGGTAGGTTCGCAAAGATCTGACCGAATGTCTTCAAGACTGTAAAGTACATATATTAGCTAAAATGGTGTCAAGGATCTGATAGCTCTGATGTTTCATTAGAAACATTCTAACAAAACAAGTAAAAAAAATCCTCCATAACCATTTCTCTTGCTTTCTCAAACCTTTAATTCCTCCTGCCAACTCTGCATGTGATCTGTCATAAATAGCAGTTTCTGTCTGACCTAAATTCAGAGGCCAGCACTGTTTCCAAAATATCAGAATATGCTTTGTGTCCCCTTCATATTGTGGTTAGCTTCATCCACAGTTATTGAGACTCTGCTGTTCAGAAGAACAGCGTATCTAACAGCAGGAGTGTCGCTGCTTCATAGAAAGACCCGGGGCACAGGCATGGGCCGTGCCCCCTGGCTGCAGCCCTGCCCCCTGTGGCCCCAATTCCCTACCCAGGCCCGATCCATCCTCGGACTCCTCTCACCACCAACCTGGCCATGAATTCCCAGCCTTGTCCACTAGATGTAATTCTCAAATCATGTTCATCCTTTTGACTTCTAGGCAACCTTTACACAATCGCAGATTTCTTCAGGATGATGTACTGAAGCCTGGGGTTCTACTGCTGTTTTGTAACCCCAGTTGCCCTTCATAATGAGTGAAATCATGAAATCACAGGCACACTGTCCTCAGTGAGGCATAATTGAATTCATAGTGTTATATTTTTTTTTCCACTGTCCTCACCATACATACACACACTTGAATCTAAACCTGCAAAATCATTCCACACAGGTTTGTTTAACTGTCAAAAACATCTTCCTTGCTGTGACCTAGATGTTAGACAACTGGAGTGGGACTTGGGAATCCATGGCTCTATTTTCAGTTCTGCAAGTGGCCTACTGACATGACATGACATGACATGAGCAGGTCACTTCATTGATCTGTATCTAAGTTTCTCCATCAGAAGCAATTGGGATCTATAGAAGAAAAGTGCTCTATTAGAGGCAGGTATTATTATTTCTACTTGGTAATTCTTGAATTATGGTTCATGGGTGCTTGATGATCAGCACCAGACTCAGAAGTGCAGAGGTGCACACAGTTCATTTTAAAAAGCCAGACAGTTTGGTTTGAGTTCCTTGAGAAGGTTTATAGGAGACTTAGGATATCTAACCCAAACCAGTTAAACCACCCCTGACACGAGGACTTTTTTAAATTTATTTTTTATATTTGATATAAACTCTATGAATTCTTTGACTGAAGAGATCTGCCCTGTGAGTAAACAGATGCTTCACCCTTAGACTTGCTTATGAGCAGAAGCCTGTGTCAATGTGTAAGTGCAGCTGACTCAAAACTAGAGAGATTTCATGGCCTGTCGTAACTTCTCAGTGATAACTAAGAAAAAATGTCAGCTTAAAAAGGATGAGGGGCACATGGAAAACACAAAATGTGTACATCTGGGACATGATTTTGAAATGTGGCCAGTCAGAAATGACTAAAGTTCATTCCTGCTTGTTGGCTACAGTAAGTCTTCGGGGAAATGAATCACATCTAGTCTTTCAATTAGTCCTGTAAAGGGTACAGATGTCACACCAAACAAATACAGACACACTTTCAGAAGGGGTCAGCAGAGTAATAGAAATCAGTATCTCAGTGATCCAACATATGAGAGATGTTCATTTCTCCATGACTGGATTATACCAGATTAGCATGTGCTGTCTGGAATCACAAAGATGACATTAAAAAGAAAGCTAGATTGGCATCCCTTGGGATTGAATTTCTCTGTTTCTCCACAGATCAAGTACACAACAATGACAGCAGCAGTGCAAGAATTCCTAGGCTAACCATCTCAGTCTGGAAACAGAGTGGTTATCTTCAGATATGAGAGGACAGTTTAATCAATGTTCTTGTAGTCTTCAGTCTCTCAACTAAAGATGAAGAGGTTCCTAATGGTGGCAGTAGTAGCGAGTATGCTTGCATCCTGTCAATTCTTTTTACATTAGTCACAAAATATCATCAGAAAGAAGTAAGCTTTGGTCACTATTGTGCTAACTTTAAATCAGAACTGCTATATAGGGTTGAAAAGATTCAGTTGTATTAATTTAAATGGAATATATGGATGGGCACAGAGTTAAATGTGTAAATATAACCCAATCAAGGTCCACCATTAAACAGATTTAAGCAGAGTTCAGTCTACAGAGACCTAAGCCTGCATACTACCAAAGTAAACATTAAAAATGTTTTTAAAACTTTATTAAAAATATGGGGAAAATCAGTTAAGTAATTTTAAATGAAAAGTATTAAGTAAGACTTTCCTTGTGCAGGTTTTCACTGATGATTCGCCACTGTCATATTGAACTTCCTGATCATCTGAGTGGCTCTGTGAAGACCCACTCAGTCAGTTGGGAAGTCAATCGAGTAACTCCATCTCCTCAACTGGAGTAGTAGCACTGAGGTGAGGGGAGCACATTTCCAGTCAACTCAGATCACTGAAGAGACTGCGGTATATAGGCATTAGGCAGTCAAAGGGAGGTACTCAAGTTATTTTAAATAACTTGCATATCTCCCTTCAGCTGCCACCGTAATCCCACACATTGTAGACCAGGGCATTTTAAAAACATCTGTCATTCAAAAACGAGAGTCCTATGGCATCTTAAAGATTAATAAATTTCTTTGGGCATAAACTTTTGTGGGCTGCAACCCACTTTGTCAGATGCATGTGATGAAATGTATTGCAGCCCATGAAAGTTTATGCCCAAAGAAATGTGTTAGTCTTTAAGGTGCTACAAGATTCTTGCTCTTTTGGCTATATACAGACTAACATGCCTACCCCTTTGGAACTTGTCATCCTTCATTCATTTTTCTTTAGCTAATATCATTAGGAGGAAAAATTGTCATGTCAGTCTCTTAGATGGTATACCTACCATTTTCAGGAAGAGGAGAAAAAGTTAAGATCTGTGGAGCTTTTTTTGTTGCTATTGTTTAAATCCAGTCCCCTTTCCTAGAAGACAGAACAAGACAAAGGCTATGTCTATATCAGCCAAACTTCGTTCAGACTTGCTAGTCCTCACCAAGAAGTTTGAGCTTAGTTCGAACTAACCTTGTGCTTCTAAGTTTGAACTAACCGCGCATTCTAGTTTGAACTAATGTTTAGTTAACTAAAGTTCTAACTAAGTGCCAGTACTTACTAGTTCAAACTAAGCATTCCTTAGTTCAAACTAAAAAATTTCTTAGTTCAAACTAGGGAAAGCCTAGTTTGGCCATGGGCTAAATTAATTCAGATTAAGCCTCCTTAATCTGGACTAATTTGCCAGTGTAGACATAGCCAAACACACGAAAGGGGAGAGGGAAGAACAGCAAAGATAGAAAATGTAGTTTCTGTGTGTGATGTTGACTCACTTGCAACCTCACTGCTAGAGAAACACAGGTATAGAACACAGTCTTATCAGCTACTCTGAGACCAGGCAAACTCATATCAGCACAAGAATGTTTAGGGCACTGCATTTAGCTGTTTGTCTTGTCACAGGCATATAGCTGTTGCCAAATACATAGACTTGGGCAACTAAGCCAGACTCTCATTAAGCTGGGGGGGGGGGGATAGATAGGAAAGAGAAGAAATAAGGTGGAGAAGGGAAAGAATACACAGGCATGTGTGTGTGTGACAAAGTCTCACATGCTAAGTGGTCCTCAAGATTTAGGCAGTGCTGATGGAAACTTCTTGTCTCTGGCTCAGTATTAAGATTAGTATCAGGTACATCCAGCACCAGAGGACCTGGTGAGGCTGGTAGCAATGATACGCACTCTTGCTCCTTTCTCATTTTATCTTTCAATGAATCAGTATCACAGAAACCCCGATTCTCCTTCTTTCAGTCAGCCAGCACTGTGCAAGCCACCTTCCTAACCACCCATTATCTCTTTTTGAAGAACCCCCAAAAAGGACTATTGGTGGACTAGCCTATCCTATCATTATTTTGTCCATCAAGTAGGCCTAATTTTCAGCACAGCAATATTGATTCGTTGATTTCTGGTTTGCTAATCTGGTCTTGTTGAACAGTCATAATCTTAACACACTTGTTGAGTGGTATCAGTAAAACCTGTCTCCTCATATCTTTTATTAAACAATTTTATTTGCAGATCATTGTAATAATTTCACTGATTTTCTGTACTTCAATTTACTGTTATAAATTTGGAAGCCAATTTACCCTGACAGTTTGGTATCCCATTTCCTTGAGTAAGGTGGTTGAAGAATTCATTACAGATAATCATTTTAATAGACATAAGCCATTTTGGGGAAAACAAACTGTTCATCATGATCCTGATTGGGGCTGGATTGGTTATTTGTAAGCATTAATCACATAGTTTACCAACTAATTATCCGTTTGCTTATTTGTAAATTGTTTTGAATATTCAGTGTTGTGTGCGAGAGTGGTCATTTAAGTTGCATGGTATTATTTTTGTTCCCTTATTACATTTTTTTTATATGTTGAGGAGACAAATGAAAGCTGATAGCAAACTTAAGAACATTTTTGCAAACTCCCCATCATTACACAATATTTGTAAAAGCTGACTTGGCTGGACTCCATTATAGTGAACTGCACTTACCCAAAAGTTTTTCAAGTAGAACTGTGATCGGGTTGTTTTTAACTGTTTGACTAGCTCTTCCTCCTTGTTTGTTTTTTCTCAACATTTAACTTTCTTGTACTGTTTAGAAATGTGGTTACTAGTCACTGTTAATGGAAAATAATGTATATTTGAAAAACAATTTTACACATGTACTTGATTAAAGTCTACAGAACCTACTTAGTAAATTGAGCCAAACACATGCTGCTATTGACTTCCCTTACTGCTGGAGAGGGTGTTCAAATTCTGACTAAGCAGCTGATTCAGAGAAGCCCAGTTTCTATTCCTAGGTAATTAGGCAATAGGAAGTCACTCACAAAAAAGGCTTCTGTTTTTTCATCTACTGTGAAATTTATATTAAAATAGAAAGAATTAGATAGCTCTATAGGGGCTGGTGATGTACATCCTAATGTTTTAACTACAAAATTTGCCAGAGGAGCCAGAACTGTAAAAGAAATCAGAAACCCAATTCATTCAGTTTAGAAACAAAGTTTATGAAAATAAATGAAAACACCTTTTCTGCTATTTTTTCTCATGGGTACTGAATAGTTTTTCTTCTCTTAAGTGGTGACTGTAGGAACCATATTGTGTGTGAGGGCTCCTTCATTTTGAAATATGATGCTTTCTGTGGTCTTTTGGAACACAGCTCTGTTGAATTTCTGAGAATGTGACAAGTTACATATTTTGTTCTGGTCATTGGGTATGGTTGATAGCACCAACTGTGTGGTAGGTACTGTAACTTTGACTATGAGTAACTTGGACTCTAAGGACAAAGCCAGAGTTTTGACATTTAAGGCACTTTGCATAGCTTTTCTATTTAATCAGTTGTACTGAGCCAAGGTGTTTTGCTGGCTGGCTTGGTTTGTTGTTTTTATTTGGTGTGGCTATAGTGATAGGTAGGATTTTTAGTGCATTTTTTATATAGTGTGCATTTAGATGATTTTTCTATGTACTCTTTTTAAATACTGCATTATATACCAAAGTCATAATTTTCAGAAAGACTCATCACACACAGTTGAGACCACATTTTCCACAAATAACCTTCCATTTAGGCAGGAAGTAATGACCAGATGTTGAAAAGTGTTCAGCACCCAGAAGCTCAATTTGGGAAGTTTATGTCCAGTTTTTCAGAACAGCTCAGTATCCAGTATGCTGAGTTGTTGTTGTTGTGTTTTTTTTTTTTTTTTTTTTTTAAGTATCCAGTCACGTATTTAAGTGCTTAAATGTGAGTGGAACTCTCTCAAAAATATGGCTCTGATTTTTGGTTGCTGAATGCTTGAGAATTCTGTCTCTGAACTTCTGTTGAAAATTTTATCCCAGATTAATCCTAAGTGACACAGGAGCCTAAATTGTTCTGAAATGTTACCTAGACTTTGAAGTGCCTAAATCACCCTTAGGCTTCTAGTAGTTTAAGGGGCAACTTTTCTGGTATTCAGGTATCTAAAGACACAAGTAGGCACTTAGTGGGATTTTCAGTGCTCTTCAAAATTTAGCCATTAGCCTTTTGTATGCATAAGACAGAAAACTGTATTGTACATGAAGCTAAATATTTTTCTGTGATGGAATGGATGAGGCCACATGCTGGAGGCCTCAAAGTTACTGCTGCTCTTTCAGGAAAGAGAAGTGGTACTAAGTTCTTCAAGCAACATAGAGAAACTACATGAAAGCAACCAGTAAGGGCCCAGGAGGGCCATGAAAAGGAGCTGCAGAGTCAGAGACAATCAATTCCTTGTGGAAGCAAGAGGAGTGCAGATAGTGAAGGTGGCTGGCCAAAGGCAACCATACAACACTAACAGTTCTGTGCTGGCAGGGACCAGGGAAGCGAGAAAAAGCTCCTGACTAGCTGCTGGACCTGAACACAGATGAGCCCTAAGTTAAGAATGAAGCATCAGTGAAGGTTGGGGCTATGGGGAAGTGGCTCAGGGAACTGAAAGCATTGTTCTTAACGGGACAAGGTAGTGTGTGGCTGTTGTTAATAGGGTTCTTGGGATGGTACCTGATATAATAGGAGGGCCCAGGTTTCTCCCCCTACAATAGGCCACTGAGGAAGTGAAGTGACCTACTATCAGACAGTGATAAACCCCCAGACCGGGATCTGAACTACATAGTGGCCTGATTGAATAGCTGGGCCATAAGGCCATGGAAAAGGTGAAAACTACTGCCTCCAGGAAGGAAGGCTTGGGAGTAGAGCCCTGTGCAGATCCAAATATGTGGATCTGTATCCAATCTGCATCTGCAAGAAATGGTCCATGGATATCCGTGTGGTATCTATGGATGTGGATATAATGCGGATATCCATGGATATCTGCATATTTGCAGGGCTCTAGCTCTGTAAAGATAAAAGCATGTGGACCTGTATCTGATCTACATCCACAAGAAAATGTCAGCGGATATCCGTGTTGTATCTGCGGATACGGATATAATGTGGTTATCTGCAGATATCTGCATATTTGCAGGGCTCTACTTGGGAGTATGGTCCGATACCAGGGTCAGGACTGTTTAAAGACAGCAGGCTCATCCAATCAGAAAGGGCATTCATGAGAGATGGATGCCATACTGTTATAATTCCTTTAAAAATAAAAATGTAAATCTTAGTTTGTAAATGTTTTACTTCTGAAAGCGTCATGGAAGGCCACAATTAACCACAGTTCCTTTATTATAACCTCAGAATATAGCTATACTCAGATGCATTCAGTTCTGAAACTTCCTAATGCACTAACAAAATGAAAGCAATAAATGCATATCTCCTTGCATTGTGTGTTGAGAAAGAAGCGGTAACATGAAAAAAGAGTGGATGGCTAGTGATAGATTTTTTACACTGGGGGTAGGAGTTGTGAAATCCTTCCCAAGGAAGAGCTCTCTCCCCAGGCATAGACATCAAAGGCCTTTAATTAGAAACTAACACATGACGCCATCCCTGGTGACAGAAGCAGCCAGATTGAAAGTCTCTGCTTCCCTTAACTGATAAGCAGTAGGATAAAGTTTTCAATGAACAGTTGTATTTTACAGAGGAGCAATGCCAAAAGAAGTCTAATGAACATATTGGAGACATCTAATTTATAAAGGAGGGATAATAAGGATAGCAGTTTGATAAATAAAGATGTACTTTGTTTCAGAAGAATGCATTAAATGGAAGATGTTATACAGTGACTTCTCAGTTTGAATAGGGAACAAGGAAAAACATCTCCGTCTCAATCTTATTAACATTGCACTTGAAGGGGGTTTGGCCATTAACTTCAATGGAAGAAGAACCAGGCCATCACTTACCATTACATATCTTAATTCTGTAGTCAGATCTGTGGAGATTTGAGAGCCAGGCTTCCCAACCTAGTTGTCCCTTCTGGTTGTAGGTCTTGTGTTCCTAAATTTCATGCCTTAGGTCTTCAGCTGGCCTGTAGGCCTATGGAAAGAATTTCCTTCTTCCTCTTTAATCTGCCCCCCCCCGAAGCATGAGAGATGCCTGTGACCAGAGCTGGGATGGGATGGGGCTCATAGGTAATATTTGCATTCTCCTTCTCAGGTGACTGGGTGGTGGGTTTACTCACCTGTTCAGTGTCACACAGATTGCTACATTTGAAATCAGAAAGGCATTTCTCTGCAATTCAAACTGGCAGGTATTATGAGGGGATGAAGGGCTTGTTTTCCTCTGCAGCCTGGGGCTCAGTTTGCTTGGGTCATCTAGGTATCTCTCACCAAATCAAGTCCTTGCTATTATAGAGATCTTGGAAAATAGTGCACTTCAAAACAAGGAGTCTGTTGGCACTTTTGGAGACTAACAAATTTATTTATTTGTCTTTAAAAGTGACGCCAGACTCATTTGTTTTGCTGAACTAGACTAACATGGCTACTCTGCTGGAACTGGTGCACTTCAGTCCATCCTGTGTTACATGTGTGGTAACTGGGCTCAATACAGAAGTAACTATCTGGGGTTTACTAACTGTGATGTAATAATCTGGTTTTCCTTCAGGACTCAAACTCTGTTATTTTATCTGCCTATACTAGATAGCTGTGCAAGTGCAGAGCTATACTAAACTCAGTGGGGCTTCACCCACAATAGCCTTTGGCAGGATTGGGGTCATTTAGAATATGTTATGAAGTCTAAGATATGGTTTCCTGGCTGCAAAATGAAGACAATTAAATGTTGATACTAAGTAACTCAAGGGAGAGTATACAATTTAGGTTTCATCTACACTAGCATTTACGCCAGCAAAACTTTTGTTACTCAGCAGTGTGGCGAAAACACCCCCCTGTGTGACATGGTGGAGAGAGTCTCCCATTGACATTCCTACTACTACTCATTTAAGTGGTTTTGTTATGTTAGTGGGAGAGCTGGTTTTGGTCTGCATCACATGACTACACAAGCTTTCTTACAGTGGCACAGCTGTATCAGTTTTAAGTTTCGATTGGCCCTTAGTAAACTAATATATGCATTGTTACTTCTTAAATACACCTACAGGCTCATGTGTGTACACACACAAATGATTGATTTCTGATTGCATGAAAAATTTGGCATAAGCAAAGGAAGTGTGGCAAACCCTTAATCCTCTTTCACTACCCCTTACCAAGTGACTGGTTGCTGCCAGGCAGCCCTATGACACCCTCATTGCAGGTTTAAGGGGTGGTGGCTGGCTGCACTGAGCTGCCTGAATCAAAGCCCTGAGATAATGAGGGAATTGGCAACACTTGGGTGACTATCCTGAGGTGGATAACACCTGTTTCAGGAGCTGGGGGGAGGAGGAGGGCAGAGCAGTTGGTTAATGCAGAGGGTGCAGTTTGGTGTGGTCTGAAGGAACTAGTGGAAGGGGAACACTCCTGAGCCTCATGGGGTCCCAGGCAAGCCTAGAGAAGGTAGGGCTGGTACTGAGCCAGTTTATGTAGGGTTGGGAGGAAGGGTATTTGTACAACATCATTGTAAATAAAGGAGCACAGCTCTTACAGTTACAAGGACTTTGGACTGCACTGTTAGAAAGGGGAGGAAAAGCTAGAGAAAAAGGGGTGGGACTGTGTGCCCTGCTACAGGCATGACAGGATTAAAGAGGCTTGGGGCCTTGGGCTGCCCCACTTAGGGCACTAGCCACCCCCCAACATGGTGGCTTGCAGGCAGGCTGGTGCTGGGTGGGCCCTGGGGCCAGTGATTGTTCTCCACAGCGCTCTGGCCCTGGCTGTGATCTGACTGATTGGCCCTGGGGGTTGAGCTGGCTGGTATGTGATGGGGCCTCCCATGTAGGCTTCCAGGACCATTGCTTGACCATGTTTTATTTTGCTCCTGAGCCAGCTAAATCCACTACAATAAAATCTTTGGCAAATATAATGATAAAATTAAGTTGTCCTGAGCCTGCAATTATACCATGAAGTCTCTCCTACTTTAGCATCAAAATGTTCATCTTTAATCTTTATTCCCCAAAATCAAACAAAATTTTAAAATAATCTATGGCTAACAAACTTATCTGAAATAACTCTCCTGACCACTGCAAAGATTTTACCATCATTTATCATAATGTGTGGGTGAGAAAGTCAAGGAAAACATGGGCTTGTTACCTATGTGCTAGTTTATCATATCCCAGTCACAAACAGTAAGGATGTGAAGCTGTTTCACCCCTGACGTTCTCCATTTCAGCTAATTTTTGCCTGTTGTTTAGTTACGTTGAGTCCATTCTTGTTGCTATTTTTGAACTCTCCAGTGGTGGTGTTTGTACATGCATAAGATTGTTGTTCATGGGTTAGGGAAATATTTGTGCCATTCCTTCTGTTTTATATATTTCTGGTTCATTGCATAAATCAGGAAATAGAAAGAAAACCACAACTACATCAATGCAGTTGAAATTACTATTAGCAATATTTGCAATAGACTTCTTGTGAATGACCATCTAACAAAGAAAATATTTGCTCTTGAACTCTGCTAAAAAAAAAAAAAAAAAACTTCAAACAAATATCAAGATTTTGCAGTCCATTGCAAAACAAGATACAAGCAGAAAATAAAAAGTATAACAGTCGAATAATTTAGTTGTGCAAAGTATTCACCCAGCTCTGGTTACTTTTTAAAAACCTTGAATATTGGTGACTTATTTCCAGAAATGGAATTAATATAGCCATTCAAAAATATTCTGATTGACACCTGAAAGACAGATACGCTCACTTTGCTGGCTTCATAAAAAGAATAAAATCCTCCTGTAGCCAGGGCTGAATCAATGCAAAAGCCTTAGGGGCTGAAGCCCCAGGCCTTGGCTCAAAGGGGCCCCCAGACTCCAGCCCCCAAGACCTCTGTATTGATTCTCCCACTGCTGCCCTGTTCAGCTCAGTACAGCACCAGCAGGGCTTGGGGGGGGGGGCACTGGGAGGACCCCGGCCAGTGGGGGGGAGGCAGAGGCCAGGTTCCCTGACACGCCATCCCTGTGGGCAGAACAGGCCAGCACAAGTTCACTCCACTCCAGAGGGGGGGTGAGATGCCACACAGTGGGGCCTCCAGCATGGACTTCCAGGGCTTATAAGTTGTTGAAACTTTTGCTTTTGGGGCAAAAGTTTTACAATAAGGTGGTTTTTTTCAGGACATTTGAGATAAAATATATGTTGTTTCAACTATAAGGAATGTGGGGAATTCATTCTCTTAAAATAAAGCAAAATCCAAAACTCAAGCTTAGTGGGTAGGCAATCTTAACTAAAACCAGCTTTGGAAAATTCTGGAAAAATGTGGTTTTGGTTTCTGAGATTTCTGAACCTTGGAAATTTTCACAATGTGTATACACCATTGCCATTGTTACAGGTGTTTTTTAAGCAAAATTATAGAAAAGTAGGACTGTGCTATGAAAAGAGTCATGGTTCTTCTGGAGTTTAAACAACTCATGTAGATGTTTCTAAAGCTGCACACTAAGAATATTGTATTATGAGTAATGAATGGTAGGCACTTAATTAAGGAGTAATGTAATGCACATGAATGATGAAAGTTACACTTGTGACTGCAACTTGAACATCAGCCTTTCCTGAGTGCATGTTTACCATGCAATGTTGATATTCTAGTAACATATAGCCAGATATGAAAAAATGCTCCGCATCCATTAAATACTTTACAGATTGAGGAGTACTTGAACACTACAGTAAAAGGAGTTGTGGGAGTGGGCAGATAAGTAAGATGGATAGAAGCTCCTAAGTTGAGAATGGGCTCTGCTGGGTGCTGAACACACTTTTTGATACTAAGCCACTGCCCCAGCTATCATGGAAATTTAGTCATTTGTTTAGGTTCCTAAGAGGTAAACTGTTGGGTTTGAGCTCTTTTAAAACTCTGGCCATATCCTGGAAGACAAAGAGTTAACTGAAGCCAGAAGCCAATTAGTACACCCAGTTGGATCTGGCCCTGTTTAGGATTTAAACCCAGGTCAGCAGCTGCTGCCTGGCTGAATCCCAGCTGTGAGAAGGGTGACTAACAAAGGAAAAACTTTAGGGCAGTAAAAAGGTGCATCTTCAGATCATAGGTAGTTCAAAAGCTCAACTAAAAGGAAGCAAGAGAAGGCCCAGGAGAGACCAGGCACTGGAATCCTCTCCCTCAAGAAGGAAGTTCCAAAATAGGTCCAGGAGAGAGACTGGGAAATCACAGGAATAAAGTCAACTTCTGTGATGAGCCTTGACAACAGAGCAACTCTCCAGGGAGGTGACCCAGGGACTGCTTTTTCACAAGAGATGTAGACACATTGAAAACTCTAGGGAGATGGACAGTCGAGCCTAGACCTCCTAGGACTTGGTACAAGAGTCAGGAGGAGCTCTGCAGAGTCTGAGGGGCATGAGGAGTCTGCAGAAGAGTGAGCACAGGTGGGGGCTGGGGGAAATGTTCCACGAACAGGCTGAGGTTGGAAGTGATTCAGGGAGGCAGAAAGGCGTCTGAGGGAGCAGATTTTAACTGCTTTCTAGACTGAAAGGTGGGGGAGAGGAGGGGCCTGCCTTCCTATACTGGCTACCAAAGAAGGTGTCATGAAATTATTCCAAACTAACAAGTACAAGGACCATTAAGCCCAGAGATGGGTTAACAACCTGTCGTGGCCTTTGGAGTATAGTTTTGAGGGATTCTCTGTTACCCTCGGATGGCTTGGATTCCTGTGTAACCTTGGTGGAGGGTTGAGTCATGAGAAGAAACCAACCGTCCCCATGTGGTAGCAGATATCAACAGAGCGCTAGCAGAGGGGAAAATGCTATGGGATATTCACTATGAATGGTCACATTGGCTGGTGAGTCACTTTTTCTACAGGCTCATAATTTTTTGTGTGGAATAATAATACTCTGTAGAGTTAAGTACTGGTACGTTCTGTCCCCTCAGTACGGAAAATTCTAGAAGGAGCTGTGAGGACAGCTACTCTTGGTCTTGAATAGCTAGAATGCTATGCATGTAAAATCAAATCTGCATATCGCCATCTTGGAACATTCACTACACCTTTCTAATATTAGCACAGCACTTTTCATGTTCACATGCAGGAAGATATGAGGATTGACAATAAATCACTGTTATATACTGAGGTATAGGTAGTGTGACCTAGTAGTCGGAGCAGGAGCCTGGTCTCATGGTTAGAGTCAGGAGTTCAGAAGTAGTCGGGGACTAGGGCAGAGGAGCAAAAGCCAGACAGGAAGCAGATTTGGAAAAGCTGGAAGCATGGAATCCATAGAGAAGCCACTTTTCTGCTGTTACTGCAAGGCTTGAATAGTGATTTGTTGGCTTTTCTGACCATTCAGGGATCACAAGCACTTAGGAAGCCTGTTTGGCCCAGCAGAGCTCCTTGGGTTGCTAGGTGACCAAGCCCAGAGGCACCGCTCCAATGGTGCACACTACCTATGCTGATGAGTGGGGCTGTCCCATTGGTGTAGGTAATCAGTTCCCTGAGAGGAAGCAGCTAGATTTACAGAGTTTTTCCATCAATTTAGCGCTGCCTACCTCAAGGGACAGAATGGCCTAGTCGTGTCTTTCAGGAGATGTGAGTATACAACCCTGAGATGCAGGCATGCTAGTGTACATCTTCAGTGTAGACAAGCCCTGAGTGACCTGTCTGCTAATTAGACAAACTGCTGCAAGGGTTACAGATGCGTCTCTAAACTATGTGGCGTACTGCTGATGATTTTTGAATACCCACTCTCATTGTAACACTTTGCAGCAAACAAGCAAGGTTAAGGACCTACCCACCAATGCATTACATAATTAATGGCCAGTCCATGCCTTCTATGCTTTCTCACAAAAATTATGCTACGCTTCAGGAAACCCATACCACCTAACTGCACCTAATAAACTCTCATACCATACAGTTATTACTAAATAAAGAAATACAATAAAAGGATATGAGGTAATATACTGACAAAAGTTGATGAGGTTAGCATCTCTCTCATTCCAGCATGAATATGGTTTTGACATATTTAAACAACATTTTAGAAATCTGGTCTGGAAAGGAAATGCCCTCCTTCGAATTTACCATCTGCCCTTTTAATCTCTGTTCATATCACACACAATTTATTTTAGTACTTTTGTCCCAAATAAGTAATAACTGTCAGTGGAATCATTAAAACAAGCTAAGGCATTTAATTTCATTACAGGATCTGTTGTTAGTCAGGCACATTATGCTAGTATTAAACCTTTTGCATCAGTGGAAATAACTGATATATTTTATAGAATAATTTTGCATTCTTAAGATTGGATAATGATAAGCCTGTGTGTTTCTATGATATGACAAAAATGTTTTCAGTTAGTGATTTCTCATTTTACACAATATTATACAGACAAAAAAAGCTGTTGTACAATCTGTTCCATGGGATGTAAATGAATGTGGTGAACATTTCCTTAAGAAATGAGCCATCATTGTGATTATTTTGGGTAACATTTGCTGTACTTAATGGTATCATCCATCTAAAGATTCCTTTGCTTATTCTGTTTATAGGACAGTTAAAACTTTGTAGAGGAATCATTAATTTCTTTGCAAATGTCATAGGCTTTGAATGCTTTGATCCTTCTAAGATTTGCCCAACCTCTGTCATCGCTAGTCTCTGATGAGTTCAGGCTGATTTGCTTTGTACATCAAAGGCATAAAAGGACCACTCTGAGCTTCAGTCTTTTTGGCTAGACTTTTGAAGTCTCTTGAATACACATGAGCCATGTTGGTACAAGAGAATGAAAAGTGGAGGACCAGTATACATATGGCAGACAATGTGCTTATGAATTCACGTTGTCATTCATCAAAGATATGAGCTGCCGTTTAGACTGCCTCAGTGGACACTGTTACTGGCTCTTAACTAAAATAATGCATGTTAATATTTTTTTTAAAAAAGCAGCAAATCCCTCAGACATCCCAGAATAGGATAGTCAGATAACTTTATGTTGTCTCCTGCAATGTAGACATGAAAAGTTGACTTTTTACTTGGAGAAGACTGTGGGGTAGAACAGACATTTTAAGGAGAGCTAAATGAAAATCACAACCTTTGTTTCATTTTGTGTTACTCTTTCTGTTTCATGTAACTTTTGTGGCTTTCAAATTTAACATTAGTTGCAGCTTCACTGTTTCTAATGGCACATTTTTATTTAATAACAATTCTCTTTTCTTTCCAAGGATGTCCTGTTTTTACTCTGCAAACTGGTCTACCAAAACTCTACATTTCTGTTTTAGATTTCCAATTAAAGCATTCCAATTTTTAATGAGCTTGTAATAAGCCCTCCAAATTCAAGCAGTTTCACCTTTTTATATGGATATTTTGCTCATGCTTAATCACATGTATTTATAGAACAAGCATCTACTACATTATGCAAAACATCAAGGCTAAGTTTTTCCAGTTTGGCTCCTAAATCAGTATTTTGGCTCCTGATTTTGCAGAAGTGCTAAATACCCATTGAGTATAATAAGACTATTTATTTAGATGACTAAATATGAAATCAAGAGCTTAATTTTCAAGCTTCTCTCTCTCTCTCTCTCTCTCTCTCAACATCTTGGCACTTTCTGTTCCTGAATGGTGACTTTAATTATAGCTCCTACTGTACAGGTAAACAGACAGGATGTTGCTAATGGTAATGCCATGCTATAGAATATTAAGGAGAATAATTTGCATCTGCTTTTGTAGGAAGTTATTTATGTTGAAGACTTTTTACTTTAGATATGTCTTATCCAAGTAGAAGAAAAATAATTATTGTGGAGCTGACAGATCTTTGGAAGTCATCTGTCACTAAAAATAATAGTGCAACTTTTTGACCAAAAGAAAGACCGTCAGTATGTTACCCCCTGCCCCAAAGTCTGATATCTGACAAAATAAACCAGTTGTTTCCTTAACGACCAGGAAAAACTACTCTTCAGAGTTTGTAAATTAATCTATCTTTTCTGTAATGCCAACAAAGCAGTCATCTGGCACTGGTTAAGACTGGTGTCCAGTTATGATGACTGAGACATTCTGACTTGCATCATACACCTGTCTCTGCTGTTACCACCTTCTCCTTCAGCCCTTCCTTCCCACAGCCCTATTGGTTTGTTTATTCATTTAAGTGTTTTGTAATTCGTAGTTAGTGAACTTCCTTGGTGACAGACTACTTGGTGCACAGGACAGACATCACTGACTTTGTAGTGTTTGGTTTGATAGCCATGTGGAAAAAGCAAGACAAAGAATTAATTTCCAGTTGACCTGGAATTTCTTGAAATTTTCAGTTAACTGAAAAGCTTGTTTGTGTTAGTTGATGTGTAAATATTTTGGGTTGAATAAAATGTTTTCTTTAGCCCGAATAAAATGTTTTGTTTCATTGCTGAGCTTCCAAAATCTATTTTTTTTTTTTAAATTGAAATTTCAAAACAAAGTGATTTCAAATGAAATATATCGGTTTGGTTTTTAAAATGTCACAATGAAACATTTTAATTATTTCAAGACTTTTTTTTTTAACCAAAACAGCTCAGCAAATTTGACAAAGTGTTTAAGGAATTTCTGGTGGTCTTATTACAAGAGAGTTTGTTTTCTTTAAATAAGATGCTAGAGAACAATAATAGCACATTCTCTCGGTTCTAAACCTAGTCACAACAAAGGACTTATGTTTATCTAGCCAGGTAGTCTGGTTTCTTTTCAGATTTTTTCATTTACATATTTTATTCCCTATATATAGGATTTAAAAAAATTGCAATGATACTATGGAAACTATTTCTGCACAGATGAATTAGATTATGAAGTTTGGATAGTTTAAAGCAAGACATTTTTGATTGTTTCCATGATGATTGGATGCATCATTAACTCCTTTATTGTTGATATCCTATGGAGACCTGATATGTAGTCTTAATGATTTTAAAAGACATCTCTTTGTTGTTTAGCTAGTAATTAAAAGTACAGTGGAAGACTATTTGTTGTTCATTAGCAGATATAAAAACCTAATCATCTAGTAAGGGGCTAATTTTCATACGACTCTTAAAACAATAAGTACACTACTGTAGAAATTATTTGTGCTTCCTCTATCAGTTAATTAACAAAAATCACAAGAGAGGGGGGAACAAGAGTGATTATTTTCTATTAATCAGACAAAGAAGTCAGGAGTAGGAGCCCCAGTCAGAGGTCTTAATAATATGCCTTATGGTAAAGACATGAAAACTTTGACTGCTGAATAAGACTAAGGATTCTAGCAGGGAAGAGAAGGCAACTGTGACATGAAGAACGACATAGACAAGGACAGACCTTTTCCTTGAGCAGTGCCTTGTGCACCTATGGATGGTCCACTTCAGGTATGCTGATACCTCTTGAACCTTTAATAAGGGATTTTTTGTTGTAGTGCCAGTTTAGCCTCTGCATATGCCCACTCCTAGCCTACATAGTGAACAGCCCTCTGTCTTCTCAGCTACCTCAACCTGAGATGCTTACCTTACTGTTTGCAGCTGCCAAGCTATCTTTTTATTTATTTATTTTAAGTGATTTAAGAGCCATTTATATTGATCCCTTTCCCCTTTAAGGAAAAAACCTGCATAAAAATGAAGAAGTCCCTGACCCATGAACTACATTGGCAGTTCAACATCAAGAAATCCACTTTAAGCTAGGTATTAAAAAACAGCTTATCTTCTCTCCAGTAGCCTTTCAGCATCAGCAAGTCTTATCTCAAAGATTCAAATCAGCTCACGGACATCAATAAGAAGTTGTCTTCAATTGCTCAGACTTGTGGCATCTTTGTACCTTTGTGATACCCTATGCCAGGCTCTGTCTTTGATGTTTCAAGGGGTGTCTCAGGACTGTTTACATTCCTAACAAACAGAGCATTGAACAAGTTGGTATCTGTCCCTCCTCAAATATGACTGTTGATTGATGGAAAGAACCAAATAACATCAGCAGGGGCTTAAATTTGTTTGGCCTGCTCCTTCTATCACCAGGATGACAGATGCATTCCTGATGGGCTAGGGGGCATACATTTATGGACCCGAACTTCTCAGGCAAATGGTCTGCCCAAGAAGCATGGTACACATCAACTTCCTTGAGCTGAGGGTGCTCAAGAAAGCTATATCCAATTTCTGTCTTTAAATAAAAACAGAATCGTAAAGATCCTGCTAGAGTATATAGCCTGCATGTTTCATATCAGCTGACAAGGAGACCCTTTTCCTTTTGTGCCAAAAGTGGCAAAGCTCTGGAACTGGTGCATAGCCAAGTGCATCTTTATTTCCCTAGCATCTCTCACAGAGATGCAAAACAATATAGCAGATTACGAGAACCCTGTATGGATACAAAATTTGTGTCGCATCTGAGCTGAGATCTGCAAAAATGGTCTGAGGATATCAGCAGATTTCCAGGGCTTTACATACAAAACCTGTATCTGTGTCTACTCTGTAGTTGTTTTAAAAAAAAAAGGACCATGAACACAAAGTGGATTTCTGTGAATTTTCAGGATTCTGTGGGTGACTTGGATGGGCATTTCTTCCTGGCCTACAAGTGGGAGTTGAATTCTAAGATTCTCAATCAAATTTTTCTGGCTTGGGGAGTTCTAGAAATAGAACTAGTTGTCACACTAACTAACAGGAAATGCAAACACCTATTTGAGAGGCAAATTGGATCCTTTCTCTTTGGGAGACATCTTCCTTGTTCCGTGTTCCTCTCCATATATTTCTATGACCCTGATCCTGAAAGTGTTAGACAAGATGAAGCATGAGAAATCCAGGTTCATATTAATAAACCTAATGGGCCCAAGACAAATATGGTATCCTTACCTGATTCATCTAGTTGTTCATCGAATAATTACCCTTCTATTCATTCATTGCCTTTTCCAAGGCACTGGTTGGACTCTTTACCTTAAGTTTCTTCATCTCAAATCCTGGCTCCTCAATTCACAGTAATAGCCTGTTTGTTCAAGTAGGTACAAGGATATTCAATGAACAGTAGGAAAGATTCCATGAGGTATTTACCTTCAAAAGTAGAAAAGATTTAGTCTTTGGTGTGTCCAGATAAGTGTTCACCCTCTTCTTTCTTCCTTCTATCATTATTACTTTCAGACCTAAAACTAGAATTGCCTATGAGCTCCATCAGGACTCACCTGGCGGCTATAACAGCCTTTCATTCCTAGTTGAGGGATTCCTCAATCTTTGCTCATTCTACCCCACTATAAAGTTTCTCAGAGGATTGGATAACTTTTCCTACCCAAGTTAAGGAACCCACTCCTAATTTGGGTTTTGAATTTAGTACTGAAATGTTTTATGGACACTCCCTTTGAACCACTGGTTCCCTCATGAATTTGTCTCAGAAGACCACCTTTTTGTTGACTAACACCTGTGCTTGAAAAACTGGAAAAATAACAGAGGATCCAATGAATGATCTCCATTTCGAGCAGGGGTCTCAAACTCAAATCACCACAAGGGCCTCATGAGGACAAGTAGAGGGCTGCATGAGGACTAGTTTGTTAGCCTGAGGGCCGAAATAATGAAATCTTTTCATATAATGATATTGCAAGTATCAGTAACAATAGTGTTGTTGCAGGCTGCAGGAAATAGTTTTAGGGGCTGCGTGGTTGAGACCCCTGATTTAGAGTGGTTTTCAAGGACTAAGTTTTGGTATGTCCATACTTCAAATTTTTGCTCAAGGTAATACAAAAGTTGGATAATGAACCAGATTATCCATCTTCTGCTTTCCTTTCCAACCAGAACTCCATCCATCTAGAGAAGAGGCTGTTCTGTGCACTTTGGCTGTTGGAGGGGAATAAGCCTTTTATCTTAGCAGAACTCAGCCACTTAGAACATTACTCAGACTGCTTGTGGTTATTGGGTATATGTCTAAAGGTCTGGCAATGTTTAAAGATAGTGTTGTGGTACATTTCCAGTTGTATTATATTGTGCCATGTGTCTACAGATATACAGCCTCATTCTGGGCTGTTGAACCACAAAACTTCCATCTACATTTGCGGCATTACTCAAGAATGTTCCTATTCTGGACATTTGTAAAACTGCTACTTGGATTTCCACACATACTTTCCAAGTATTGTGCAGTAGTCCAGTCTTCTAGTTTGTCTGCTGCCTTTAGAAGTGCATTAATATCTTCACTTATGGATTTGACTTTCCAGTTCCTCTCTACTTCTCTCCCCAGCTGCCAGAAGGGATACTGCTTAGTAGTCACCTAAAGTAGAGTACCCATAAGGACACTACGTAAAGAAGAGGGGAAGGTTATTCACTTTGTGCAGTAACTAGAGTTCTTTGAGCTATGTCCCTCTATAGGTGCTCTTAAATGCAGCCTTTCCCCCCTGTGCTTTGGAGTTTCCTCTGGGGTCTTTGTATAGAGAAGAAACTGAAGGTGATTTGTTCTTGCAATCATATAGATCATTGGAGTAGGGCATGTGTGTACTAAATGGGCCCTACTACCAACATTGCTGATTTAAAAAAGCAAAAAGAGTATGAGCATTCCTAAAGAAGAGCAACCCTAGGGGGAGACAAGTGAACAACTCCAATGACTGCCTAAGGTGAGTAGCCTCTTCATCTGAACATTCATTTATAATTGCAAGAGACAAAAGATTAAACTGCAAGACTGAGTTAGTATGGGACTGACTGGCTACATGTTGCAGCATTTGTGGAAGGAAATTTTATTCTCTTTATAAGGCAAAATATTCATTAGCAGTGGCTAACAAGTTTCTGTAGAAAATGTTTTTGGAACTTGTTTTGACTATTTCTTTTGTGCAAAGTGTATGCTTTCTTTGGAAAATTTCAATATTTCACTCCCCCCCAATTACATATTTGTGACCAAGTACTGGAATATTTCTATTAAAACTATCTCTGTGGTACCTTATCGGGGTTGTTTTCAGGATGCTTTGTTTCCATTTTCCTCCATGAGTCATAGTTGTATCTTCTGCAGTACAACTTCTATGATGCACTAGAGCCAAGGAGTCCTATCATGAACTCATTCCTGCCAGAGAAGAGAAAGTAGTGCATCATAGGAAATGTAGTCTGGCCAATGAGGCCAACCCATGAAGCCGAATGGTAGTATAGTTTAAACTAGAACTCCCATGAAACACTATGGCAACAGTTATAATCTATATATTTGTTTTTCAACAAAATATTTCATTAAAAACTCATGGAAAATGTCATTCATACAAAATATTGTTGGTATTGATTTTATTTTTATTATTCCTCAACCTGCTCTTACTTGCATGATTATCTGTAGCTAGGCATTGATACAGACTCCTTCTTTCTCACTGCAGTTTTGAGAAAATGAGTTTATGAAATTTAGTAATGGATTGTGCACTGGAAGAGGAGTTGGACAATTATCGTGAATATGGGAATGGAAACTGGTCTTGTGTGAGCTTTGGCAAGTCATTTAACTTTTCTGAGTAGCCAAGGTGTGGTCTGTAAACTGTGGATGGTAATCTTTACCTACCTGTGTGAAGAGCTGTAAAAGCTTATGGCTGAGAAAGTTCTAGCTCTGTGCAGAATATGATTTTTATCATTTATTACAGCAGGTAATTGACTGGGGTACTCCACTTGGCCATTTGTGTTTATATGATTTTGGGAGGGAGTCACAGATGGAAACTTTTAAATGTATGGGTTTTAAAATTTAGACATCTAAGTTAGTTTGGCTTTGAGAAATACAACACTATTACAGCTCCACCGGCTGACAATCAGGTCACTGATTTAGGAGCCTAAATGTGGGGTTCCAGTGTCTAATTTCAGAAACCTGAATTTGAAAATATTACTGAATTCTTTGTGTCCCACTGTAATTTATGTCATAAGCATCATACGTATCTACTTCATATACATCTTGTAAGTCTTAGGGGGTGTAAATAGTTTGAAATGAAAGGCACTATATACAGTATACCTAATTAGGGATGATTGAACCTCAGAAGTATAAACAGTATGGGTAAACAAATTCAAAAGAGGTGGTGTGATTTGCCTAATTTTATCCAAGTACTCATTGTCAAGGCTTGGAATAATTAATGAGCCTTGGCTTCCTGTCCTTTTGGCTGAGGGGTTTTAAACAGAAGTTCACAAAGACTTCTGTATGAGTTTACATGACTAAGATTTCTTCCCTGCCCTCTGACCCGAGCTCAATGCCATCTCAGGATATTGCTAATGAGGTTAATAGAGCCGCATATTAAGGGTTGACTGCTCAATCTCCAACACCAAACATTTTCACTCCTCTTTGCAAGGAGATTAAGAGGAGAGCGTATGAAATGCCATCCTAATTCCAGTTCTATCCTCTTTACTTCTCCTTCCAGTAAGGGTACCCTGTGATGGCTCCTGGCAGTAAGCAGTTTTGCTATAAGTTTAATGGGAAATGGACCCAAAAGTAGTATGAACACAGATTGATCAAATGCAATCTTCTGTTTGTGTCTTTTTCACAGACAAAAATTTTGAGACATTGGCTCAGCTCTTTTACTGAAAATAAACTGACTTAGCTGAAGATACACCTTTTGAAAGATTAATATAGAAATTCTAAAATAAATTGGTAGTTTGGGAGTATTTCATTTTAGTACTAAAAATGTCCCAAATATATATCTTTCTTATGCATGACTCTCTTACTGTCTCCTCAACAATGTAATCTATTTTAGTTGTAAATGCAACATTATCTGTCCTAAGACATTTTGTCCAAGTACCTTGGTATATTTTATTTTGTTTGTTCTTCGTAACTATTATGGCCAAGTGCTGTATTCACCCTTGTCTTGTATGTAGGTTAAAATCTCGATGTGTAAGTCATTTTACTGGATTACATTTATGCATAGTTTGTCACGTGCATAAAAAATTAATGAAAAACTTTATTGGGGAAGAAAAACACTGACTACATTAACCTTGGCTCTGATGTAGTACTACCATGATGTCTTTAAAATACCTACCAAGCCCCTTTCCCTTTTAATCATAGACAGTAGCTTTATTTTTATTCATGGAAGACATTTAAAAGAATTGGCTAGTGCTTAGGTTAAAATGGATTTCATATAAAAATAACAGGCTTAGCCAGTAAAGGGGGGGACACAGATGGTAACTCCCTAACAGGATGGAGATAAATGTGGATCTAAAATGAGGAATGTCCCACATAATGAGGGTCATTTGAGAGGTAGATTGTATGTGCACTTTGTGTCGATGAATAATACATTTCTGTAAGTACTATAATAATCATGATGCATGAGTCCTCTCTATAAATTATCAGTAGATCAATTTTACATGGGAGGTGAGTCCCTTTTGGTACTTTAATCTACTTAGAATGGGAAATTGAAAAACCTTTTTAACATCTGAAGTTTACATGTTTGCTTTTAACCCTGAAGGTGGGGGATGTGCAAAACTCCTTAGTGACCTTCCCATAAATACACTATAAGACCCTCCATAGCACATAATGTTTTGATTCTTCTTCTCCATTTAGCCATTACTGGCTATAAAGTCTTTGCTCTGCAGATGAGTTGAGGCAAATGTTGTTAAGAATATATCCTCCCACCTAGAAACAACTACAAAAATCAGTTTGGCCCAGTGCTGTTCATTGTGTGAAAAGTTACACATGGAATATTGGATATGTCTATGTCCAGGAACAAACCACTATGCTTTCTCTAGTGTGGCTTTTTGCTGGTTTTTTCAAGAACAAAGAAAATGATGAAGCTACTACTGCTGTTAAGTTATCACTTCTAATCCTGCATAATGGAGACTGCTATAGAGAAACAGAGCTGCTAAATCAGTGAGAAGGAAAAATGCTAATAGTATCAAAGATATTCATCATGAGGGACTTGATGCAATGTGAATACTGTTTACAGCTCAGTTTGTGAAGCTGTTGATTCTGCAGAAATTTAAGTGCAAGACTTTGCTGATTGCTTCTCACACCAGCATAAATGAATCAGCAGGCATTTGGAATCTCCCAGTAGCAAAAACCAACCACTTGCCTTGTTTCTTACTTGGAATGATAACTGAATCAGAAGGACTTCATACTGATGCGTCTTGGTAAGGCTTAACCCTTTCTGCTTTTTCAGGCACTTGTAGGGGCAAATGTGTTACTCTACATTGGCTGAGAATAATTCCAGTGGGGGCCAGGCTTGTGGTGAGGTCAGCTGCATTTTTGGCAGACAGGCCTTAGGATCTTGCAAAATAATCTGAGAATCAGGCACAGGGAGCATACAGCTGATTTGCCTCCCCCTAGAGAGTGTCTACTTTCTTGATGTAGTGGAGAAGCACTCTTTTGCAACAATACTCTTCTCCAATCCAGAGAACTGTAGATACTCAAGAAGACTTCCCGAAGTTTGGACAGTGAGACCCATATCCCTGCAGCATTTCCAAGCCCATGTCAGGAAAGAATCCTCCTGGAGGTTTTCTGTCTGGCCAAATTATCCAGAAGGGTCTGCAATGGTAGTGATATGTTGTGCTCCCTACTTTTCTCACCCTTCCTCTCTCTTTCTCTCTCTCCTCACTGTAAAAGCTTCTGATAGCTCTAATATGAGACCTACTGTAGTCTAACAGGCTAATGGTTCCATGTGGTGAAACTGCACACTTTATCTGGCCTGGTGGTCAAGTGCTACTATTCACATCTGACCCCTTTTAATACAAAATGGCTGCTGCCCACTGATGCTGTCAGAGGAACTTCACTGAAAAGTCACTGAAGATGTCTGTGCAGTACCTGTTTAAGCCAGTAGAATTCTTGGGGGCATTAAAAAAAGACTGATAGTAATACTGAACATGCTATGATATTGTCAAGCAACATACATCTTATTTAGCTGTTATGTTGTTTCATACTATGAAAGCTAGAGAAAATATTTTAAAAAGTCTATAAAGGATGATAGAAAATTTTAGAAAATCAGAAGATTAAGAAAAAACTTATCAAGGAAAGGAAATGAACTATGAGAAGACCTCACTGAGATGTTAAAGTTTACAGAGCATGTATTGAAAATGAAGCAGGCCTCCTTTATGTTTGTTCTCAGAATACAGAGGTAAGGAATATTTTGGTAGAGTTAATAGCTAGATAATTGTTTTAAAAAAAATAAAAATAAGAGGAGAAATCTGAGGGAAAAACTTCTTCACAAAGGGCTTGTTGGAGTATCAGTCATGGGCGACATCTCGCAGATGATATTTTGAAAAGCCTGAATAATTTCAGGACCAATAACAATTGTAGTTATTTATAGTAAAATTATGATACCTAATCTTGTGCTTCAGGGCACACACTGATTGTAACAGGAGCCAAGAAGGCATTTTTTCCATAGCTACATAATAGTGTAATTGGCTTAATGCACTGGTGATCCAGTGATCTGGTTTGATATGGCAATATTTGTTCTGTGCTTTTATCTATATATAAACAAAATTCAGGGACTTTGTACATCAGTGATATCTCAGAAGGAGTGGATGGATGTCTTGTGTTCAATATGTCTTTAAACTCAATAGCTGTTGCTTTGTTTATGAAACCTTTGGTGATATTTCTTTCAACTCTGGTGCCTTCTTGAGTGTTTTAATCTAGTCTCTCTTGGGGCATCAGAAGCTCAAAACTTTGTCCTGCTCTGTTGCCCTGGAGAGAAGGCTTGCTTGGCTGCCAGTCAGCAATGATCATCAACAGTAAAGAAACACCAAGCATATAACATAATTCAAAGAGTATAGTCTCCAGTGCAATTTGCAGAGCACAACGTAAAACATCGACTGCAGATCTAATCAGCTCAGATAAGCACCCTTCTACAACAACAGTACTAAAATGGCATTTGCCAATAGAAAACTCTTCCCCTGTACTGACATACTGTGTGAATTAAAATAATTCCAGGAGAAATCAGTCTGTGTGCACATTCACTCCTTTCAAAGAATTCTCTGTGTTAGAGAAATAGATTAGGGCAAAAGTCAAATACCTCAGGCTTTCAAGGACCTCAGGTAATTGAGACATCCCACTGGTCCACTTAAGTAAATCTGTTAAATGACCAAGTGTCCGGAGACGCTTTTCCTGATTATAGGTAGAAGTGTAAGTAAAACATTCTGCGTAATATTCTCACTGTATTTTCTAGTTATTGCCCAAATGATGTATCATGCTTTTAGCAATCATTTTTTTCCCCCAAAAGTTAAGGAGCTCAGATCTGTCTGTCTGTATTGTGTATGCAGTATCATTCGTTCACTTTTCAAATCTACTTTAACTTTTACAAAGCGTAATTTATGAGTACATGAAAGATCAGAATTGCATGTGCCCGCTTGTTTCGTAAATAATTTTGTGTGTTCAGACTAGAGTAGGACTCTTTACATCATGCTTCCTGTTGAAACTGGAACTCTGACACCTTTTTTGACTGCAATTATTCCTTAAGATGTTTCCTAGAATCAGAGGGTTGGAAGGGACCTCATGAAGTCATCTAGTCCAGTGGCTTTCAAAGTTTTTTCCTCAGGACCCAGTTGAAAAAAATCATTTATGCCCATGACCCAATTACATTTTTGAGCAATGCACCCAGTCTTTTGGCACTGGCAGCAGGGGGCACCGCAACCCAGTGCCTGAGGATCCGCAACCCAGTACTGGGTCCTGACCCGAAGTTTGAAAAGCACTGATGTAGTCCAACCCCATGCTAAAATCATCCAGCTAGCTGTGCTGTGGTTCATCTTATGATTCTGACAGATATTTGGTGTTTTTGTGCATCCAAGTGAATGAGCATAAAGCCTTGCTGGTATTTACTGATGGATTACAAATAGCATGGGGGGGGGTAAAGACTTAATTCGGGTATAAATATGTTGTAATTGAGGGGTCTATGTGTGCACATTCCCCCAGACCCCCCCCAATCAAAATAAAATGGACTGCATGAAGATAATTTTGTATTATTTTAAACTAAAAGGTCATAATCAAGTAGTTTAAGCACAAAAAGTGGCCTGATGCTGAAATATATCTTCTGGGACAGCCTTGCAGTATTCTACAGTAATGGTGTAAAACTGATAAAATAACCCAAAGAAAGCACAGCAGCTTGCAATACTGTTACTACACCAATTGTGACTGTTAAAGTTGTGAACGAAGGTTCTGTTAAATGTTCTTATCCCTAAAATAGGGATAATGACCTCTAACATGTATTTATAAACTCTGTTAATAAGACTTATGGTTCTCTGAACGGAAATAATTAACAAACCTTCTTCCAAGAGATGGAATGATTTTGATGATGCAAGTGCATACATAAAGGGAGGCAAATCACTATCATTACTATGCTGGAAGGGGAGATTGCTGTTTGTGAAATGGGGTATAAACAAAATAGTCAGGATTCAGAAGGGCTATTTGAAGCAATGAAAAGTTTGAAAAATTCTGATTTGTATAAATATATGGGTAGACAGTGATGAAAAGATTGCAGTATGTGACATGCTAGTTTCTCACATAGACTGTTTTCCATTCTATATTACAGTTAGAAGAAGCAAGGTCTATAAATTGGAAACAATACTGGGAAACTCAATGTTTCCGATTTGTCATTTGTATGCATCTTCAGATAAATTTTGCATTGATCCTTTCTGTTGATTTTAACTTGGACATCTTCATTTCCTTTTTGTAATTGGCCTTAACTAGGTTAGCATGAAAAGAAAGTAACGTAACATAACTTTCTATCATTCAATCAAGTAAGAACACCAGCATTTTATAGAAATAGTATGAAATTAAAAGGGTGAATTCAGCAGGGCTTGTCTACACTTGAAATTTAACTCGGATGACTAATTCAAGTTAACTCTGAAATAAGTGTTCACACATTCAGTTAGTCAGGAATATATAGAAAAATCTACAGTCTTGCTCTGTTAACCATTATGTGACTAAAAACAACAGTAGACTTTCATGTATGATAAAAGTGGTCCTTAAGTTTTCATTTCTTAGTTCCAAGAGGTCAGGGTATTCAAACTTGGGCCTTCCATACATTGAAAATGCTGTGTCGATCCTCACGGATTAATGCAGCAGGATTGATTGAGTGGCCAGTGTAGACCCACTCAGTCGACTCTGAAAGTGGTCTCCCTTTGACACTAACTCCACCCCTCCAGAAGGAGTAACTCTGTGTTGGGGGAACATCTCTGGTTGATGCAGACAAATGAAGACTAAAGTAACTGGGAGTGAGTGCCGATGGGAGAGACGCATGCTACTGAAAATAGGTTGCGTATCTCCTATTGACTAGGGGCAGCAGGGTAGACCAGGTCATAATCTTCACATGAAGTTTTCACTCGACTAAATAACAGCTTGTCAGTTTATGACTTTCACTGCTCTCTCTACGTTGTGATCGTCTCTTCGCTATAAGGGAAAGCTTCACCCCCCTCTCCTTCTTTCTTCCAGAAACAATGTTAAAATGCTCTAATCATTCCCTGAATGACCTTTATCTAAACATCGCCTGTATTTCTAGCTTCTAACCTCCCCAGTTAGTATACTAACTGTAGTTTTCCTTTTCCTAGTTTCTCTGAAATTCAAAGTAAGTGACAATTTCATTTTTCTCCAGAGATTGGTTCCTGATCACACTCTCTCAGTGCTCTAGTTTTTAACATAAAATCTAATATGACTTTATGAAATTTACTTTACATTGTTCTGTCATTGATCTGATTTTGAAAATGTTGTAACCAGTGATAATATGGTTTACTGAGCCATTTGCACTATTCTGTAGATCTCTGGGGAGTTGTTACAGTTGTCATTCAACAGAAGCAATCCACCTGCACTGTGTTCTCATCTGTAACTCCTGCTACTACGTAATGTGCTGCATGCCGTGTTGTGCCAGCTCCTGGATATTCATTACAGTCCATTGCATAGTCTATACTATTTACTGTCTCTGAAAAACTGCAGGCTTCCAGTCTTAATCCCATATCTGAGAACTTTGTTGTCAGTTTATTAGCCCAACTATTAAATGTGGTTTCAGTCATCATGAAGTGCTGTGAAACATTTACTCTGAATGTTGATATTAATTCCCTGAGAACCGAGCCCACACTAAAAAATTTCCATTGAACCACTCCAATACAGCCTGATTTCAACACACGTTGGCATAGCTACAAAAGTTGCAACTCCCCACAGCAACCCCAAAATACAGAATTAGAGCCACCTGGCACTAGAAGACAAGAGAAAGTCAGCAGATTTTCCTGGAAACATACAAGTTAATACGAGGATGCTAATGAAAGCAGAACCAAGTAAGTGGAGAGGAAGGGTTTCTGTTGTGAGAGTGAGAGAAGGAAAGGTGGAAATTGCCCTGGACTTCATCAGATTTAAATCTCCATGCAAACATGCAGGGTGGTCTTCACTAGAAACTCTCAGGAAATCTACATCTTTCACATGACTACTTTATCAAGTCAGGATAGATGTTAGAAAGACTGACTGGGCACAATGCATGTGCTCTGTCAGATATTTCACACACCTCTCTTTTCATGTGCAGTTTAGATGGTTGACTTTTGATTATTATACAGGTTTGGTGTAATTCATTTATTAAAGCTACACAGAGAATCATCCTCTATATCTCTGCATAGCAGTCGGCACTGAGAGTATATGCTAACAGGAGCTTGATATGGTTGATCTTCCCTTCCTCTGTGAAATAAAATAGAATGTGATACCTTGTTTGTAAGCTGCTATTATACTTTTGACTGCCTCAATGAGGGCTAATACTCTGATCTGATTACTATTCTGAAATAGGATTCTGCTGCTGGAGTGAGTTGGATTTCTCAGGCCCTGGGCTATACTGAATGACACCTGAAATAATACATCTCCAGATTACATGATTCTTCAGGCCAACCTACTGGGTGATCTATGGAGTGGGACATGTGTGGCAGCTACACTGGGAGCTAGTCATCCATCTTTCCAAGCAGCAATATCAAGCTGAGATAATAGCTATATCTAGGAGAGAGTCAATGGGGGATGTTACAGAAGATGAAGTTAAGAGGCCTGGGGCCAGTTTGAATTTCTGGTGTATGGGACAGGAAAAAAAATAGCTAATGAAGCTTTTTGCGGAAGTGGCTAGGTCATAGTCTCAGTAGCCAGACAGAATTAAAAGCTCCAATATGATATGAGACTCTCTAAAAGCATAATAGATGCAATAAGATTCACAAACCAAAACTGATTTGAAATATTTTTGAAAAGTCAAAGAATTTGCAAATTTCTACTCAAAACCTATATGTGGTATGGAAGCGGGGGTACAAATCAGTTTCTCAATGAACGGTAATCAATTATTTCCTCCTCTCTTCCTATTAGGCAAGTTTTCAGCCAAAGTGCAAGTGATCTTAATTTATTTAAATCTGCAGCCATTCAGTGAATTGGACCAGGTAAAAGCTTTATCACTATGGCCTTTTCTCCTATATCTCTTGGGTGAATTGCTCATTGGAAAGATACAACTCAGACTGAGTTTAGGGTCTAGTTCTGTCAAATCCTCAAAAAGGTTGTGGGAGCTCCCATCAACAATATGACCTGACCTTTAGCCTTTTTAAAAATTGTCTAAATCATGTCTATATGTTCCAAGCTATTTGATATTTTTAAGAAATAAACATTGTTGAACTGTACTGAATAAGCAACAGCATCCTATTGATATGTGCAGAATGTTCACACCATTAATGTTACTGAAACTTTGCATAGTAGGAATAATTGATATGCTGTAATTACACATATAAACATGTTTTGGAGTAATAAAACAATTGCTGGAATAGCTGATGTATTAAAGCATTGCTGGATGAACCATTTTGACAAATATCACACTTTTCCTATTTGATCCATACTGTAACTAAAGCTGTTGCATCTCATGTATGTGTGTATGCTGTAAAATCACTATTATTCAGAGCCTTTCTGATAAAGGACTATACTGACTGCATCAGAGTGTGGTTCTATGTGAAGGAAGTATTATAACCACAGATTTCAAGTTTCTTGCATTCCTAGGTTTAAATATATTCCTTGGGTTAAACTTAGGCTCAGTCATTCATGGAACATAAAGGACTGCTCAGAGCTGCACAAGTACCCTGTCGCAAGAAACTAGTATTTTAAAAGACATTCTCTACACTACAGTTGTCCGTACAATACGCAAGATGGTCAGAGGTTTTACATAAATTGAGGGTAAGGGGAGCTGCTAATCAAGGGGAGGAAGAGCAAAAGGAGTGGTGGAAGTGGTAAGGACAGCATGACAAAATGCACCCCAATCTCAAATACACTACTGCTGCTTCAGGTAGGTGGTAGTAGGGTGACCAGATGTCCCAGTTTCATAGGGACTGACCAGTATTTGAGGCTTAGTCTTGCATAGGGGTGTATTACCTTCCCTCCTTTCCTCCCTCCATTCCCCAACTGTTCTGATCTTTCACACTTGCTGTTCAGTCACCCTAAGTAACAGGCAGCTATTCATCTCCCCTTTCCACTACAGTGTCAGCAGCTGAACAGCCAGTGGGTGGGAGAAACTTTTACATGAACAGGGATGTAGGCTTAGATTACATTCCCTCCAGCTCAAATTTATTCTTCCCTGGTATACGTTGCTCAGGATGGAGGCATTGAAAGGGCTGCACAGGGCGATCACTTAAGCAACAAATACTGGTCGGTATAGATAAATTTTGGCAGATCTCTTTCCCTCCTCAAAGACTTTATTTCCCTGAAAGAAAACCTTTTTATAAAGGTATTTGAACTTTTTAAACCTTTTGGAAAGGTTTAGTTGGAATTTGAGTAAGAAATTTTCTTATTTTATCAATGGTGTCTTGCTCATGTCCATAAGTATGTGAGAAGTGTACCAAAGAATAAGAAATGTTGTTGAGGGTTTATTCTGTGTGTCAAATACCATTAGATTTAATGCTGTGAAACTGAGTAAATGGAATGTTGAGCTGAATTATAAATTATGCCCTAATAATGTGTAGTAGATTTTGGGATATTCTCTCACACAGAGAGATGACTACTTCATGGCTTGAATGTCTAAAATTAGGCTGGACAAAGCCTTTAGGGATTATACTAAGTAACAGACTGACGGGAAGGAAGATACAGGAAGCCTTTTGCAGATCATAGTTCCAAGGTTCTAGGCAGTACTAAGAATAAGCTCACCATGCAGTGCAACTATGGGCTTTCACAACTGGTTTCATGAAATAGATATCTAATTAATCAGCCCAGAAATCACCATAGTCCTTGTGGAAAACTAGTAATAACAAAAGTTCATGGCTAGGAGAGGAAAGACAAGCCATGCATTGTAAATTTGAATCAGGGTAGATTTCATGGTTAACTACCAGGGCCTTTAAGAACTGTATATAAACAATAGTAAGTTTCAGTTCCATTTTCTAAACTTGAATTTTTATGGCTGCATAGAAGAGGCTAATCAATGCTGCTAATGATGGGATGAAAGCTTGTAGTTTGCATACACAATTAAGATAATGTCGGTATTACAGCGGAAACCATTTGACAGTTTCCTGTTAGTTTGCAATAAGGTAACTGCAAATCAATGTAAAGTAAGTGGCATTACAGTCCTTCGCTCTGACGCAGCAACAGGAAATGTTTGAATAGTATTTTATTTTATCTAGTTGATATTGACTTGTTATAAACACCTTTCAATTTATTCCATATTGTGGTTGGAGTAATTTAAGCTAATCATGGCCACATATCCTGAAAGTAAGAGACTTTGACTATTTGAGTGACTGCTCGGTTATAGAACTTTAACAACAATGCAGTTCTCTTAGAGACTGGTGCAGAGAGACCAGATTATTCATTTTGGATGTTTTGGCCAAATTTCTCAAGCCAGGATCCCTAAATGTAGACTCCTAAAGAAATAACTTGGATTTCAAAGGTCTCTGACTTCAGTACAACAGAGTACACATATTGTCAGTGGGATTAGTGGATGCTTGGCATTTATGAAAATGAGGCTACTTTTACTGACAAGATCATTTAATTATTTTAGGGGGTTATCTTTAAGGACAAGACTTGAAAATTTGGGCCTCAATTTCCTTGATTATGGACTTACGTAGGAAGAAATTGACTATCTCTGTGCATCTTACTATCAGATTTTCATTATCCTTCAATACATTTTACACCAAGAAGCATAACATAATTCATTGGCAAAGTAGATGAATACATTGATTAGTTTCATGATAGGAACTTTATAGGGGCTTGAATCAGCAAAGCACTTAAGGATATTTTATCAAGCCCCATTGACTTTAAGTACTTTGCTGAACTGGGTCTAATTACCTACGATGACAAAAGTTGAAAATGCTAATGTAAGCGTCAAGACCTATTGCCAAAATGATTTAAAAATAAAACCTAACTTTTAAAAACAATCATGGTTTTATATGCACAGATGCAAGAGCAAAAGAAAAAAAATCACACTTTGTACACATCAGCACATGTGCTAATTAGGGAAATTTAAAGTTTTAATGCCACGAGAAAGCATTCTAATATAAATTAATCTTGAGTTTTTCATTCTGCCGGACATGTGATTATGTGAAAAAGTGGGAATATGAGTTTATACAGCCCTGGTTGACTGGATTGCATACACTGTGTCACACTGCCAAATAGTCTCCATAACTAATGGATAATAGTACACTATATCATGGTTTTATTCTGTGGTTATAATTCTTCCCCATTCATTTAAATAACTAGGTAGATTTTTTATTATACTTTCCTTCTTATCGAATTACTACTGTCTTCTTCGACTGATTTATGAAAAGGTGTAAACAGGAAAGGAAAACCATGGTCTTAGTAGTTTATACTGGGTTATTAGCTAGTTTTTCTGTGTTCATAACTCCTATAAATTTCCTCACATCACTCGGATACAGGTAGATGGAATCTTACATATATTTTTGTCTTAATCAGTTGTTCTTGTCTAGACCCATTCCTTCATTTTATGTTCTCCCAAGTCTCATGCATGTAAAAATGCCATGCTTTTCAGATTCCAAAGGGGCAGCCATGTTAGTCTAGTTCAGCAAAATAAGCAAGGAGTCCTGTGGCACTTAAAGACTAATAAATTTATGTATCACATGAGCTTTCGTGGGACAAAATCCAACTTTGTCAGATGGCTGAAGATGGGGAATTTACAGAATGGGAACAAAATAAATGCAGGGAAGCGTAAGTCATGGGATCAGGTCCGTCTGTTACAGCATGTCAAAGCAGTTGTTAGATGCAAGCAGTGGAGAACAGCAATAAGCAGGGATGCTAGTTCTCCACTGTTTGCATCTAAACAACTGCTTTGATTTGCTGTAACTGTAACCTAATCCTATGACTTAATCTTCCCTGCATTTATTTTGTTCAACCATCTGACAAAGTTGGATTTTCTCCCACAAAAGCTCATGTGATACACAAATTTATTAGTCTTTAAGTGTCACAGGACTCCTTGCTTAATATGCTTTTCAGGAATTATTTTACCCATTGTCTCATCAGGAGTCATATTCATTGTTAGAAGTTTATTGGCATCCACAGGTCCCATAATTAGTGAGGGTTTTTCTGCAAAAACAATGGAGAGTTTGGTGGAGAGAAGAGTAAACTCCTTAACCTTATGGAGGATTAATTCCTACTTCTTTGGGAATTAGTTCCTGCTTTTTTGTCTGGGTTTCAGTTAGTAGACAGGGGTAAAGGGAGGTCTTGAATTTAGTTTCATTTCTATTCTGTTTGTAGGTATTAACAGCTCTTTCCTCCTTCGCTAGACACAGTTGAACTCAGGACACTTTCTCTGTGGTGGTATTGTGATGCCTTAGGGGAAACTGAGAAGTTACTGTGTAGATGGGATGGATCATTCACCTTTTATAATTTCAGTGCTTCAGTGAGTCATTTTCTCCAGATCATTTGAAGTCAGATTTTCAGGTGCTCAACAGTCCATATTTAGGCTCAATATTTCTAAAGTCTTCAGCCCCCAGCACTTGGCTTTGCGACTCTTTTAGCTGGAGATTTGAAAAATATTTGAACCTAACATGCTACTAGCCACTTATTTGGTGCCTAAAAGGGAGTTAAGGACTTCCAAATGTTTTACCCTCACTTGTGGGTACTGTGCTCCAGAGAATTCTCTTAAGAGCATTAGTGATCATAGTAGCTGTACATGCTGGTTTTTAACTGGTCTTCCTCATTTCCTAGGTCGTGACCCAAGCATTCATTTCTTTAATTAGCATGTTAGTGATCTTATGAGAATAACAGTGCCCTGAGCATACTGGGTTTAGTTGGCCAAGTCCATAGATTCATTCTCCCAAATTTAGTTCTTGAAATACTGTTTTTGTCAGTTTATCCAGCTGTGAAAGCGCATACACGATGAGTAGAGGGAATGCAATCCAGTTTACTGTTTGTTCATTCTTTTCTGGCAGTGATTGGAGCTGTGTTGGGAGAATGATACTTAGGCAAGGGGGGAAGAACTTAGCACTTTCTCTGAAACCTCAAAGTTCCCATGAGGAGGAGGAGGAGGTGGTGGTGGTGGGAAGACGGATGTGATTTTGATTGTGTATCCTTCCCTTCTGCAGGGATCTTCCACAAACTCCAAATACCTTTTCTCATTTTTAATCATTAGGTCATCCCAAGATTTAAAAAAGTCTGTCTCATACACACAGACACAAATTCCTTGTTCTCACTGAAATTAAAATTTTTCAACCAGATCCATAGATGGTTGAAAGAGTAATTTTCATGAAAGCATTTGTAACAAAAATATTCTTTTTATCAAATTTTGGAATTTAAAAAAAAGTCAGAAAATTGGAGTATTTCAACCAATCCCATTTTAAGATGTTAAAGGTGGAAAGGGAGCTTAATTATCCTAGTCTTTTGTTCTGAGGTACTAATTAAGGCCTTCCCTTGTCTGCTGTATATACCTTGATTCTCAATGATATATTTTTCATTTTGGGAGAGACTTGGACCTGATGGGAAGTTCATTTCTGCTTATTAAAATTATAGTAAAAAATGGGAATGTGCTTTATGCCCCTTTTTTTAAATAGGACTGTCAGTATTGATCATAGCTCTACCTGAATCTTGGTGTTTTTTACTTTACCTTTTATTTAAAAATATTGTATTATTTATGTATCAGGAGTAAAATTCATAACCATTTTGCCTTATTAAATAGGAGAAAATGGGTTTCAATAGTGATATTCACCTGTATCATGTTACATCTCGGAGACAAAGATCTTAATTATTATGATTCATTCAGTATGGGGCATAACTTTGTTCTTTGCACTTTCTCACTCTTAAAATCAAAAAGTCCATTTCAGAAAGTGTAGAAGAAGAAAACCTTTGAAGCGGCTACTTTATGAAATACTCTGTGCTTGGTGGGGCTGGGGCTGCATCTGTGAAGTAACATTTTGACACAAAGAGTGAACCTCCCTTACTTCCTAGCCTCCTCCCTTTTTCATTTTATCTAATCTCTCCTTTCTTTTCACAGTTTTAACAAAATGTGAAGCTAATGAAAAATGTTCACAGTACTGATTACAAAATGCTGAACAGTACTTGCTGTGAGCATACGCATACAGGAATCACAACTCAAATGGATCTTTGATTACTCATAGGGCTTAATACAAGTTATGATTTGTGGTAACAGGGAGAACCAGGAATAATTTTTAATATTTGCATTAGACCACCCTTCTACTGCAAATCTACTGTGGAAAAACTAAGTCAAATATTCCACTAGCCAGTTGCTGCCCCCAATATTAGAAAGCACTTTAGGAGGTCTCCTTTTATTTATGCCAGATGTGTGGCTTAATCTAAAAGTCATTACAAGTGTTTAACATGTTTTCTTCAATTTAAAAGGGAGGTATTTGAAAACAGAAGGATTAAATCACTATTTGGAGACAAAACATATATGATACAAACAAGTTCCATCAGTGGAGATCTGATGGCTGCTATTTAAATAGATTTTTATTACATATGAAATGTCAAATCATTGGTGGTTGCGTAATAAATATTTTTTCAGTACTTTGCTTCAGCATCTTATTTCTTGGCTGTAGGATATCCATTGATAAGGTTTGCCTTCATGTTAGACAAGCAGACAAATAATTTTATTGTTCTGTTTGCCATGTTATTCCAGAGCAGTGCTTTAAAACTACAATTGGTTTGTGTCTTATGGTGTGACAAATTCCATTATTTTGTTTTACTGACTACTTTGTAAAGCCTCAATATCAATACTGGTTTTTTTATTTTTATTTTGTTTTGGTATTTTTATGGTAACCAGTTTGGCATAACTGTGTTGGCTACCTCTTATATTTGCACAAACCTGAGACAAGATTCTAGGATTTTAGCTTAGGTGGTACCAGCTCTTCAAGCAGTCAGCATGATTTCACTGGCCCTACAAAGCACGGTGGCAATTCACAACATGAGGAAGAGTGGCAAAACTGGGTCAACAAATTTAAATACTAAGTTTTTACAGTGAACATAAACTTTTTGGGTGATTAAGTGAAAGAAGGGGGTGGGTGTATTTCTGGTCATTCAATGCTTGATTTTGGTTTTGATAAGCATTGAAATTTAGTTTTCTTATTGACTTGAATAAGAATAGATTTACTGTGGGTTTACGTTCAATGCCTTGCACAGCTCCAAGGCTAAAGTAAAAGCTGTTCTAGTAGGAGATATATGAATGGATTAAAATCTTTATTAAATACTCCTTGCCAGTTTTTTTCCTAAAACTGGTGCAAACACCAGTATTTAGACACAGAGGATAGATGCTCATATATTCTTACTTTCCCCTTTGAATGTCTTGTCTGACTCCATCACAGTTGCAAAGGGTCCCCACAGACCCTTCCAAACAAAAATCAACCTTATCACATCCATTTCCTATTTTTGATTTTTCCCAAACTCTATTTGGCAGGCATGAAGGTCAAGCTACCTGGTTTTCTGAATTTGCGGCTTTATGATTATGAAGCTCCTTTAGTACCTGTATGAAGTAGGGCAGGGATTTCAATCCCACCTCATTTTCTAATTTGCGTTTACTGATGTGGTGGGCCTATACAAGTAGCTCTTCCATCTGTAGTCATGTTTGTTTTAGAGAATGCAACTGATATTAATTTACAAAAATAAGGAGATTGCCCTTTACAATTATTTATTAGTCTGCACGCCTGCCAAGAAGGCGTTTCCAGAAGACATGTCTTAAGTACTTGACTATTTTGTTCATTTGGGAGAATCAATGCTAATTTTCAGTGTTTATTAGCAATCATAGATGACTAGCAGTTAAAAAGCCATCAGCCCTGTCACATTTTTCAGTGGGAACAGAATCCCTTTCCAGATGGCCCTTCATTTGGATAATGGACGGCCTAAGGGGATAAAAATGTCACCTGTTGTAGCTACTCAACAATATTAATAAAACCAGAAGAATAGCCCATTCATGAAATGGGCAAGAGCACAAAATGGATTTATGAATTTGTGGAATTAGTCTTTTTTGTAGGAATCTTGCTTAAAAGAAAATGCAGAATAACTCAGCTTTAGCCACCATTCTCTTTTGCAGTGGTAGTTTTTATGCTTGATAGAAAATTAGTTTCTATTAATAATCAGAATTTATCTCTTGACAAAACAGAAAATGGATGAAAGAAGTATGTTATCATTAGATCTTAGTGAATTTTTGCAGTCAATTTTTGTTAAAACCTGAATTGTGTGTTGATGAAAATTATTTAACAACATTCATTAGTGTCAGCTACTTTTTTTTTTTTAAGGAAAAAATTCAGGATGGTTTGTTTCAATATTTTCAAAATGTTTTCCATTTGAGTCAATGCTTGGAAAAAGGTGAAAAGTCTCAGAACATGTAATGAAGCAATTATTAGTTTTTCATTTTAGCTAGGAAAAAAATGAAGAAAATCAAGTTAGGTTCAATGGTCTTCCTACCTTTTATATTCAGCCACCAAACAAACAAACCACCAGTTATTTGCTCAGCTTTAATTATGATAGCTAAAGCTGGTCTATGGAACCAGCTATATAAACTAATATAGCAAACCAAGTTCAATGTTGAAAAAGTTTTAAGGCCTGATCCAACTCTGAAGTTAATAGAAAGAATACTGTTACTGCAGTGAGAATTTGATAAGGCCGTTAATGTGTTTCTCAACTGTTAGAAACTGAGAGCAGAAGTGGTAGATGGGCCCTCAGTAACTACCTACATCCACTTGACATATGGAGTGACTCATCAGAAAGTCTAAGCAGCATGAAACTCTAACCAGAGGAAAGATACTTCATGACTATACGTGCTGTGTCCTCTTTTTATCCTCGTTTTACTATAGTAAAGAGTACTGCATAAGGATTTGTGAAGCCCAGGGGCAACAACTTAATATGTCAGCTGTTTGTAGGATTTGAGAGAAACAAAGTAGGGTTGTCTTCTGTTGGTTAGAAACAAATTTTCAAGCTTGCATGGGACTCTTGAAGTCTGGGAAAGGTACTCAAGAGTTTCACAGCTACATACCAGGGGGAACAGATTGCTTAGCATCAGTAAGTTAATACATATTTCAAAGGACCATCCCGGGTTAGACAGCCTGTGAACACCCTCTAGTCATGGCAGGGAGGAAAGATGGGTGGGGTTGTTATTGCGTTGTAGATTGTTGTAATGATTAAAAAACAATTTTTTAAAATAGAACAGATTACCTTAAAACCAGTGCACTAAAATGGACAAAAACAAGTACAGAAGTAACTCAGCATGGTCAGTCTTCTCGTACGAGGCATTTTAAGCACTGTGAATGCATTTGTTTGCAAAAGGTCGACTGGTCAGTGTAGCAGGTGCAGTGGGCAGCCAACCTTTGTGAACGAATGTATTCACAGTGCTTAAAATGCCTGAGACAAGAAATCTGAACACTCTGAATTACTTCTGTACTTGTTTTCTCCATTTTAGTGCATTTGGTTTTCAGGTCTTTTTTTTTTTTTAATCATATTATTTTTTAATCACGAGTAAAAGTAGATCAAATTAAAACCTATGAACACCACTTGCCTGAAACCTGACCTATATCCATTGCATCATCTTCTGGAGAATGGTGAAAAAGCACAGGGAATACATACACAGACAAGGTGGAGCAAAGTTAATAATAAAGGTCATATAATGAGCCATTGTTAGGACCTGCAGTCTGGAAGCTTAGCAGTTTTGAGGTGCTGATGCTGTTGCATCACCAGCAGAGGCTGGACTCCCACAGGAGCATACTGTCAGTCAGACTGGGCTCAGCGGGAAGTACCACCTAGCAGGACCTGAATGTAGGCTCCTCACAGCCAATACTAATTGGAATGAAGGAGAGCCCTTCAGGGGAGCTGTCAGAGCAACAGCACATACTGCATGCCTGTTTCTGCTCCACATTCTGCTTGTAATAAACCCTAGACTGCAGCTTCTGACAAGAATTTATCCTCAAAATTGCTGTTCAGTTGCTGTCTGTAACATGGTGCCTGATCCCCATCTCTGGTAACTTGACCCTTTCTGCCTTCTGACACAAGTCTCCATCTGCTCTCTGGCCTGTTTTGGACTCTTGGTACTCAGCTAGATTTGGCCTGACTCCCAACTGCTGCTCCAGCCACTAGACCTGAGCACCAATGGACTGGTCATGACAGCTATAAATCCAGCATCTTTATTCAGACCATGATTTTTGTGACTAGAAAAGTTATGAATTTAAGCTCCCACGCTTGTCTACTGAAGATGTTGTGAGGTTTACTTTGACTATGAGGGTTGAGAGATCAGATATGAACTGTGTGTGTGTGTGTGTGTGTGTGTGTGTGTGTGTGTGTGTGTGTGTGAGAGAGAGAGAGAGAGAGAACAGCATTTGCCCATGTGTGCATTTTTGTCTTTTATCATTTTCCTTTATGAGTTAATTTGAGAGCATAGTGATTTTTCTTGTTTCACCCACATAATTAATGGGGCATTTAGTGAACTGGCTCCTATCTCTGCTTAGTGCAACGTAAGATGCACCATATCCAAAATGAGTTATTTGACCAAATCTGTGCTTATTATGTTAAATATACTCAGCCATGAATCAAAACAATGTGCAAAGGGGATTTTAAAATACATTTTTTGTGATCTAATAATTTTTTTATTTAAAAATATACAGTGGGTCTCTTTATAGCCTTTGTTACAGCCATGCTACTCAACTTGCAGCTGTGAAATCACGACCTCTGTATTCATTTCCCAGTTCTGCCACTCAAATGTTGTGTGAGCTTAGACAGGTTTCTTTAACATATGTCTCAATTTATCCATTTAATAATATGGGTATAATACTTCAATTTATATACAAGTGTTGCAAAGGCTTAACATTTGTTGCTGTTTGAGATTTGATATTTTGCTGATTAATGGTTCTAGATAAGAATCTCAATACCATTGTTGTTTATGAAAAAAACATCCCCTTCGTAGTAAAGCTGTGTATCCTGTTTTAATAGTGTAATTTTTTCAGTTTGACTCCTATCAGTCAGTTAGGCTTATTTATGAACACATTTATTTTACTTCTTTATTCCAGATTTATTTTGCCAGTCATAGGTGGCAATAAATACTAGTGGAAAATTTCAGTGTTCCCTTGGGTGTGTATTTGGGAGGAGCATATAAAATATTTTCACATTTTTCAGTGAACAATCTTGGAGAGAATATAACACAGTGTATTTTCGATGAAACAGACATTGTTTTCTCGTGTACTCCCTTATTTATGCTTCACAGGTAAGCAAAACTTAGTTTATTCATGCTACATCTCTTCTTTATACCTAAAGGGACCAGATGTCAAACTGATGATGTATATACAGAAAAATAATCAAGTAGACTGCTAGGCAATCCACTAACCTTGAAGGAATCTGCAGAAGCAGCCGCAAGGAACTGAATCCTTTCTATATTTACATGTATTGATAGTCTCAGAACTTTAGATGCTGAACCCTTTTCCTCCCTCCTGGAGATCAATACCTCACAAACGACTCTGTGGCATGGATTTTATTTTCTATCAAGTTCAAGAATCAGCTTAGATCAAGCATGAACCTTTGGACTAAGGGAGTCACCTGGAGTATTTAGTAGGTGGATAAAGCCACATATTGTTCAGTACTGACATTGATTTGCAGGGGATATTCTTTCAAAGGAAAAAAAAATAAAAATTCAGTAGTGAACTACCTTGTTTTTCCTTTTTAAACTTCCACTCTCCATCCAGGAAATAGATTCAGACATGATGGATAATGCAGACTTACATGATATGAATACTCACAGTATTTACCAACATAAATAGGTATATTTCTATATATTTCATATACAGGTACATTTCTTTGTAGGCTATAAGACTTTTCAGAAGTGACTAGTGGCTAGTGATTTTTTAAACGCCCAACTCGAGCTACCTTAAAAAGACCCAATTTTTCAGAAAGTACTAAGCACTCACCCTATGGAAATCAAGACTTTTAAAGGTAGCTCAAGTTGGACACTCAAAATCTCTAGTTTTGAAAAATTTAGCCTATGTTTTCTGAAACTTCATAGAAAATATGTTGACAGACACTCAACTCATGTAAATCAGTGGTGTTGCATCATTTTAAACTGGTGAAGGATCTGGCCCATAGCATATACATGACAGTGGCTCAAACCTCCATATTTAATAAATCATTGTTTTACAAAGGAGGTACCATTTTAACTATTTCCTGGAGGAACAAGTGCTGAGCATAGGTTGGAGTGTTACTGGAAAATTCTCTTAAAGGTGATACTAGAGATATTCCACAGGTAGATTGTCCCTGCTGCAGCTATCTGTCACCCTGAGCACCCCATCCCACAGTGAAACACCACCACCGTCTTTCCTTGGAACACTGATTTATAAACTCAGGAGATGGGGAAGAAATGTTAAATCAACAAGATTCTAATAGGTGTGAATGATCAATTACCACATTACTTGAAATTCACAAAGACAGACAGATTCTAACAGGGGAGAATTCACAAAGCCAGGTAAGTGCCCCTTTCCACTCCAGACTCTGACACTCCCAGTGTCACCTGTGCCAGCCCGGAGGACAGATACCTCAGTCTTACTCTGAGAACCAGATCGTTATCACCCAAACTCCTGCCTCCCTCCTCCAGACCCTTAATATATTCACTATTGATCTTCGCCGGAATGGCACTGATCATGACACCCTTGAAGACCATCCCTCAATGCCCTTCTGGTCCAGAGCATGATGCTGGCTTGTGGCGTCTCCTACTGGCTCTCCTCCAACCTGTCCTGAAATGTAAAGTCCATTCTGCCCCAAGACAAAGTCCGTGAGCAGCACCTATTCCTGACAGCAGCTTAATCTTGCTCCTGCCTCTTCGGGGACTTTGTGGAAAAATCCTCTTCAGACCTTCTAGGAACACCGAGGGTTCAATTCTCAAGACCCTGACCCGAAGGCCAGATCCTCAAGACAGAGCAGACTCCTCTGGGCTCCAAGGCCTAGTGTCCAAACCAGATCCTGTTCTGAGGAGTGAGCAGTTCCAGCAGGGTTCATACCCAGCAGAGCAAGTGCACAGCGAAGCCCCGTCCCCTTAGCAGACGCCCCATGATGCTGAGCATCCCAGCTGATCTGGGGACGTTCTTTTCATGCTTTTTGAATTTTCAACAGAACTACACAGTGAATTTTCCATAACGGTGTGCTCTGCACCCTACAGGCTGCACTCAGTCTCTGCTGCTGCTGGGCAGGCTCCAGCCATTGCCAGTCTGCCACTGGTTCCTGTCCATCATAGATCTAAGTAACTTTAGGTGACATAGCCCCATTCTACAACATAGTAACACTAATTACACAACTTTCTTTGCCCTATTCTTTCCTGTGCTGGGGAGGAGCAGAGGTAAGTATTCCCAAACTATTATAACAGGGCACAATTAATACCAATAGCCTAAAAATACATATTTAAATATCAATACATAGTGGCCCAACAGAGGGGATAATTAAAGCGCACAAACATTCAAAATTTCCCAACAGGAGAGGGAGTCCTCCTAAATATACATAGCAGAAAGTGCTTTGCTTTAGTATTTGATGACTCTGATGGCTAGATGAGAAGCAGTGTTCCTGGATTCTTCAAGAGCTATAATAAGCTTTCTTACCTCAGAAGTGGATTGATTTGACCAAAGCTTTGAGTAGTAAATGGAAAAACAGGCTGAGAATCCTCAGGGCTCTGAAAGGAGTTTGAATGGATATTCTCAGGATGAGGAAACAGCATCATAAGATGCTCTGATGTAGACACAGCATAGTTTGGTGTCACGCACAAGAATAATCACCTTTTGGGGCAATGAGTGCATTTTGATTGGGGCTTCTCTGGGACGCTGCTTACTGTTCATACTTTCCTGACTGTTTCCATATAGTATATTTTAATGTATGATAAATATAGCTGCTGCTTATTTGGTAAAGAAGGGCAAAAATGAGATTTGGTAGTACTTTAGCAGTCTCATTAAGATAATCCTCCTGTATTTACACCATTTATCCCCATTAAACAATTTGTTCTGGGGAAAAGGCAAATAGTTAAAGCTAGGAGAGGGGGAAACAGAACAACTAAACAAACTTCTTGTCAAGCTAGTTTATGCTGAAATCCTCATAGATGTATCTATAAAATATCCTGCAAATAGTGTAGTGGCTAGCACCTCTGCTTAACATGCAGAAGGTCCTGGGTTCAATTCCCAGGGGGTTGGACTTGATGATCTCATGAGGTCCCTTCCAGCCCTGTGATTTGATTGATCGAGGAGAAACACTTTTAAAAACTCATGGAAGGATTCAGAGACAAATATGTTAAGTTACTTCGGGCTGACCTGTGATAAGCAATGACCTGAGACATGCATGTTTCTGAAATGTAATCATCTCTATTAAAAGAACTGATTGTGTGCTTCCTGACATCTCCTCCAAATTCTTCCCTTCTGCAACCTATTGTCCTCTGTCCAAGTTACATGTAGGTTGCTGCAAATACTTGATTGAAGTAGAATAGTTCCTTAATTATATTATTCTATTACCTAATATTCTTCTTTTAGTAAATGATTAACTTCTGTTTTCTGTAAATGAAGTCTTTCAAGAAGGTTAAGTAACTTCTCAGGCATTTGTGAATGTATTAATATTTCCAAAAGGGGTTATTTCCCCCCTACTGTGTAGTATTTAGCAGTGAGTCAGTAGATGTGAGCCCTTCTCCCCCTAAAGAAAGAGCTAACACTTGCACTTATTTCAGATCATCTCTCTTGAGTGTAGGTGTTGCATTTACCACACAGATGGTTCTGTATTAATTTCACACTGTACTGTCAGATTCCTGTAATACATGACACAGCACTACAAGTGTAAGATGAATGGACTCCTGAGCTCCACATTTCAGTTTTCTGAGGATTAATTCAAGTTTTTATTGATCCATTGATGCCTCCTAGAAAACATCAACAAAGCCCCTCTCTATGAAGAGAGAATTCTACATCCATGTTGTACTGTCTATTTTGGAAAAATGGAATCTTGGTGTGGTTTGTTTCATTTTATTGGGGTTTTTTTTGTTTTTTGTTTTTTTGTTGTTGTGTTTTAAGATTTCATCCATTCTTGCTCTTTGTCCATTTGATGTCATAGCCCTTAGCTTGTGAAAGACATCGCAATTGTCAGCTACAGATATACTTGTGAAGTCAGAAGACTGGTTTTGTTTTTCATAAAATAACAACAGGTCTTTATTATCTCTTCCATTCTGTTTTTGTTCTAAAAACCACGTGTCATGTGAGCTCACAGGCTATATCGTCACAGCAATTGGATTCCCATGGATGGCCCATGATAGCCAGCTCAGGCTTGTGGGGCACTGACTGCAAAGCTTGTTCATTGCTGTGCTGAAGCCCAGGCTCTGGGATCCTGCTTATAGGAGGATCCTGAGACTCTTTGGGTGGAACATGAGCCCAAAAGTCTACACAGCTATGAAGGAGCTCTGCAGCCTCAGCACCATGAATTCAAGACAGCTGGCAGAGACCTGCGACTAAGCTGATATTTCCAACTCAAAATATTTCTGGTTTTGGCCAATATGTTTCACATTCTTTTTCCTGTGTAGATGTATCCATAAGAGGTAATTTGAACGTTCAGTTAAAACCTGAACGTAAGTTGCCTCTATTTTAAAAGTGGCTCTTAAATATACGTACCATGTCTGCATTTATTTTAAAGATAAATACACATGATCAGTGATGTACAAAGAGTATTGCTTTAATTCTGTAAATGAGGAATCACAGGCCTACGTTTAGTGGATGTTTGTGTTTAAATTTTACTCATGTTGGGGGTGGTGGGGAGGAGGGCACAATAAATACCTTAGTTGACCACAGTAATAACAGCTGATGCAACTTTTAACTTCAGCTTGTTCATCTGATAGTTAAATGCCACTTCATGGTACTGTTGCTGGGAAATAGACACCTAACAAACTGCAGTTTCCACTTCATGCATATGACAAAGTGCGTTTTAGCTCACAGAAGCTTATAGCCAAATAAATTTGTTAGCCTTCAAGGTGCCACAGGACTCCTCATTTCTTCTGCTGAAATAGAATAACATAGATTCCCTCTGTAACTGTTGGAAAAATTGTCTTTTAGGTGCATAGCATATTTAACGATGGGGAAATCTGGTTCTGGTTTTCTACCTGATGTTTTTTTTCTTAGTGTTTTGTCAAGATATTTAGTAAGTAGAGACACTGAAAATGAATAATGCAATCTGTAATCTGTTTTATGCTGGGCCTAACTGTTATGTTAAATCTTTATAATATATTAAGATACTTAATATTATATGAGGGAAACATATTTCTCCCTAAGTTATGAGTAAAAAACAAAGTGGTATTCTGTTTGTTCATTTATTTATTTAGTACATTTAACTTGTTTATTAAAAAATACATTTTGTCTCATCTCTAACTTTAAGATGAAATTTTCAACTAGCTTTGAGGGTTTATGCAATTTTGCTAATTTATAACTGCAGACATAAAAAGACTGAAAAATAACTCCTATGTACCACTACAGGCTTCCATTTGTAACTTCATGTTTTTATAGAAGAATATATATTATCAGAGGGCTACTGTAACTATTGATATGTTTCCAGCCAATAGTTTATAGTAGTGATAGACTTATTTCCATAAGGCTTAGTGATAAGTTATAGAAATAAGTGTTTCAGCTGTTCTGTAGCTACTCTCTCTGGTTTGGGGGAAAAAAAAATCTTTTGAAACTTTGAACAGAGAAGTTGGGTTTTGACTAAACTATGCATAAAAATGCTAGCTATGCTGGAAAATTCTGATCTTCTGCTAAAAATGGATGAATCAACATAATTCAGTACAATCACAGATTCATAGGATGCATTACTTCCCCTCAACACGAGAGGTATGTCATCAGAAATGTAGTCTAATTAGGAGTCATGGTCAATTGAGGAGAATGGGAGAATGAAGCACCTAAGCTACTCCAAGTATAGTGTACTAAAGTGATATTTCCAACTCAAAATATTTCTGGTTTTGGCCAATATGTTTCACATTTTGATTTTTTGCAGAAAAATCATTCTTTTCTGTTGAGGGGGAAAAAACATATTATCCAACACACTTCTGTAGCTAGGAACAGAAGATAACTGTGAAGCTGCCATTTGTTCCCCTCAGGGAAAAGAGGTGAAATGCATTCCATAAACTTGGAGAAATGAGCTACATAAGTATCTCAGACAATTTTCATCCAGAAAGTTGTTGTTGTTGTTCTATTAACATTTGTATTAGTGTAACTTCAAGAGAACTCAGACTGAGGCCCTTCTTCTTTGCTCTGTCTGAGCATAGTGAGAAACAGCTTAAATCTAAATGGACAATACAGATCTGGGAACATACATTATTAATAGTCTATTTTGCAAGTGATTTTCAGAGCAAATGTGACTTGCTGAAGATACTACTCCAGAACAATGCTTTTTAATCACAAGAATTGTTGTCTTCCCTTCATATTGACCAGTTTTATATTCATGCAAACATCTGTTGTACACCCATTCTTTTGTGGTGGGAGAACTGATGCCACAGTTGCAGATTTCTAGAAAAGGTTATCAGAGAGATCTCCTTTAATCCTGGGGCTATTTCATGACAGTTGCAGATGATAAAACCCACTTGTAGGCAGGTGACTTGTACAGCAACATTACAAGGCATCATTGAGGTGACATCAGATCATATGAGCAAATTAACAAGAACTATGTTGCAGTGCCAGATACCATAAATGGTAAAATATTTACTGTTCTCATTGGGTATGTCTACACTATGTGTTTAAGTCAACTTAAGGGCCCTTAAGTCAACTTAAAAAAAGCCCTGTCTACATTACAGGGCAATAAAGTCGACTTTAGCATCAGGTAAAGTCGACTTTATTACTTCCAGTTATAAAGTCGACTTTATTAAGTCAACTTAAGGCAATGTGGAGGGGAAGTTGCCTTAAGTCGACTTAATTGGCCTCCGAACCACAGAAAACATGGGGATGGAAGCTGCCTAGAAGGCACAACACAGCTGGGAGCGTTCCCAGCTGTGTGGACCATAGCCAAACTCCCCATGTTCCCTGACTGATCTCCCCCGTTCTGAGCCGGAGTGGGCATCACAGCCTGACCTGGCATTTCCCCCATTCTCAGCCCCCTCTGCATGTCCCCCCTGTTCTTTGCCTGCTCTGTGTGTTTCCTCCATTCTTTGCCCAACCCAGCATGTCTCCCCCTTCTCTGCCCAACTCCGCATGTCTCCCCCATTCTCAGCCTGATCCTGCCTGTCTCACTCCTCCTCTGCCCAAACCCATTTGTCTCCCCCTTCTCTGCCCAAACTTGTGGGTCTTTTCCCCCTTGCCCTTCTCTGCCCAAACTTGTGGGTCTTTCCCCCCTTGCCCTTTTCAGCTTGACCCTGCCTGTCTCTCCCCCTCTCTGACCAACCCTTTGTGTCTCCCTTTCTCAAAGGACCCCCCCCCTGATATTGTGGTAAAACAAACAAGGAGTCCAGAGGCACTGTTTAAGAATAACAAATTTATTTATTGGATGAGCTTTCATGGGAGAAAAAATCCCACTTCATCAAACAGTTTGAAGATGGGGGAATTTACAGAATGGTAGGAAATAAATGCAGGGGAGTGTAAGACATAGGATCAGGTCACAGTCTAACAGCAAATCAAAGCAGTTGTTAAGATTCAAACACTGGGAAATAGCACATGGAAAGAAAGTTGCTATTTCTTTTAGACTAGATTGTGTGAAAGCAGGATTAAATCCTGACTATGGATTTTTTTCCTCCCATTATAACAGGTGATTTGACTTCACCTTCCTCTATGTGCTCTTTCCTGGTGTTTAAGTCTTAACTACTGCTGCACCCTGCTCTTGTGCTGGCAGTTGCCCTGCAGCGCCTGTTCCAGAGCCAGAGGACTCAGGGCAACACAGGGAGGGTGTGGAGTGCTGCACTGGCACATCACTGGGCTATATCAGGCTCCCTGGGCTCCCTGTTGCCACACACAGTATGGAGAGTGGTGTGGTCACTCACTTCTTGTAGTAAAGGAGTGGCCGGAAGAGAGGGGCACCGCTGCTGTAGTGCACTGTGGGCCAGATACCCACAATGCACCACTTCTAGGACGATCTAGCAGCTGCCAGTGTGGACGTGGGCAGTCTCCTGGCATTTTAAGTGTGGACATGCTAAGCTGGCTTAATAAAGTCTGCTTTAAGCAGACTTTATTAAGCCAGGTAAACCGAGCCCTGCAGTGTAAACATGGCCATTGGCTGGTATGTGGCTCATAATCAAAGCAATCTTAATTATACTAAAATCAGGCTTTCTCACCGTCTCCTATGCCAGCTTGTTAGCAGGAAGAGTGGGGTGAAGCTGTGTAAATAACAATGTCAGAGGAAATATTGCATAGTAACCTTTTGAATTTTGCTTATTAAAATATGCTGTGTGCTTGTAATGTTATGGGACATCCCAGTAGACTACCAGGGATTGGGCCTCAACGTCCCATAATGACATGACAGAGACTACACTGGTTCAAGACAAAGAAAAAGTAATGGATAAGGAAAATCCATTAACTTTGCATGACTGAGAAGGCAGATGCTACTGAATCAATGCTAAATTCACACATTTATAGTGTAGAGCTTTTCCTGAGGTCTCAAACTATCAATTTAAGAACAATTACATGGAGAAGCTCCTAGAAGATGGAAGTATATGAAATACCTCTTTACAAATGGTCCACTACTTTTTTGTCACCATTATGCAATTCTTTATGCAGCAATTAATATATCCTTGGTTAATAAAAAAAGGCATCTGGGCACAAAGGAACTTCACAACTTTAGACTGAAACCAGAAATACCACAGGAAGTTCTGTAACTTTCAGTAAATAGAGGGTCAAACTCTGCTCTGTTCATGAGTGTAAATCTGAGTTTAACACAATTGAAGTCAATGAACACATCACAGTACACACAGTTTCAGGTTTCTTTTGGGTTTTTTTGTGGGGAGGAGAGTAAAAGCTTATTTTTTTACACCATGTGAATTTTGGTCAAAATTCAGTCTTTGGAATCCATGAATGAGTTCCATGCAAAAACTTTTGCATTTAAATAATAATAGATAATTTTTTAAAAGGAGGGTGTGTGTGGAGCAGAAAGTCTAAATTTCCATAGTGTAATTATGAAGGGCACGGTTTTTTTACTTGCTGTGAGGAGCAAGGAAGTAAAATATCTTTTAGTATTCAAAGGATCTCAAAACATAGATGATGGAGTCCTTGAAAATAGGACTGGCCAGAAAACAAGAATTCTCTTTCACTTTTTTGAGGTTTCAGAATTCATTTTTGTTCTACACTGGAATGAAAATTACATTTTTCAAAAAAATTTACTGGCCAGGGGAAAAATTCCAGAAGATCCCATCCCACCTGAGAATGACCAATAGGATAGTGGCTTGAGAAGTCCTGGGATGTGGAAGTACTTGACCTGCATCATTTGGATGAGGGATCTGAAGATGAACACATCCCAAGTGAGTTCTCTGACCACTAGACAATGTGATCAGACTCTTTTGATCCAACAAATATTTAATTATTTATAAAATGTGGAGCAGCTTCAACAGGAGAGATTGAAAGAGAGACTAAATGTATAGCCTATGGTTATGGCAACTGGGTCTCCTACCTTTCAAAGGAGTATACTAACCTATTGGCTACTCTAGGATGGGTCTCTGATCAAAAATTCTTTCTAGAGATGAGAAAGCTTTCTCAAGTTCAGTGATTGGAATTTGCCAATGAAAGTGTGTTTGAACAATTCCTGATCAACTCTAATATAGATATATAACAGAAAAAAATTCTAAACTGCTTTTTACACTCATAGACCATTCCTAGCAAATAATATAGTTAACAGTTGAAGAGAGAGTGCCACACAATTTGTGTACATACTGCAATGATGCTTCAAATCGGCGCAAAATAAAATAAAATGACAATTTATGCATGAGTTCACAGTTATGCACAATGCTTATTTTTATCCAAATATATCAAAGATGTTTTCATATCTCAGCCCATTTTCCATTTTATTCAAATTGGCTTTAGCAGAACGGAATGATTATGAAGCCCATTAATCTTCATTTTTCACACTGAGATTCATTTTATAGGAGTGGAAGCTACAGAAATGGAACCATCCACCTCTTTGTCAGCAGCTAGGATATTTGAATGTAATGCAGATTGGAAATTAAACACAAGAGACTAGACAGCAGCTCTAATAACTCGATAATATCTAAATAAATAGGCTTAGATTAATGGAAGTGGGGAGAAAAATCTGTTTTCCCAATAACACAGGATAGTAATTTTGTTTAAAAATGCCTCATATGGATTAGGATTTTTTAAAGCCTCACATTTATTACTGTGAGCTTTTTTTTAAGTGACTGTAATTTGATCATGATTACCTTACTGCCTTGTGTAACCATTTACACCTGGTTGTATAATCTATCAGATGAGGGTGGCAGTTTTGCGTAGGTCTAAATGGCTACAGAAGGCCCTGGATAATGTAGAATTTGGCTCTGTGTGTTCCATGACAGCATTTGTAGAAGCATTTCTATTAATTAAATTTAATAATTAATATCGACTAGATTTTTAAGAGACAGTAGTCTCAAGGATGCATGTAATCCCACTCAACATGAAACTCCACAGTATTTTCATAGGGTATTTCACTCTGACATGTATAAAATTTGCATAATTGATATCAACTTGCTCATTAGAAAGGGACAAAGTAATCTTAGTTCAGCTAAAGCTTTGGACAAAGTCAAAAACAAAATAAACATGGATTTTTCCACTTGTGAAAGGTCTGTATTTCAAAACAGGAGTAGGGCACTGAAAATCAGAAAAATCAGTTGGCAGGAGGTCATCTGAATACTTCCATGGATTTCAGTCCATGTGAATTTCCATCTGTTTTAATTTTCACCTGGAACTTCCAGTTGGAGTATCTTCAAAAATGCAATGAGAAATGCAGTCAAACCCGTTCTCTTTCTTCCATGCCAAAAAGGTCTGAAACTAGCAGTTTCATCCATTTTCACTGCAAAACCATAGACAGCTGCAGACTTGCTTAAAAGTTGTCCCAAATTCACTTGTAAGGATTGTGGACCTTTTGATTAATCTTCCCCCCTAAATTTCAGGTTTGTTATGAAACCAAAACCACATGTGAATTTCATGTGGTTTGAGAGATTTGTTATGAATCTTTTCAGAAAATTCTAGCCATGCCCAATTTGTTGACAATTGCCAAACATAATCAATAGGAATTTTGTAACTTTAATTATGAACATGTTAAAATACTTAACAGATCTGAGTATTCATGAGCCTTTTAGATAAGTCAGTAGTTTTTAAAATCATTGACTTTACTATTTGATCTGAGCAGAGGTAGATGAGAATCATGCTTGAGTGCTTCTTTTCCTTCCTCTCAGGAAGATCCCAGAAGATGATACTGGGTAATTGCTCATCCTCTCTGAGAGCACTCTCCTGATTATAAAATAAATAACTGATTAAAAGTGAAAGAAGAAAATTACACTGTTTGCTAAGAAATGGTTTAAATGTTATCTCCAAACTGTTTAGTAACATTCTCTAGGCGTGATGGTGAAACCAGTCCTCTGATCTTAACTATACCAACTTTTGAGAGGAAAGAAATTAGGCTTCATACATGTTCTATACTTAATTGTAATGTATATCTTCAGCTCCCCACTCAGGATAGATGACTCGTATGCTTCTTCTCATATGCAACACTTAAACTTGCTTTATTTACAGTGCAGAGTCCTTTTTCCTGCAGCTCAAGCTATGCCCTGAGGGTTTGGGCTTTTCACCCCTGCTGGCCCTAAAACAGTCTGAACACAGGTCTCCAGCCCTCCTGCTTGGCCATGCCTCCCTACTTTCCCTTTTGAGGCCTCTTACCATGGTCTGGCTCCGGGGAGTCAGGTGTTCCCATTTGTTCCTCTAAGCAGGTTCTCCCTGGCCTTAAACAGTCCACAATCCCTGCCTCTCTGTTTACTACCCAGCTCAGGCAACTAGGAACCCAGTAGCAAGAATCCATCTGACTTAAGTCCTTCTACTCTACTACAATAGCCTTTGTCTAACCTACCTGTCTATTAACTAAGAAAGGTGCTTTCTCTGTTTCCAATAACTGTGTGCATGTGCGTGCGCGTGTAAAGGTGAATTGTTAAAGTGAGTGTATAAGTGCTCAGATGCATGGGGTTTATGATAGTTGAGATTGAGGAGCAAACCAATTTACTGAGCTATAAGACTGCAATAGGGTTTATGTTCCAGAACATAGCCAGTTGATGCTGTTCAGTCTCTCTCTATATTTATTTATTTATGCTTCGGCTCTGTGACTCTTTAATGTGTTTGTTACTCAAAGAGATCTGTACTAGAAAGGACTTGTCTCCTTTAGGCCTTATACCCTTATAATAGGATACACTGGCTTTTTAAGGTCAGATGGCAAAGTCTCAAGGGCCATGCTATCCTGTTTCAGGAGTTCAGATGTAATAAAGAACTGGGGAGTGACAGAGGCAAAGACGGAGAGAAAGGAAGTTGTCATGGGATACCTGGCTGGTTCCTGTAGCATAGGATACACAACAGGCCTCCCCTTTGACTTTGGCTAATCAGCACAAGGCAGCACAGTTGCATACAATCTGCCTCTTCCCTTATGTCAGAGGTACACCATGCTTGGAAAGGTACGGCCTGCTAACTTCTCCTAAGCTGAGTAGCATGAGCCGAACTGTTTACCTTTGCCTCCAAAGCCATTGGGAAGCACTGAATACCTGGGAGGTGGGGGAGGAGACACCAGTATTTAGGTGTGAAGATTTGTGTATTTTTGAGATGTTTTGCTGTCAGTCTGGGCAGAGTTGAGGGGGAGTAATATGAAAGGCCAGCTAGGAGTAATCAGCTCTGAGTCACAGTCTGCTCCACACTCCAATACACCAGCAGAAAGCCTGCTTTGTTCTTCCCCTGAATTAGGATAGCAGAATTAAATCTGAAAGGCACTGACACTTGCTCCACTTATATTTTCCACCCCTGACATTTTTCTGTTCTTTTTTTCCCTACTTTCTTACCTTCCTGCCTTCACCTCTTAAATTTCTACAAGTTCCAAAGAAGTAGTCATGTAGTCTAGTTCAGCAAAACAAAGAAGGAGTCCTGTGGCCCCTTCAAAGACTAACAAATTTGTCACATGAGCTTTCATGGATTTGAAGTGTCTGAAAAAAGTGGGATTTTCTCCCATGGAAGCTCATGAGATAAATTTGTTAGTCTTTAAAAGGGCCACAGAACTCCTTGCTTAAGTTTCTGCACTTCCTGCTCAGGAATTTGCTGGAGTAGGTCAATGCTGCTGCAGAAAGCACTCTAGTTAGTAATATATTTGCTAATATAGTTCCTCTTCCTGCCATTATATCCTATGGCAAATCCCTGAAACCATGTAGAGCATAACGGGGTTGTGCCTGGGCCCAGGGGCCTGTTGATGTGAATCCAGTTTCAAGAGTTGGGCCTTGGATGATGCTCTATATATCAATTTCTTTCAAACCACCTCCCATCGACCTCCCCCCCCCCAAAAGGGGGAAACTGGAATTCTCTGTTCTTTATTAGTAACTTTATTAGTAACTGCAGGGAAACAAGCCTGTTTGATAACTACGCAGAAGCCAGACAGGTTTTGAGGGGTATATGGAAATAATGAAGAAACACTCATATAGATAAACAGCCTTTTCAGTTACATTTGTGCAGTCTTTTTTTTAACTTTCATTATTTCCCTAACATGCAACAAGAGAAATTTACCATCCCAGAATTTAGTCTGTGAGATTTGGAACAAGTAGTCTCACTTAAGGAGATGTGGATTTGGAATAAGCTTTCAGCTTACCTCTTTCTATTTGTTAAAAACTTCCCTACCGTAAACAGAACAATAATCATGTGATCAACCACCTCTCTCTCAATTCTTCTAAATCCTATCCCTCAGAAGCCTTGATTCAAGCAGATCTTACTAAAACCATAAAATAGAGAGGAGTCAAATACTCCACCAAGTCCTCTAGGGTCTTTGCTATTGCCCATCTGTTTTACACAGAATGCTCTTAGATACTAACGATAGTAGGCAGGATAAAATCTTATAAGTCTGGAAAGGAAAGGAAAGTCCACCCCAAATGGATAATTTTCCTTTTGCCCCTTCTTCTCCCTCAAAGAGTTGAATTCTGTCTAGCAGTGGTAAACAAACATTAACTCTCTTAGGAGAATTATAATGTTATTTTTGTGAGCAGCAAACTGCTGCTTAAGCAAGTTTCAGATGTGAAGCAAATGCTCATACAAATAAAGCTGGGTCACTTTATTTAAGATGTCAGTAAATATATGTAAAATGATTTTTTTATGCTTTTTTGCTTTTGGGCATGGAAATAAAATGTTAAACTTATTTTGATGTACTCCAGGCATCTGTGTAGATCTCACTCTTAACTAGTGATCTTGAATGTTCTATGTTTAATACTATCAGTTTAAATCACCAAATTAACATTTGAGTACACATGAATTGCACTCTAACAGCCATGAAGTTTTGTTCCAAATATACAGACTGAGGCCAGTCACAATACTGTCAGTTATTAAGAATCAACAGGATAGAAGTGCCAACAATGCTCTGTATTTAGAGATTTAATAGGCATTTGCCACTCACAAATAGCACTATGCCTAAGTGGGACTCAAAGGGGAACTGTTGCATCCAGCATTCCTATTGACCTACAGCAGAGTAGCATTCTTGTGTATGTGAGTGGAAAATGGAAATGCTTATATTTCTTTACTGCCTTGCATTGGAAAGGCATTTCAACAGAAGACCATTGAAAAAGATGATGGATTAATTACAAATTATTATGAATGGACTTGGAGTCATTTCAGAGTCAAAGGTCCCAATGATTTCATTAGTACCTGTAACAACTGAAAGGCCAGATCTTTACTGGAGTGGTAATTGAAGAGATTATATGAAAACATTTCAGATTTTTAGAAAGGTTTTATATGGTTCTGCTTCGTGATTCTTGCTGACATTCATTGGAGGCAAACAGCTACTGCTGAACTATGCTTGTGTTTTCAGAATGCTAGGAATTTGTTTTGAATTCACCATAAGAAGAAAGAGAATTTCCAGTGAAGAATCAAAACCACAGTTTCTATTCAGAATGGAGGTGTAACCTTAAAATTATCCAAATTTACAATATTGTGCTTGGAGACTAGAGTGTTCAGCTTTATCTTCTGTCTCTTCCTTTCTGTTATGAGATTGAGGACCCCTTAATGGCTTTTTAATTTAGTTTTGTTGGCTGAATGTGCACATATGGCTTCCTACTATGCTTGTTGTTCCAGTAGGTGTTTTTTTCCTGCACATAAGAAAGTGAGATCCACTATACATTTTATAAAACAATACCAATGCAAATAGTGCATTGAGTGTTTTTTTGAAGTTGGATGGCCATTTTAGCTTGTTATATTTGCATACTTTATATTTAGAGCTAAAGTACTGAAAACTCTATACATCTTGACTGAATGCAGGAAATAACAGCAATAACTACTAGGAAACACTGTTAAGTTTAACAGTTGCTGCCCTCATTTCCACTGTGCAGTTTAGCAAGTACTAATACAACGACTAATTTGGAATAACTTCATATAAACTACCCTATGTACAATCAATACATGTGCAGGATGTACCCCATAAAAAATTGCCATTTGTAGAATCAAACACATTTGAAATTTTAAGCAAAATAACATTGTGTGAATGATAATGAAGAAGAAAGCTGAATCCCACTTTATTTTTATCATTAATACTCATTATTCTGGAATTTAAAGAAATACAATATCTTGTATGAAGTCTGGGCACTGTACAATAGCTGGTCTAATTATTATTATGTATTAATCTCTGGTGAATCTGTATAAAAATAATTTATTGTGCTTCAGCCCAAAGCACTTTTTAAAATATTCTGCTATAACGAAACTGGCACTTTGCATTGACATAAACATAACCATGAATGATAGTACTTTTATGTGGCCTTATAATGAGCTCTTTAAAATATATTTCTGCAATCTTCATTTATTTCATCTTGAAATTCCAAAACTATTACCAGAATTAAATCCAATCATATAACAATCCTAAAACATTATTAGTGCTCAGTGATGTGAGGTGCTTATAAAAATGGAGTCTCAAGTATAGTACAAAGAAAACACCACCCTAAGAGTTATTTCTGACATAGGGCAGGGTATTAAAATGCTGCTAGAAGATATCCCAGCTTGGATTTAAAGAATTAATGAAGAACAAATGTTCTAACTGACACATAAGCATGAAATTCTCTCTGTGGGTTGACCTTCATTCTTCTGCAGTTAGTTAATGAGGATTTTCTTTGTTATCTTTCTTGCTGAAGGACCTCAGGGCCTTGTATCATTATTGAATGAACACAATGTCACCTCAGCTGGCAGAAATGTTTTGTCTTTTGTCAGGAAAAGAAGTTTCCTCATGTCAGCTGGTGAAAGCACAACACAGCAATAGGCAATTGAGACCAGACATTTCAATTCAGTGAAGTTAGCCCAGTGGAAATGTTTAACCTGCTGCAGTTGTTTTGATTAGAATATTTAAGTTTGCTTGTTATATGACTTTTGAAGCTACTTCTGGAGTTTGGAATAGTTGTTATAAATTAATGTAAAGCCATGAAATTTGTCTTGAGATCTGGTCGCCATATTCCCTTTTTAGCAGTTAATTATCATTTGTTGGCTGAATAGTATCTCCTTTGAAAATGGGCACCTAAAAACAACTGCTTAGTCCAAATGACAAGTGTATTGCAACTATTTCTTGGAGGAAGGGAAAAATCAGCTCAGAAACTTGACCCTCATCTTTGAATTATTTTGTGAATTGTATTATGTTAAGCATGTCTGCCTAAATGGATGTGACCAGAAGTTTAATGCTGGGCCTATCAATTGTGCTCCCCCACAACACTTGTAGTATTTTCATCAGAGGTGAGTGAAGGTATACCATTGTTCACTAGAGCTAGGCAAAAATGAATACATAAAGTAAAATAATGACCCCCCCCGGTTATTGAATTCATAAGTAAATTATTTTGACTGTTTGCAAATACTGTTGAATAAATATTTAAGGTCAGGGGGAAATTAGTGGAATTTGACAAATACACGTGCATACTGTTCATCCAGTACTATTTTAAAAATAAGGTGGTCACTTTCATAAAAGCCAGTTATGGATATAGATGAAATCTGAGTTTACATGCTGTGCAAGAACATGCTGTTCACACTAGTACTAAGCAATGAAGCAGTTCCGTATTCTACCTGAAAAATCCAATATGAAAACACAGACTCAAAGATCAGAAGGGACAAATATGATGATGCAGTTTGATCTATATAATGCAGGTGACACTCTCACCCACTACCTCCTGCAATAAACCTCTAACCTATGACTATGTTCATGAAGTCCTCAAATCATGGCTTAGATTTTAAGGTACAGAGAATCCACCAGCAATGGGGTCATGCACCATTCTAGAGAGGAAGAAAAAAACAAAACAAAACCTTAACCTAGGACCTCTGCCAATCTGCAGTAGGGGAAAATTCCTTCCTGATACCAATATGGCAATCAGTTAAACCCTGAGGACGTTCACAAGACTCAGCAGTCAGACCACCATGAAAGTTGTAATAACTCAGCTGTAACAACACAGAACCCACTCCATCAATTGTCCCATCAGCATATCTACCACCAGAAGCCAAAGATCAGTCAATTGTCAAACTAGCCTGTCCTGTCCAGCGGTCCCCTATGTGAATTTATCAAGCTCAGTTTTGAAACTAGCTAATTTTTTTTTCCCTCCACTGCTCCCCTTGGAAGGCTGTTCCAGAACTTCACTCCTCTGATGGATAGAAACATGCATCTGCTTTCTCAGGAAAAGAAAACAGTACATTCCTGTCCATGCTCATTTGTTAATTAGGAAAGGATGCAAAATCTAAAGAGCTTTCCTCAACTTCAGATACTCTAAAACAGAAAAGTAACTTTGTATGCATTTGAACCTGATGTAAAGTCATAGTGTGCCTCTATTGCCACTTTAGCTCGCTCACTCACTGGAGGTAAGAACTGGGGATCTGCAGAGTGCAAAGTATTTGTCTCTAAAGCCTGAATTAAGGAGTGTCTTAGACTCTCCTGTATCTAGTGGTACATGAGGCAACCCATTTTTCCCAACTACCATCTACCCAAAGCAAGATGTTTGATTGGATCGTAAGTTGTCTCTATGATGATAGCAATCATAGTGATCATCCTATGACAGGTCACTTTTTATCCCCTCTGCTTTTTCTTCTCTACGCGTGGTATCCAATCTAAGATGTTCTCTGTGCTTCTCCCATGGTGTAGCCTGATTATATGGTCAAACCCTTGTAGCTGTCTCCCTAATTACAGAGTCTGCAGGATCTTGACCCATATGGAGAAATCCTTCTACGTTCGTCACGTGATCTCTGCAGTGAATACCTTGGAGTCGTCTTAAATAGCACTGGTGGGTGGAATGCATTCAATTTTCTGTTGTGTACTTCTGTCATCTGTCATACTGACCATTCTGTGACAGGTTATGCTTCAGCTATTAGTAAATCCAGTGTATCATTTTTTTTCTGTTTATCAAACATCTGGAAGAGTAAGAAGATACATCTGCACCCTAAAATGAGATTATAACTTTAATTGTTGTGGCTAGACTCAATGCCCTATTTGTATAGGGTGAGATCCTACTAAAGTCAATGGCAAAACTATTGATTTCAATGAGACTGGGATTTAGTGTATTATTTCCAATTTTGAATAGTGTCCCTGGAAGCACATGCTGCTTGGTGAACAGTATGATATCCTCCTTGGGATAAGAGAGTTTAATTTTCAAGTTTGGGTACCTAAATTAGGTCTGCCAGTTGTGCCTTGGATACTCAGCTCAGAATTAGGGCACTAAAAGTGGTATTCAGAAATGGGCACTATCATTTAAGTTCCCATTGTGTACCCTTCTTCCCTTTTCCTTTTTGCTTATACAACACTGAAATAGGTAGCCTTCCTGTGTTCAGTAAGCTTATGGGTAAGATAGGATATTTGGCAGAAAGCTTCAGGCAGGCTGGACTTCATTGTTGTTTTGGTGGTGGTTGTTAATACCATTATAAAATTAATAAAATATGTCTGGAGATTAGAGCCCCAATTTGTGATACGGCATGGTGCAAAACCCATATCTACTTTCAAGGAGAAATGGAAAAACATCAAAAGCATCAGAGATTCCATTTTGAAAACCATCCCGGATGTTTCTGCTGAGCTGAACTTTGAAATATGTACAAACATCTTAACAGGTTTGCCTGCGATTTTCCAGCAATTTCTGCTACTGTTTAGCCCAGGTGTACAGTGAAAACATATTTTCTTGCAGATGCTCAGCACTTGTGTTTCAAGGGGCAGATAGCGCAATTAAATGAAGATGCATGGAAGAATGGGGGCATGGATGGGGTATTTAGCAAAGCTTTTTAAACCTCAACTGGACTTGTAAGTGAAGGTTCAGACTAATTTATTTTCTTAATCCAAACCAGGTTGCATTTTTAAACATTTTAGAAAAGCAGTACTCTGTCTCATAGGATGACATAAGGTAATGAACAAGAGCAAATGAGACTTCAAATGACATGATGTCTTCAGAAGATTTGTTACACCATACTGCTCCTTGCAGTCATCTTTTATTGAGACAAGAACTCTTGCATCTTAAACTTTGCTTCCAGCATTAGATAAATCTCTGACCATGAATATTGTGGATCATTATTTAATAAAACAAAAGAAAGACATCTATGCATGTTTGTTATCCCAGTCATTTTCCTAATCCGTGATCCTATAAAGAGCAATGAATCTTTGAGCCGACAGGCACATATGTTTTTTTGTTAAACTCATTAAAATAATGGTGTATTAAATACTTCTCAAAAGTAACTCGAGTACAACTGTGTTAGCTTCTGGTTATGAGGACACATATGTCTAATATACATTAATTTCAAAATCCTTTAGGGGACAACCTAGTTATTAATACAACAGAACAGCTGAGGAAGCATATGGTTTATTAAGTCATGTTTATATTAATTATAGGCAGATTCCATTAGAAGGGGTCACTGGTCTATAATTAGGAGACTCTAATTGATCACTGCTTTATATCAAAGAGGCCAGCAGGATTACTAATGATCTGACTTATTTTAGTCAGAAGATATTGTATTTGAATTAAAATTGGACAGTAGTGGAATGTTTAAATACACTTTGAGAAGACAAGAAAGAGTAAGTGAAAAGGTATTTGAAAAAATTTTGCACCATGATGAAATACATTTTGGAAAGTCAGCCAACAAGGCTGAAGAGTGCTTGATGTAATAGACTCTTGATTCATGATGGAGGGAGGAGACACAGTGCTACTATAGGGTATATAATGTGTATATATTGTAAAGCATCAGTATCTAACAGTTATTGCTCATAATTTAAAACTGGTAAACTAGGTTTAAATCAACTCTCCACGCCCTCCTTCCTCTCTCAATTCAGTGGTAACCATAAAAAGCCATTATTGCACTGTCTGCTCTAGCGTCCATTTACTTAACAGCATGGAAGTTTATAATCTTACACCTTTACAGTGTATTCACCTCCTGTATCACAAATTATATATTTACAGGAATAACTTCAGTTAGCAAGGAGGTGATAGACAGATCATGGTTGTTATTTAAAAGGCACAACAATGCAATACAAAGTTGAGGACTGGAAGTGAAAAATACTGTATGAAATTAAACTAGAACAGGAACTTCAGTAGCTGGAATGGACCACAGTTTGGCACCTGGTCAGGACACTTGAGGATGATTTCATTGCTCCTTCACTGTACTCTGAACATGGGAAGAGGTGAGGGAGTCTTTTGAAGCATTTACAATCTTGTGTGTTAATGTCTTCTGTACTTAATGCATAACAACTTTTCAGTTTCATTCTTTGCTTGAGTCTGCAGACTCACAGCATTAAATGAGTTGATCATACTTTGCCTTCTCTATTCCTTGACTCCCTTACCTTGTGCATAAACATTACGGAGTGTACAACTTGTGAAGGGCTGTCCTGGCAGGGGAAAAAAAAAACCATAGACATTAACTTTTCATGTCTTCTGGTTACACAAACAGAACTGTATGATGCTTTCTCTTAAAACAAAACAAAACAAAACAAAAAAACAAAACTTGCCATCAGCTGCTGTACCACAGTATCTAAGAAGTCATTTTCATTCCTATTCCATTGTGTGATTACTTTAGGTAAATATTGATTGAAGAGGGCACAGCATTTCCAACCACAAGCTTTAACAAATGAGTTAAACTTAAAAAATAATGATTTAAAAATAAATAATCAGAATGTCAATAAAAATGCATTTTTTTTCTTTTTAACATTTAGGGAGTGCCAAGGTTACATTTTTAAGTTTTTCCCACAGCTATGTGGGATAGGAATTTACTTTAAAAAAAAAAAAAAAAAAAAAAAGAGAGAGAGAGAGGATTCTTGGAATCTCATCATTGATGCAGCTGCAACTGTAAGAAAAAACATGAGATAGGAGGCTCACAATAAAATTATGAGCACTGGTTACTGCTGTTAAGATACTTTTGTCTAGATTTTCAGATGTGACAACTCAGATGCCACCATTTTTCGGCTCCCCATCTCAGACATCTTAAGGAAGCCTGAATTTTGGCAGCTATCTTACAACTTCCTTTCAGAAGACGAGGGATGCACTGTGACTTAAAGGGTAGAACACTGGACAAGGTCTCCAAAGACCTTGCACTGCTGTTGGCCTGAAGAGTGGCCTTGGGCCAGTAACTTCACAGATTTTAAGATTAGAAGAGACCCTGTGATTGTGAAGCCTGACTGCTTGCATGGCAGTGCATTTAATTTCCCTTTATTGATTCGTGCTTCAAGCTGCCTTTTAAAAACAATCTTGTCATCTTCCCCTTCTCTCCTCCCCACCCCTAATGACTGAGATCTCACTGGAAAGCTAAAGGGTACTTGTTCTTAAAGTAATCACTGTGGGTATTGCAGTATCTTCCTCTATCTTTGATAATGCTTACCTAGCAACCAAGATTGTGTTTCTGTTGTGTTGGGTGCTGTACAGACATAACATAGTGCACAGTCATTTCCCAAAAGAGCTTATGATTCAAATAGGACAAAGGGTAGGGAATGAGGTTGGGCACACCGTCAAGGTGAACAATGAATGGTGGGAAATGTCATCTTAGTTTCAAATTTAAATTCTTAAATATTTAGTAGGTGTGTAGGATTAGCTAAATAGAAACACAAAGGAGGAGTGAAGGGAAGACATGGTAGAGGATGAAAGGACAGGGTATGAAGGACATGGAGCATAAGGTTGAATCACTGAACAGTGAGGAAAACTGGACTTTTAGGATATTTTTATACAAGTAAACCTCACCAATCCTGTTTTAAAATTATGTGGCATTGAAATAACTCAGTATATATTCTTAGTTACTAAATGAAATGACCATATCAGAGGTGCTGAATGTAAAGAAGGACCCACTGATTATGAGGAAGAATAGTCCTGTGACTTTGTCATTGGTTTAGGGTACAGAAGAGCTAGGTTTAATTTTCCACTGAGAATCTGTTTAGGCAAGTTTTTTATTCTTCACCTCTATTCTGCTGCTTTAAAATGGGGATCCCCTACTTGATATGGGTGCTGTAATATTTGATGTTTCAAGGAAGAGGTCATATCTAACCATATAGATAGCTACTCTCTGCAGCTTCTGATTTGCGCATTTAATTTTAAATACTACACCTAAATACTGTATTTGTGCTGATTTGTCTGTGATGCAGGGTGCTCCCAGAACAAAGTGAATGCATCAGAAATGCATTATCTAGGAAAAATCAGATTTTTGCATTTGATCTCCAAAACAATTTTTCCTTGACATTTCCTAGTTCACTTTAAGAAAAGCAGCTGGAAGCATGTCCCCTCATTTAAGGTATCCATAGTACAGACATTGAGGAAACTTTCCACAAAGATACGTGATTTTTAATCTGGCATGACTAAGCCATAGGCAGAATCTAGAATAGTGCAAACTAGGGGTTAAAGTAAGGGGAAACGCACCAGAACGCAGTTAGGGGGGCATTTTTAGTCTGGGAGTGTTCCAGGGCCCCTAAAAATAGAGGAATGCACCAGAATGCTGCATTTTGGGGCTCCCTAAAAATAGCACGAGCAGCCTGACCGCAACATTCCAGTGGCTCCACTTCAAACCCTGCTCCTCCTTAAACCCAGCCAGTAGAGAGCTGCGGCAGGCTGGGAGTTTGTGAATCTTCCCACTGTAGAGCGGAACAGCTTGTGGCTGGAAGCAGCTTCCAGCTGGTCAGACAGCCTGCAAACAGCCCAGGTATGGGCTTTGGGGTGGAGGGCTGCTGGTGTGCGTGCGCATGTTTGGGGATGGATATTGGGGGGCCCACCCATGCCAGAGGGTTCTGGGGCTCACCAAATTATACTTTAACCCCTGAGTGTGAACACAGCCCTCTTGGGAGACTCCAGCTCAGGAAGTTTAGTGTACTGCTACTATTAATGTATTCTTCCTCCATAACAAGGTTGATGCACCTATTCTTTCCTATGGGGACTATTCAGCCAGAATGGAGCCAGTCTCTTAGGCTTACAGGACTTGTTAGAAACAGAGATGTAAATAGCAAAGATTAGAGATGCAGGTTAGCAAAGGTTGAGTCAGTCAGAATCTGAGAATGGATAAATACCATTTACTTTGGCTATCATGATATGGAAAATCTTTTTAGTGTTTTCTCACCAAAATTCTCGTGGTGTAAGTAATAATGTTACTGTAATAACTATGGGTATGTCTACACTTGCAACTTAATTTGAATTAAGGAGGCTTAATCTGAACTTAATGCCTGTCTGCACTAGGCTTTCATTAGTTCAAATTAAGGAATTCCTTAATTCAAACTAATAAAAGCTTACTTTGAATTAGTAAGACCTGCTGGTTAGTTTGAACTAAGCCCTTAGTTCAATTGTTAGTTCAAACTAAGGATGATGTAGACAAGGATTAGCCCTCATTCTGAATTTAAGTTTGAACTAAGGGCAGTTTGTTTGAATTAACAAAGTGGACTAATTTACATTAAAGTTAGTCTGAATTAGTCCAAATTAACAATTTGAACTAATAAGTTTGAGTTTAGTTCAAACTAAACTCAAACTTATTAGTTCTAATTAACAAATTTGAGCTAACTTTTCCTGGTTGAAACATGGCCCATGAGTCTTCGATGTGAAACAGGACCCCACTGAATTAGGTGGTGTACCACCACTGAACAAAAAGACGGTCCTATCTTTATTCCTTGCATATCCAAGGGTGGTTTGGGGGAGAGACGGATTGATGTCAGAACCACATGTAACTTGAGGTACCATGGGACTACTTATTACTTTTGCATAAGTGGCTTAATATCCTGTTCAAAGTAATCCGAAGCAACATTACATGTTCAAAAAGCAATTGCCTACCTTGGGGAAATAGCTATATAAGATCCTCTAGTAAACCTGGCTCAATCCACTAAACTACGGTATTGTTGATTCACAGTAGCAAGCAAACTTAGTTTATTGTCAACAGTCATATTCTCTGGATAGACACATTTGAACAGTCATCTCCAGCACAGAATGGCAGAACTCACCTGGCAAAGGCTAAATTTAGCTGTCGTGCAGAAATGTAATTGTATCCTTCATGGCACTCCTGGAGTCACAAGCCCCAAATTGGTTGTGATTTCTATATTTAGATTTTTACCAGCCAGTCATCAAATGTAAACTTCACAGGCACTATAGCAGCCTCAACATGGGATCATAAGCAGTACTCTGATTTATTTATTTGTTGAAGATCAGTCCTACACATTTTCTTTCTTCTATCTGGTCTGAGGGTCACAATACCATGTCTCAATCATTGCTTTATAGCATGGAATGCAAATATTTATGTGAGATTTATGTTCAGCTGAAACATAGAGACCTTGGCTTAAGCTGTCATGTGGGCTGCAGTATCATTATGATCGCATGATATTTTTTGTTCAGTGAGGATCCCTGCCTCATACACTGCAGAGAATGGATGATGGTTGAAGCACCTGTTGAGCTCACTGGAAGATGGAGACATTTATTAGAAGGAGGAATTTGGTCTCATAAATTTTGGGATGTGGCCTTATCCAAATTTAGGCTCAAACTCTTTGTATGTCTGTCCCATCTGTGGTTCAGTAAAATGATTCCATTGCTTAACAAATATTAGACATTCTGGTATTGGAAAATTACTCTAAGGTCTTCATGGCTGCTAAGCTCTGAAATAATTTACTCTGAGTTGTTTTGACATGTCTAAATTCAAAGTTTCTTAGTGCAGTAAATAGACGATTTGGACTTCTGTAATCCTTGATATAGTTACATAAAATTCTAAGAGTAGAATAGTCATATTAGTATGTTTTAATTAGACTACAAGAAACAAGTGACATGTGGCATAAGAGCAATAATGCCAAACTAGATATCTACAAATAATCTAACAACAAATTATGTCAGGAGATTCCACATATTTTGTATTGTATTATAACATATTGTATTAATTTGAGAGCCCTATAGGGGACAGTTGTTATTAATACACAGAGGAGCAGATGTGATAGCATATGGTTTTCCAAACCATGGTAAGTCTATGTAAATAGGATTTTAATAAGGTAACATTTGCTTGTGATTTCTTGAATTTTCTGATGTATTACATTTCTCTGTGGAGATGATAATGAAATCCACTTTGCGCATGTGATAGTGAAAAGAGACTATCCATTTGAGGTAAGGTTGCAGCCATGTCCATAAGTGTGCTTTGAGTACTTGGTTACTATTTACAAATGGAAGAACAGCTTTATTTCATAGACAAATACTATTCTGCTTTCTGGGTGTCTTTGTGATTAGTCCTTCTGCATTAAGACTTTGAAACTTTCCATCAAAAATGCTGCCTTCCATCTGGTTCAGCAGACTAAAATTTATATCCTTTAGAAGGTAAAAATCTGCAGTGCAGTCTTGGATTCAGCTGCTTTGGTAAAGTTTGTGGAGTTCTAAAGAAGAAGGCATTCCCGTTCAGACACTCAGCTACTGACATGCTGGCTAGTTTACTCCTTATATTATCACCCACCCACTGTCTTTGGAATAGTTCAGACTGCACTACTGATTTAGCCTCAGGCTCAGAAGCCACTTCCTCTGGGTCCTGATTATTTTTTATTGCACTCTTAGGCACTGCCAGTAGCCATTTCAGCTAGTGACTTGGAGACACACAGCAATTTGTGATCCTGCAAGCAGGAGGGAAAATAAAAGACACTTACCAGCACTTCTGATTCTGAAAAGGAGCTTGAAAGATTTGCTTTGTGTTTTTATGAATTGTTATTTAAAATCATTTGCTTCACATCTTCAAAAAGGTTCACGTTTGACTCAATAAGTTGTTGTCCTAGGGGTCAATCTGACTTTTTTTTATTATTATTTTTTGTTCAAACTGGCTTCACAAGCTGTACTCTAAGACCTAAGCTGTTAAAAAAAAAAGCCATTTTTTTGCCCAGGATTATGATAACTGTAAATAGAAGAGTGAACTTTTGACTCCAGCATACGACGTTAGAAAATTAAAAAAACAAACAAACAAAAAAAAAAACCTGACTGAATTGTTGCAGATATTCAGCTCCTTTTCAATTATTATAAAGAGAGAATACACAAAATACATTTTTCTGAATGGGAGAGGGGGAATCTTAATGGAACTTTCATAAAAGGGGCATATGGTGATGGTGGAACATTTTGAAAGATAACCAAGTTCTGAAGAGTTCGATTCCATTAAAAAATCCTGAAATAATTTAAGACATTAAAGTTTGGGGCATGTTGCATAGCTTTGGGGGGTGGATACCTTACCAGTGTTAACTTAATTTTGATTGACTGGAAGTGAACCAAAGAAGATTTTTAAAATATATTGTCAGTCCTGGAAATGTCTGGCTATCTACTAAAAATAAGTAAGTCGTTTTAGATACCTATTGTATAATTTAATTACAGCTGGTCAGGAAATGGTGATGAGAAAAAAACTGAAATGAAAGAAATGCACATTTGAAAAAAATGAATAAAACCCTGCCCACTCCCCTTTCCCAGTCTGCTCTTTTCATATGTCTCAGTTGATGGTATTGTCATCTATGAGCTAGAAATTTAAACTCCACAACAGAATTTGAGTTCCCATTCAATGCTGAAACTGCATGTGGGACTACTAGTGATATTTCTGCAGTGGGAAGAATTCTGTATTTCTCCCTGTCACTCATGGCTATAAATATAATGTTTAAAGATCTTATGATACCTTGGAAACAGGAAAGGTTTATTCTAGTATTCTGAATGATTTTCGTCCTATCTGAACACTCCCATTGACTTCAGTGGGCTTTTGATCAGACCATGTAAGAAGTTCCAATACCTTTAGGATATGTATGAATTGATATTGATCACATATGTACTGGTAGATTTGCCAACACCATGCCTTCATTTTATCTGCTTTTGTTGCTTAATATAGGTCTTCAACTTACTGCTCTATAAAACTATTTGCCATATCTTGAATATAAAAAGTATTACACAAAGCTTTTTTTTTTGTGTTGAGTAATCTATTCTATCATCACCTGTACTATGCAGTCATGTGCATGTTATGAATAACATTTCATTCTTCTGCATTCTTTTACTAGGATCTCATTTTAAATAACAGAAATAATGCACAATAATCTCCTTAAGAAAATAAATGTTTCAGAGTAGAAAATAAGCACATCGGCCAACAAATCTCAAAAAGCAGCACTTGAGAGTCAGGAAATATTGAAAACGGTTTACTTTGTTAGTCCCTAGACAGCAAAGCTAATATACTGAAATAGGGGGTTTTTGTCTTAAAAAAAAAAAAAAAAAAAGTGAAGCAGAACAGGAAACAGATAAGGGGATGCAAGATTATTAAAATCTATAGTGAACCATGATCTTCAAGTGGTCAACAAAATATAGTTCCCTTCTCGCCATGGGCTGTATCTCTGCTGATAGTGAAATGCACTGGAGATTCATAATCCATCCAAAGTGAAGTGACAGTTTGTGTCATCATCAGCAGAGAGATATCAGATCATATATCTTCACTTGACAAGAGGTGGCAATTTAATCTGACAAGTTTCCTGCCAATGAGGACAGCTTTAGGAGTTCAACTGCTCTGGTAGAGATTTGACATGTCATTGAGGGATGTTGTGCAGAAGCTTGACAATAAACTGGAACTTGCTAATGCAGTTTAGGATAGCTGTAAAAATTTATTAGAAACCAGAGACTGTAAAATTACTATACTCCTCCAGAACTGTTTTTCTTTCCTTTGCTGAATATTTATGTGATGTTTAATGCACAGCACATGTTTAAAAACTTGTTTCCTGATGGTGTAAAAAAAAGTCTATTATAATGCACATGAAATTGCAAGGAATTCAATTAAATGCATGAGAGAATAAATAGAATGACCACCTGTAAGCCCATTTTGACAAGACTTTTTTTCTAACTTTTTTCCCCTTAATTTAAGGAGAATCAGAGATGGTATGTTACCACTAAAACAATTTGTATGTGACTCTGTATTACTGTAATTATGCAAGGGAACAGAAGATGTGGGAAGATGAAGTGCATATGAACTTCTGAAAATCAAGCAGATCTGTTTTTTTACAGCCAGATCAGAAACTCATCAGGAAGTATGATTGGGGCAGACTTAATGCCACAGTGTGTCAGATTGGATGCCTAAATCCAATTAGCAGACAAAGGGAGTTAGGTACTCATTTTGATACTTCTGCAACTCCCACTAGACACCTATTTGCCTAGATATTTCTGTAAACCTGGCCCTTATCTGAAGGGGGAGTCAAAAGTGACAGAAATATTTTTTCCCAACACTTTCTCCATGGTGGACTACTCATTTGGATTTAATCTGAGACAGATTTATTTATTAATGGCTGCTACTGTTGCAGCTGCTCATAAAAATATTATGGGATGTTTGGCAGGAAAGCCTTGTATTTATAGATATTATGGTACTCCAAAATTAAGAACATATTTCAGATTGAAAGTACTTTTCTGCCACTCTGGTTCTTGGCCATGGAATATTTTCTGAAAGTGAGGAAGAAGTCATCTCTCTTAGTTCTTGAAGGTACTTTTTTTTTTCCTGCTTGCAGTTCTGAAAGCAGCTATTTCTCAGTAGTATCTGTACAGCACCATGATATTTAAATATTGATGTATTTAATCGGTATTTTATTCTAAAAGAAACAGGGGAAGGAGTTAGTGTTTTTAACATACTTCTCATTTTTAATGTGGTTCTCCTGTTTTTTCTATAAACAAATGGTGCTCTTGATTCTTCATGTTAGGAAAACTGACTGCAAGCATGGAAATCTAGTTGATTGATAATGAAAAACAAATCACCACACGTTTGTCAAAATGTTTTCAGAATCGAGAGGAGGTAGATGCTTATCTTAATGTTCATAGTGGTGTGTAGATGTTTAGCTATTGACATGAATGTGAGTACTACATAAAATCCTGTTCTAAACAATACAACAACAACAACAATCCATACTAAGTAGAAATAATTTGTGTTCGTAATGTAGCTAAAATACCTCATATGTCTAAAGGAGCAATGTATCCAATCAAAAGGAAAGGAAATTAAACTTTAAAGAGCAGATCCAGGAGCCCTACACCAGCACTTGTGGATGTGTGGGCTAGAGAAATTCCCAAGTGGTGCAGGACCAAAATAGCTGGCTATTACACTCACTTCCCATTCACACACAGGGCATGTCATGTTCTGCTCTCTTGATTTCAGGAAGTGTTACTACCCCAACTAGACAAACAAGGAGTCTTGTGGCACCTCTAAAGACTAACAAATTCATTTATTGCATGAGCTTTTGTGGGAGAAAATCCCACTTCATCATCACTCAACCATTGTCTCCATCTTTCTGGCTGTCATCCTTCTCCTTATTGCTGACAAGCTCCAGACTTGATATTCAATACAGAATGGACAGCAAGCTTTTCACCCTCAATCACCTTTTATCCCAGACATACCATCACTAAGTCAGTCAGTCTGCCTAGATGTCTGTGCCCTGTTGCTCACTTGGAAGAAGACCTTATTTAAAAAAAAAAAAGATGGTCTTCGAAGCATCTGAGGAAGTGGGATCTTCTCCCACGAAAGCTCATGCAAAAAATAAATCTGTTAGTCTTAAAGTGCCACACAACTCCTTGTTGGTTTTTTTCAGTAAAAGATACTTCCTCACTCAACCAGTGTCTTTAATATCCTGGGACCAACGTGTCTACAATAATTCTGCATATAGCATCATATTTAAATTTCTATTCCAGTTAAGTTGTAAAATCAGAGGTAAAAACTCAATATAGGATTTAGCATGAATGAACTACGTCAATAATTCTCTAACAACAAAAAATAGATGTTTAATACTGAGAGCTTCTTGGCTATAAGTTGTAGCTCACAGCGTCCCCTACTGCACAGTAAAGTATCTGCAGACAAAACTATGATCCTTGGAAACGCTGGATAATATAAGACAAAAAGCTCCAGTAAATGCTTTATCAGCCATTTGCCATTCTCTGAGTGGCAGCCAGTGACAAGGTGGAGCTACTGAGCCTTAACAGCCAGGTCCCAGGGGCTTCTAACAAGCCAGGAGCACTGAACAGCATAGCACAAAATCAAATTTTAAATGCTCTCACCAAATACGCTTCATTTTTATTTGAAAAAAAAAATAATGCCTTTGTTTTCTTTTTCTGTTAAAGAGAATTCTGTGGCTAAACAGAATATTTGTGTGGAAATAAGACAATAGACTGATTATCAATGCAATCAGGTGGTATTTGATTAATCTGAAATATCCATTAAACAATGGATCATACGTCCAGTGAGGAAGCTCTTGATGATGATAATTTGCAACAGTATGTGTGTGGTTTGGCATTCGTTAGCAGTCCAAGTTAAAGACTAAAACCAAGTTATTTCCTTGATGCATTTTCGTAATATCTTGCATAATTTCTTGTAGCTGAATGGAAAGACCCAAATTTTTGTTTCCTTGTGAAAATGTAATATGTTTTGAATATCAATAACATGCTTTACAACACCATGGCTGATGGATTATTGATTCACAATGAAGTTTTAATTCTCTCCATATTGAGTAAATTATGGCCCTATTACATTGCTATGACTTTTATTTCATCTCATTTGTCATTAGTGAGTTACAAATTATCTAACTTAGTTGCTTTGTCAGCAGAGCTTTGTTGAAATTAGGTTTGCAGAAATGAGCTAATATGTACGACACCTTTTTAAAATGAGCAATTACATTTAGATTGATTTAAAATTATGTGGTACCTAGTATGTAACAGTATCATCAGAGTTAAGTGGTGCATAGACCTTCTACCAGGGGTTAAAGTATAATGTGGTGGGCCCTGGAACCCTCCTGCACAGGTGGGCCCCCCTTCCCGCACCCAGATTCTGCTCCCCACCCCAGATCCTGCCCCTACCCCAGCTACTTCCACCAATATCTATTCCTTTGTTGCCAAAATCCACCCCCAGCTCAGGCGCACTTAATACCACCCCCCAGCGTGAGCCAGGTGCCATGGTACTCACTGGCAGCGTGCTGGGCCTGGAAAATGTGCAGCCTGTGTATGCGCAGGGGAGCCTGCTCCCCTCCCCTGCCTGCCAGAACACAAGAGAGTGCTGTTCCAGGCTTGCTATTTTTAGGGGCCCAGCGTTGGGGTTCTTAAAATAGAAACTGGTGCCAGAATGCTGTGTTCTGGGGCCTGCTAGTTTTCAATGGTGGGCCATGGAACACAGCGTTCTGGCACCATTTTCTATTTTTAGGGGGCCCAGGACACTCAGCCCCTAAAAATAGAGGGCCAGGGAATGGCGTTCCGGGCTGTTTCAGCCCACTTTATCCCCTGCCTTGTACTAAACTGCCCATAGATCAATTTTACTATGACCACACATGTAAACTTATTTGTGTGTATTTGAAAACAAGTTTTCTTTTTTTCCAAGTTCTGTATTTCTCTTGGTAACCGAGTCTCCACTCCCTTGCATTGGTGTTAGTCGTGTTGTTATGTGGTAGGAGCTGAACACAAAGCCCCAAATGCAGGTCTTGAAAGGTGAGAAAAGTAAAAACTACTTCACAAATGCTTAATCTTGAAAGGTATCCACTTGAAGTTTTTAATTTCACATATACATTTTTTGCTACTGATTTAACTTCTTAAGGAAGCATTTTCACTTAATCAGATAACCTTTCAGAATGCTGCACTTGTTAGCTACTTTTGACGCCAGAACTTTTGTTAAAAATTGAGCCCTGGGAAAACTTGCCTGGCCAGTTGTTTCTTTCATTTCCATGTGCTCACTCAAATGATATCTGATGTACACTGTGTGACACTGTTACTATTCTGTACAGTAGATCATTCTTTCAGCAGATCATTCTATTAAAAATATCAGCTTTTGCCAGTTTGACTTGAGTTGGTGACTGTTCATTTAAAAAGCAAGGAAAAGCTGGAGTTCTAATGTAAACCAGCAATCCACTTTGATGAGAATTCAGCTATGTCCCATCAACACTCTTCTGGGCTAAATATTGTTTTTCCAGCTGCTGTACTCAACATTCAGTGAACACTTGTAGCTTTAAAATAAAGAAGCAAAAGAAGTATTTTCTCTTGTTGAAGACAGCCCTCTCTCTCAGTGTAGGAAGATGTTGACATAAAGCTCTGAAGTGATTTATTTCAACTTTGTTTATCCTGAGTTTGTTCAGTGCATACAGTAGCCTTCCATAGGCAGCCAAAAGTAAAACCTGCTTCATCTTCTAGAATTGGAAGTGTGCAAAGAAAGCTGTAGATATACCAAAGCAAATACCAGAATCCAATGCCACCTTATTAGCAAGCAATCTCACTAGGGGGCAGCAAAGCAGAAATGCAGAATTTCATTTTGATGTGTCTTTGCCTTGATAAAAATATATTCTTTTTTTATGACTCTCTACCTGCCTGGGCTTAGATAAGGGCTGAAACCTCTGCTAATCTGTTAGCAAGGCTAATATTTTAGTGTTTTTCTTCAAAAACAGTAGATCCAAATTTTACCCTCATTTATATATATGCCACACCAATGTGATGCAGATTAAATATGCAAAAGGTCTATAAAGATGCTCGGGATTTGAGATTGACTTTGGCAGTACTTGAAATTGTTGATATTAACAGCTGGAGACACAGATGAAGAGCCAGCAACATGTGACCAGACAGCTTTCTAAGATTACTGACAAGTAATATATGGATGTTTAAATTACCAGTTTGAGAGCTGCTGATATAAAGCAGCAGCTTCACAATTTAACTTTTAGCCATGTGATTTGTATCCTGCAGTCCCAGTCCTGCTAATTCTTGCACCTAGACTTAATTCTGTGGATTTGAGAAATCCCACTGAAGTGATGTAGTTAAAGTTAAGATGTATGTAAGTGGTTGAAGAATTTGGGTCTAATAAATTAATTCCCCTCTTGAGTGATCACAAACATAACTAAACTGCACTATCACTAAACTTTATCTCTGAAGAAGTCTTTGACTATTCTTTTACATAGAGAGACTAGAAATCAGAGGGCTTGATTAGCTGCACGCTTCTTCAACTACTGTGCTATTTTCTCATTTTTCAAGGAAAAATGTGCTGTGGTTACGTGAAAAGTAATTTCAGATTGTCTTTGCTAATTTGTTACTCTCAGCTGACAAGGCTTTTTGTTTTGTTGAATATTTGCGTGTAGGGGAGCAGGAAGCTGTTGCCTCTACAGTTGCATTTTTAATCTATTTTAACAGCTTTGACCCTTGAAACTAGAAAATGCCATTTGGACATGATTATGTTGATTGTTTTATTGCTCATTAAAATAAACAGTTTATGTAGATTTGATATCCAATTTGAATCAACATTTAGACTTTTAAACAAAATCATTTAAATTTGCCTATCAGCACTTTTAAAACATACATATGCAGGATAAATATGGAAAATCTGACAAGTGCCAAATTAAAGGTACTTTTTAAAAAATAATCCTTTGGTATTTTTAGAGTGGCAAAATAATATTTTGAAACTTCTTGTAATTACAAGATATGACAGACAGCCCAGACATTATCCTTATTTCCAACTTTACTTATAGTTGTGGTTCAAAGCTAGAATTCAGTAAAAAGGGTTGAAGTGGTGTGTGGTGGGTTTTTTTTTTTTCCTAAGCAAAATGGTAGAATTGTCCTGGTGTTTATGTTGGATAATGATAAGGATAAATTCCCTTGTCAACAACTAACATGTTTGTAATTTCAATGCATCAGCGATTATGTTGTCCAAGTTGCTACTTCATATTTAACTTCTTGACAAAAGGCTCACATTTGGCTTTTTCACCTTGATAGTCAGTTGAGAAGAAATCAGTTCCTCTGATAAAGCAACCAGCAATAGCAATAGAGCCATTCTGTGAGGCCTGGCAAGTTCTGGATTCATTTTGAGCATTATTTTACCATAGTCTAAACTTCATATTTTAATTTCTAATATGTATGCATTTTATTTGAAGACTAATTTTGAACTTTTTTTGTTCCATGATGTGTTGGCATATGTCTTAGTTAAGTTTAGGAGAATGTTGTCTCTGGGCAGCTTTTATTTATTTTATATGTATCTTTTGGAACTTCACCTCTATGTCAGCATGAGTCTTATTAGGAAGATTTACTGTCTGAGTCTCAAAATTACAGCTTCTGTCTTTGGACCCTTGCTATATAGCAGTTACCAGTAGTTTAATATCCTCTATTGTGCCCAGTATCTTGTATTTAGCAGTGTCCCATACTAAAGCCTCTGGGGAGTGTACAGAACAGTGCAGTGATGGGGTCATCACCTATCTGCCATGCCTGACTTCTGGTAGACAGAGGCTAAGGGATGCCCCAAGCATGAAGCCACAGCTCTGACTGTCTTTTGTAATAGTCATTTATGGGCCTTTCTTTTTTGACCCCTTTATATTTTGGCCATCACAGTATCCCATGGCAATGAGTTCCATCAGTTAGTTGTGTAGAAAAAGTACTTCCTCTTCTTTCTGTTGAACCTGCTGTCTGTTGCTTTTATTGAATGATTACTGTTTTTTGTGCTATGTATTTGGACCAGATCCTTTGCTCCACTTAGGACTAAATCAAGAAGTGTCTCATTTCTTGCAGATTACAGAAGTAGCTGCTACAAGATAGTCATTTAAGGTCTAGAAATTTTACCTCTGAGGTGACATTTCACCAGTTAACTTAAGGGGAATTGAAATCACCCATTATTCTTGTGTTTCCTCGTTTTCTAAACTTCTGTGTCCTCAGTTCACGTTTCATAATCACCACGCTACTCTTATCACGTGATTAGAGATTCTCTGTACCGTTTGATTCATCTAAGATTTTCAACTTATTTGAGACTGATCTTTATTTTAATGTGTAGTGCCAGTCCCTCATCAATATGGCTTACCATGTCATTCCTATATTTTTGTATGAACAAATTATCTTACACGCTCATCACTGTACGTGGCATAAATTAAAAATGAAAACACTCTGCACTTCTGAAGTGCTATGTAATGGAAATGTTTCAAAGAGTATTATGAAGATAAGCAAATATTTTTATGTCCATGTTATAGATGGGGTAAATGAGACATGCAGAGGTAACGTGACTTGCCTAGAGAGAGCCTCTGACTAGCTGGCTCTTTGTTAGTAGACTGTAGGTCTCTGACTCTGATTCCCAGACTTGTGCTCAGTTCATTGAATTGCAGCACACACTAACATCTTTAATCTCCCTAACATTTTCCTTAATTATTGGTCTGTTGTCTGAGGATACAGGTTCTCCACTTCTCCCAAAGTTGTTCAGTATAATATTATGTGCTTCTGTTAAGTCCTATAAGCAACTCTCCTTTGCAATCTGAGGGAAATTCATGAAAGTGCTCTGGCTGAGCTTGAACATGGGCAAACCATCACATTCTATTGGTAGTGGACCTGCAGGATAGCTTCATCCTTCAGAACATATGAACTGGCAGCTCCGTTGTTACAAGGTTGCATGTGCTCTTTGGAGCTGTTGTTTGATGAGCATGTAACTGCTCCAAGGCACTCCGGAATCTGCATAGTTTATAAAGAAATGGCAGTTATGGTGTCCTATACTATCATAACCAACCCCACTTCATGACATTAATGTGACTTGATGCATCTGAACATTTCATATACTTAGTAATGTTATTACAAGCTTGGAGAACAGAGAGATAGGTGATCCAAATGTAGCCTGTAGGATCTAGCCCTCATGGTTCTCTAATAAATACCATCACATATCATGGATAGTAGTAATCTAGTCTAGACTAGAACTGATTTAAAGGAAAAAAATACAAGCACTCTATCTTCTGTCTTAATTCTTCAAAGTACACAGACCTTTCTAAGTAAGCTCCTGGGACACAGTCCTTCCCCTTAAGGCTCCTTTAACTCTCCCTTTGTACCTGGAATATTTTGTCACCCTTGTTTTATACTATGTCAAAGTAGCTATGTGTGGTTTTGTTGGGAGATAGAAGCGCTGGAGAAATCAAAAAGCCTATGGTTAGGGGCCACACTTCACTCTGAGGAAAAGTTAAAATAAGATTGAGCCTTACTTGGTGGTTACAGTGCGGGCCTTCTCCTATTAACTTCATTCTGGCACCTTATATTTGTAGCCCACATGTTCTTTTGGACTAATTTCTCAGGGCTGATCATTTGCTGCTCTTCTATCAATGTCATTGCTTATTTTCCTTAAAGCCAAGAGGGAGACTTCTGTCAGTCTTGAGCTGCTCTCATTTGTCTGCAGAATGTTCCTGAAAACTGCCTCCCCAGGTGGCTCTGCTTTTGAGAGCTTGGCTTTAGAGCAGCTCATAGACCCTTCGCACTCTCAGGGTATGTTTATACCAATGGTGGCAAATTCACCACTCTCCGTGTGCTCTTCCAGGTTCAACTGAGCAGTCTGTCAAGATGTGCACAATCGATCTGCAGGTCAGTGCTGTAACTCCAGCCCCCTAACTGCAGCAGTGCCAAGTCGACTGGGCGGCATTTCCAGTCATCTTAGCACAATGCATACAGGGAGGTAAGTGGGAGTTAGTAAGATGACAGGAGATGCGCAAGATATTTTATATACCTTGTGTATCTCCTGTCCCCCTGCTGCTGAAAAGAGTGGTGAGTGTAGACTAGAGATGAGTCCTTTATGGGAGACTTCTCTTGACTCTTCCAGCCTCTAACTTCAACTCTGCATTTTGGCTTCCCTTCAGTAGCTAGTCCTAAAGCTGCTGAGTCCATTTAGCTGATTTCATATAGTCTCTTTAGCACTTCCTGTTTCACACACGTCACCCAGTAAGAATACTTCTACGCTGCTTAAATAGCAATTAGAATTTGACTAGGAGACTTCATGGTCTTGATGATTTATGGCTGGGATAGGGGCAGAGTGGGTGCCTCTATTAAAGCTGCCACTACTACTGACTGGCATCATAAAGCAAAATGTTTTACTCTATTTTACCAGGAAATGCACTGATTTATACCCCCTAGATCAGGGGATGGCAGCCCAAAAGATAAGTGATTTTAAAAAAATTCTTCAATAGCCAAGTGTTTTGAGAGTTGCAATGAGTGTAGCCTTTCTGGGTGGCAGTGGAAAGAGCTGGGCCAGAGCTCCTGCCACAGGGTCTCGGGGAGGAGGAAGTGGGGGTGGACCTCAGAGTCAAAAAGGGTCAGCCAAAGAGCCACATGCAACTCCAGAACCACAGGTTGCAGACCCCTGCTCTAGATTAATGGGTCCTAGTCAATGGCAGGCTTCATTTTCAACAGCGGCTAGCTGGGGCATAAGCTTGTTATCTCTGCACTGGGTGTATCTGTCCATCTTTGCCAATCATTGCACTCCCAGTGTAGCTGCTTCCATCTGCTGGCTGATAACTATAGGGCTATGTCTACACACACATCGTTATTTTGAAATAAGGATTTCAAAATGAGTTATTTTGAAATAAGTTAATTCAAATTAACAAAACGTTAATTCAAATTAAGGGAAAGCCTGCTATTGAAATGGCTGTTGTTTTGAAATGGCTATTTCGAAATAAAGCTGTTTGGACATGTTGTTTCGAAACAATGGTGTTGTTTCGAAACAACATGTCCAAACGGCCTTATTTTAAAATAACAGCCGTTTCAAAACAATTGGGATTTAACCTGTTTTGAAACAGCAGTTTTTATTTTGAATGAACGTGATCTGTCCTTTCGAAATAAGAAAACGTCATGTGGACCAAATATTTTTTATTTCGAAATAACCAGTGTTATTTCGAAATAAAAGTGCTGTGTAGACATACCCTAGTATTTTGAAGGTGACAGGTATCAAAATCCCATGAACAGGCATTCCCTCAGCCAGTTACTGTTTGTCATTATAATGAGTTGGCTCCTTACCACCTCATTTCAGGAAGACCTTAATGTGCTTGTAACCAAAAGTTTCCCATATTGCAGCTACAAACTGATTTATGGATTCTTGTCTCATTGACTGCCCTGTTGAAACCTAGTCTGTTCCACTAACGGATGTCCTGGCTGCTGGATCATTTGCTTTTTTAAATTGTGCTTCCATGTTCTCTGCATAGAAGGTGGCAAAATACATTGGCTTTATGCCCCTGATAAATAAAGGAGTACTATGAAATTCTCTGTTCCTTCATCAAATCACCTGCCCCTCCCTCCCTCCCCCCGGCTCCCACATTTTTTTTTCTTACTAATGGATCAGTGGTAGAATCAAAATTCTAAACAACTGTTGAAAAGATGCTCACAATCATGTGTAAGTTTGTCTGTCTCTCTTTCAAATGATTTGTTGGAAGCAAGCAAGAAGATAAGACTCTCAAACAGCCACCTGATTATTCAGATTAGTAGTATGAAAAACTGATACATAGATCACATAACTACCTCAGTACTTTTTACCTTAATTTTTAGGATCCTTTTCTGGAAGGATTTCACATTTTCTTGTGAAAGCTGGAAAACTGTGTCTTTAACATTGGTCATGTGACACGCTGCAGAAGTGGTTTGCAGATAGTCATTTTTCAGCTAGTAGTAGTTAGCCCTAGATCTAAGACTAGGCTTGCATTTTGTTTCAATTCGAGTTAATTGGTTTGGGCCTGAAAGAAGATAATGGGCATCAAACACACAAGTTGACAGGTACACCGAAATGTTTTATGTTTTCCAATTAAGAATAACCATTTTGTATTCTGGAAGAAAAAGTTAGGTGTGAAAAGTTGTGAAATCAGCTCAAATCAAGTCATTAACATTTGTGTGACACTTCATTGCAAAATTTTCACCAGTTTTTTCACTGGTCATTTCCCAAGTTATTTCCTTATCTGAATGTACATTAGGAATTTCCCCAGCCAAGTTATTGTTAAATAAAGCATATTATTTCTTGTGCTAAAGATGCAAACTGTGTAATCTGAGAGATGATTACAAAATGTTATAAGCAATCTAACATGGTTGTATACCTACTATATAATGAGTACAAGGCTCTCAGTAACAAAATGGTATGAATGGGCATATTTTTGTATAGACCAACACATTTGCACAGACTAGGCCATCTCACTGTTTCAGATTAAAATGTTTCCTTCCATCCATACAGCTTTACTGACAGTTGGGATTTGCAATATTTACACTGGCAGTGGCAGCATTTTCTAGTTTGTTATGGGGAGGTATGTCACATGTGATATCCAGTTGGGTACTATCATACATGATAACAACCTTTGATCTGACCTACCTTGCCCTTTGATCCTGCTAGATAGTGGTATAGCCCAGCCTAGATGTCAGTTCTTCCAAATCATTTGAAAGTAATTTGAAAGAGGATTTCATTTTATGGTTCTGAACTATTTGGTGGCCTTTTCTTGAATTCTACAGAAGAGCAGAGCTGAGAATGTGGCCAAAATACTGGCAAATTCTCCCAAAATATTTGGTTCTATTTTCAGAACAAAAGAAAAGCATGTATATTAATTACTTTAATGGCTTTGCACATTTGAATTCATAACTTAAAAAGAGTCATTGTGTGAAATTCTCTATCACTGACACAGAATGCTGCACCAAAAATCTAAACAGAAAAAAGTGAGACATCATAAAGATAACAAAAACGAGTAAAAAAAACAAGGAGTCTTGTGGCACTTAAAGACTAACAGATTTATTTATCACATGAGCTTTCGTGGGAGGATATCACACTTCATCAGATGCTTTGAAGAGGGAGAACTAAAAATTAGTGTGTGCAAATACCGGGGATACATTTTTGGTGTTCCAATAATCCTATCCAGTGGTTGGTCAGATAATGCTTCTCCCTCAGATCTTCCCACACATACTTTAAACATACAGACATGTAGACTGGAGCTAATTGAAAAATTTTCCTTGAAACTGGTTTTCAACAGAAAATTGGGGCTTCACTAAATGAATTTTTGTGCAGAAGTACTTTCTTCTAGGGTTTTCTTTCTCCTCGTGTGGGCCTGGTTCCCAAGCCAAATGACTTCTTCAAATGGTCTCCTAGGTTGCATTATCTCCCCTTATTATGTGGAGACTATGGTGCATCATGCAAGACATCCTTTGACCAGAGAGACTAGTTGGTAGAGAAAAATGTGAGAGTGCAGAACCCGAACTACAACTCGTGAGGCAGTGCTATGACATTTCCAAGTTGAACAATTTTAGTATTCAGCCAATACATTTCAGGGTTCTTTTTTGTTTCTGTTTCATTTTTCTGAGAAATCAATTTTCCGTGAAGAAAAAATACCATTTATCTACTAGCTCTGTCTACTAGAGAAACCCATCCTTTTCACATGACACAGTCATTTCTCCTTTTTTGTAAAAGAACAATGCAGTCCTCCAACCTGGAATGAGAGAGAGCAATTCCTCTTTGTTCCCAGCCACCCAAGGTTCTTACTTCTCATGTAAACATTTAACGTACATAGACTAGGCTCTTGAGGAGACCCATCAAGGGTAGCAATATACTGCATTCCTTTCTCTTATACATCGTTTAATGAATCAGCTTGCATTCTTTCTGCCACTTGATAGACAATGAACTGTAAATTACCATTCTAGGTACCTACAATTATATAAGAGAGGAGAGATGGATATTTGCCTGTTTTAATAAACTATGAGGAACATGCAGTGTTGCATGGAAAGAATTTTAAAGGGGGAATACTACTCTGAAGACCTATAATGGATCTTGGCAGAGTTGAAAATGCAATGCTGTAAGACTTCTGAAAAAATAGGTTAAGATTGGGAAGAGGAGAGGTTTGAGCAATTTGAATTGACTTCTTTCTTATGGAGAACAGATAAGCAGCTTAGGGGATCATGTTGTTTACTAAGAAAATGTGCCGCTGTGTCAAACTGATATTTCATTGCTTTTCCCATGAATTGACTGGAGGTATGTGTGTGAGAGTGAGGGAGAGAAGTTATTTTTACGCTACAGGATATCCCAGGTAAGCTTGACAGCTTGTTAGTGAGGAGTTCCTGCCTGAGGGCTGCTTGTAGACACATCTCATTGTACTAAACATCAACAAAATATTTGCACAGGTACAAAGCAATGAGCCAAATTCATCCCTGGGATAAATGGGATAGCACAAAGACTGAATTTCACTCTTCACATTGAGTAAATTATTTGTATCATCTGGAGTACATATGTGTATGACACATGAACAAAGCACTCTGTTCTTACTCTCTGCTAAGAAATCACAATGGCAGGTGACAGTCATATTGCAGTAAACAGAATAAGCAAAACCATACTTCTAGATGTTAACTTGCTGAGACTAGAATGAGTTCTGAAGATTTTGGGTCTGATTCAAGGACCAGGGGAACCAATGGACTCCTACTGACTTCAGGAGACATTTGATCAGCCCCGTGATTTTTCTGTCACTCTCATCATAAAAGATGCTATTTTAAATCCATGGGGGCAAAGAGATGACATGGCCAGCATCCTAAAAAACAAAATATTTTGGTTTTGCTTTGATGTTTTCACAAAGTATAACTGGAGTAAAAATAATGATTTTTTCATTACAATTATGACTCTTTACTTTGAGTAAAAGTGCCAACAGAAGCTCAAAAATTGAGACTTAAAAAAAAAAGAAAAACTTCTGGCCTGACTTTCAGAATTGGCATTCCCACATGATATCCCTCAAATAGGAAGATACCCAGTTTGATTGCACAAATGTATAGCTTTGCGTTTTCCACATCACTGTGAAAGTCAGGCTCAGTGGCTTCATGTTTCTAGATGGTGACAAGTGCTGCTTTCTGTGTGAGGGCTTTTGGAAAGCTGTGCTGAGGGAAAATGGGTGTGACTTTTTAAAATGTACGCTGAGATGATGATCTCCATGTGTGATCTCAATTTTCAAATGTTTTTCTCACTCAGCCAAGATGATCACTAAGACCTAGTTTGGTGGTGTCTGTAAAAAGTGTATAGCCTCATTCCACTTCCTAACACATAGGATACCCACTTCACAACCCACCATGATCTGTGGTGTTTTGATTGTAAATTCTTTGGATGGTCTTCAGGGCAAGAACTGCGTACATGTGTTTACACAGTACCAAGAATCCCTAATCCAGATTAAGGCCTGTGTGCGCTACTGGAATATGCATTCTAATTAATAACTGACACTGCTCTGAGCAGCTGTAGACCTGATGCCAAGGACATGGCGCTAGATCTTTGAGAAGATATCTTGCAGCTTCAGGTCCCTTGGATAGACAAAAGACTTAATTACTCTTATCCTTAGAAATGTACTGTTAATATGGGACTTCACGTGTGTGTCACTGCTGGGTAATGAATGTTTCAAGAACTGGGAAGGGTTGAAATGAATTTTCCTTTAAGAAAACATTGTTTTGTTATACTAGGAGCTCTGGCTCCTGTCTTCTGGAACCTTTTCATAAGTCCTTCTTGTGGTGTCCCCAGGCACATGGTACAATCACAAAAGGAAGCTGCACATGGTGTAGAAGGTAGCAAGCCACACGTACTTTTATATTTTGTTTAAACACACACACACATTCTGTGGTCTGCACTGAATCCATGTTGGTTTCTGAGTGAAAATGAATATGTTGGTTGAGTTCTGTGGCTTAGAAATGCAACAACCTATTGAGGTTAAGCCATCTCAGTTTCGCTGGGAGCTGCTGGCAGAGAGTTAGCTTTCGGGACTCATGACTCTATCATGTTTGTCCAAAATAGATCTAACTACTTTACCAGGGCATTATGTAGTCCATTAATTTTCTGAAGTGTCTGGATAGGCAGGGTGACTTGAAGTAGATTGTTACAGAATGGAATATTTAATATTGTCAAGTCTCTTTGTAGCTGAAGTGTTAATTGTTTGTTATTTCTACTATTGTAGCACATAGGATCAGAATACCAGTGTGCTAGGCTCTGTACAACCAGAGCAAAAAGACAGTCCTTAAGTTGCTGGATTTTTCCATTATATCTGTGTGGTTTATGCTTTGTCAGAAACACCCATGCATTAAGTATAAATCAAAATAAAGTAGTAGTGTTACTAATTTTATTATCTAAATGACTCCCTGCATTTTGTGTCATACCCAAAACAAGCCTTAAGGGAAGTTAATTTGGTGAATCATAAACCCACTATAAAAAACATGCCAAGAACCAAAAGTTTACAAAACAGACTATCAAAAATCATTGATAAATCTGAATAAACCATAAACATTTTAGCATGTTCTAACTAATCTAAGAGGGTAACTTAGGGTATGTTGAAGTATTTTAAAAAAAACCCCACAATAACAGCCTCTCATTTTGAAAAAAAAATAAAATATTTTGATTGGTGACAAGAAGTGACCCTTGGGTCATTTCCCCTCCACCTCTTTGTGCATTTTTAATGGTCCTCCCACTGACCCTATTTTCAGCACGTTACCTGCTGAGTTTATTCTGACTATCTTAACATGAAGAGAGTAGTTAATCCAGTGAAAGATGTTCAGAAATTAGGTGGGTTTAGTTTCATGTCCTTTCTTGGGTGGGAAGCTACTTATAGCATTGAAAGACTGACATGTACATGAAAAAACATCCCAGGGTTACGCTTATTTTGAACTAGATCTGACCCCAACTACAAATCCCTAATTGACTAGTTTAGCTGCTAGTGTATCAGTATCCCCTATGCTGGTAATGTGGCTACTAAAATCATATGCTGAATTTAAGTCCTCATAAATGTTATTTATATGTAACTCATAAAAGCTCACTCAATATAGTCAATGCATTTTTTGAAAACGTAAAACATTTTTCTCATATCTTAGATTTGTAGAGTAAAAGCAAAAAAGTTTTCTTATCTTTTTTAAAGGTTTCCACCTAGTGGTCAACTATTATGAGCAAGACAGACATCTTCAACAGCATGCCAGTAGAGAGGAAACACAAATCCTGCAAACTTAAAATTGGTACTGATCCTTACATACATTGGAAGTAATCCTGGGTTGCAATAAAATTTGCAACATGGTTATGATTATCGGGAGAGAAGTCACTAAATGCAATGTTAATTTCCTATCTACATATAAATATTTCAGAAGTCCTACAAGACATTTTTACATCTGGGACAATTTAGAGTCCTGATCACATGAAAGGTGGTAAGAAAACACTCCATTAGTGTTCCATCTCTTGGCTCTAAAGTTTAGCATAGAGGAAGTAATTGTTTCCATTTTCATTATGAATCAGTTTATTGCTGATGGACAACTCACAGTAACAGTTAACCCCCAACTTGTGCAGAGTGTGTGACTGTAAACATATTAATCAGTCTTGAATACACAGCAGGACTAAATGAAAAATACTGGGCTGAAGGACATTGTGTATAGTATTGTGATATTAGTACACAGGACTTTGTCCCCATCACAATCTGTAATATGTCTGAAAAAACATCCTCTCAGCATACAGTGTATTACTTCACTCCATTGTGTTTTCTCAGCTAATCATGGTTCAGTATCTATACATGCCTGTTGCCCATACAAGTTTTCATATTGTTTATGCAGACAAGAATTAGTAACAAGCACCTATAGGGCCATGGGAGGGCCAGTTTATTGAATTATGTTATACACCTTCAAAAGAATTTGTTACCATCATGGAATAACATGTTTAGAGGGAACAGTGTGGCCAGCTGCACAGTGATCCCACAGTGCAATAGTGGTCTATGAAACCTAGGCTAACATGGCTACCCCTTTGGAACTTATTTCCTAGTAACTGCAGTTGCCTCCTGTAGACACTGTGAGTGCTACAGCATTGTCAGGATAAGCAATACTATATTACCAGCACTGGCCCAGTTCTTAACCTGTTTGCACATAGGCACAGTAACACCCTCTTAAAACGTTGCTTAACTGAGTTCTCTACAGATCTCATCACACAGCTCTTGGTGATTCTTTGACAGAAGGAAAACTATACCTCTGTATAGTTACTTGTTTAATTCCAAAGTCTTTTTTAATATTGCAGTTCATTTAAGGGCCATGAAGAAGCTAGTTGTCCTGGGCAGAGCGAGACACAGAAAGGATTAGAGGATTTGGCAAACTGTACTAGATGGCTATGTCAGCATGCAACGTTCCCAAATCCCCTGTACTGGGTATCAGCATTTATTTGCCTCAAGATCATCAGCAGCTGGAGTTCAAGCAGAAGTCTCATATCCTACATTTCCCTGTTAAATGGCTGCTATGCTGCTGACTCTTGTTTCAAAACACAATGGATTGCACACTCTCTTACAGGTTTAAGCAGAGTCATCAGCTCTCTCAGGTAATGTATTCTTTTGGGTGTCATTGAGGGCACTCGTTAGAAATACCTGGATCTGTGTTATACTGATGAAATAGGTTTGGATTATATGTGAGAAAGGTAAAGCCTGTACCTGCCTGATATGATCAATGTGATGCATTTGAACCTGTTCCTATACTGTGAATAACTATATAAATATGACTCTAGGCTTTGTACAAGTGTGAGAGTTTAGGGCACAGGAGAGTAAATTCTACCTGACATGAAGGTTCAGTCTTGAACCAAATGGACAAAGAAGGTCTCTCTGTGCATCCTAGAAATTTTGAAACAGTATCTTTATGTCAAAGAATGCATGATACACTAAGCAAACATGCATTTATTTTGCTTGGTAGAGTAGCTGTGTCCTGTTGAGGGATAAAAGTCAGGAATCTACCATAAGTCACATATCCACCCAATTTAGACTTTATCCGTTTTTGTCTTTATACAATTTCAGACAGAATTATTGTCATTTACAGTGTCTGGGTATACACTTATGTCAGGACAATAACAATTAAGTCAAGATGAGCTCAAATTACCACCTTCTAGAATAAGGAGAAGTTCCTCCTCTTTCCTTGATCTGGTATTTATCTAGTTTGAGCACATGTTCACTTTGGTTTTGTATACATTTCTACATATTATTTACTCTTTATCCAGTCAGCTTTTAGCATATTAACCTTTTGGATGTAGGTAGTCTATATATCATGCCCGTGCAAGTTTTCTTTACCCAATTTCTGTGTTTTACCTGCTGGTTTTGCAGTGTCTGGGTCATCTGACTTTGTCACCGCTGTACTAAGTATTCCCAGGAAAATGGGGGTGAGAGGTATTAAGCACTAAACATTTTGTATCTTTGATTTACATCTTTCAGTACAATGTTAGCTTCCTTTTGCCAGCAGCAGCATTTTTTTAAGCAGATTAGCATTTCTGTGTAAAAGAATTGGGAAAACCAAACTTCTTCCAGCAAGGGCTTGGTTTAAGCGTTACCTCAGTCCTCATCTGTATTCATGCAGCATTCATACTTACAAACATGAAAATATAGCTATCAAAGTTCTTCCTCTCTCCATTAACAATTCTTCATCTTGTACTTCCATGTCATAAGTCATTGTATGTTGTTCTGTGCTACCCTTAATATATTTAAAAGGTGCAAGAGAATTATGAAAATGGGGGGTTTTTAATGTCAGCATGTATTTTTAAGCACTGATTATTCTGTCCATTATTTTGTGAATCATTGTGAATATATTTTATTAGAAATTTTCCTGTGAATGAATTTTGAGTGATCTTACAGTTTTAGGATCTTGATATTTAGTTGCTTGTCATAGTACCCCAGCAATCCTACCATTTGCGGCTTTACTAATGGGGTAACTGGAGAATCAAACCACCTTCAGAAAAAGTTGTCTTCAGTGAGACCCCAAGTATTTATGAGAGAAGCAGGCTTTCCTATGAGCAGCTGTAAAACTGCCACAGGGCATAAACAATGTTCAAAATGCATTCAGACAGAGCTGGTCATGAATTATAAATGCGCTTTGTGACTGTTCCTGAGTAAGTTGGCCACTGGGGTTAATTGACATATAGTCAGGCATTTATGACCTGATGGAAATGTGAATCCTGGCTTACTTTGTGGTCCTGCAGCCCCAAAGACTTACCAAAAGCAGCAGAAAGCAATTACAGACTGAAAGATTTGAAGGAGAAGGAAAAAAGACTGAGAGATCTGCTTTCAAAGTTTGTTTTTATTGCATTAATCCATACAACTATTTCTTTAAAAAAAAAAAAAAAAAAAAAAGTACCTGTGGAAAAGGCAATCGCACTCACTGCTTTTCACATTCCTGTTACAGCATTAACATCGCATAGTGCTAATTTCTGTTCAATGCTCAGTAAATTAATTATAGAAAGAGAGAATTGCAAAGCTTATCCCCCCCCCCCAATAAATAAAATGAGTAAATGTATTGCCACCGCTGATAACTTTACTTCTGTGAATCACAAAAACCACTGCTTAATTTTATGCACAGCAGGAAAGCTGCTAGCAGTTTGGAGGTTGATTATAGAAAACATGATGCAGAAAAGAGAAAAGAGATTTACTGGCAATATATAATGATTCTAAGGACGCATAACCCTCCTCTGTTAATGACCTGCGGTTGCTGCATGGTCATTGGGGCTACATGGGACAACTTGTAGTTAATGTGAGCTAACATTGTGCTGCATCTGGCAAACAGTAGCTAAATCCTGCTGCAGATTTAATCCGGTAGCACGTTCTCCTACATTTATCTGTCTATACGCACCCTGTACAGAGATTAGAGGAGGAGTGGAAGGCACCACAGCTCTCCTTCCTCCTGCTAAATGCATAATGGAGTTTTACCTTCTCTGCCTGGCTTAGGGGAGTAGCCCTTCTCAATGGCTCTCCTTACTCGATGGCAGATGGGGTGAGAGCTCTTTCCTGCTTTAATCTATTTTAACCTGCGTACTGCGTCAAATGATTTCCAAAGTGGGCAACTCATGCTCTCTGGGGAAACATTCTAACAAGATGGAAAAAGAAGTGTTGTCTTGGGAAGGCTGCCAAGAGCTGTACAAAGCTGGTCTCAGTTGCAAGTTGTTCCCTGCTTACAGTACCTTATGCTAACATCATTTTAATTTACTTAAACATATCTTGTTATGCCCAGTAACATGCCCATGATAAGCATAACCCTGTAGAAAGCACTGATTGTAACTATGGGGTAAGTCAGTGGCTACACTCTTTCGTATGTTACATGTGAGCCCTAATAGTGAGTTCATAGATCGGCATTCTGTAAAACTGTCATTAAGTATGTTAAATGCACATACAAAGGGGGGTGGATCCTCTGCCCCTCAACATGCCCTCCATGCTGGAGAGTTAATGAGTGTAGAACTACAGAGCCAGTAACTCTAGAGCCTGCAGGTACAAGGTGCAGAGAAGGCTGCAGGATAGAGCAGAGACTCTTGAACAGTCCCTGGGGAGAAGGATGCACCTCCTCCCCCAGCTCCAGGGGAGGCTCCTCTGTTGCTGAACAGCTCCGAAAATTTCCAGGTCTGCCTTCCCCCTCCTTCATGGGTGAAGGAGCAGGACCATGACAACAGGCTTGCAGAAGTCTCCTTCCATGACCACAGGGCCAGCTGGGAGATAGGTGTGGGCAGGCTGTACTTGTTAGCTTTCATAGATGGGTTTTTTAAATTGATTCATTGGATTTTTTTCATTGATTTCTGTAAATCAGGTGAAACTGACATTCACCAGTGCCTAATGTTTAAACTGAATCCTGCAAGTGTATGTAGATGGAATTCAGCTACTTGATTGATACTTAAGTAACCTTCTGGTGGGCTAGAATTCATTAATTGGCCTTTGTCAGTACTTCAAAAAACAACCTCCCCCCCCCCCCAAGAAAAGCAGCTGGAGACCCAGGATTCAGTCTGTAAGGGACTCACAGCAAAGGCTGTTCAGTTTTCCTACCCACATCACAATAACACCTAAAACCAAACATAATGAACTTTATTAACTAACAACATGATGAACCTCTAAGAAAAAAACCAAATGAATTTAAACAGAACAGTCCCCCCAGAAAGACAGTGAGAAAGAAACCCAAGAGTCCCACAGTTCAGGTCTAGTTCACCCAAATCATAGTTACTGTCTCTGTTGAAGTCCAAAGGCTTGTATTGCAAGAAGCAGCAGTCCTCTTCTTTGGTTGCAAAGATCTTAGGCAGAAATCCATGCAGGTTGTTCTTTCTCTTCTGGAACCAGAACCATCCAGTCAGTTTACTGGTTAACCAGCAATCAGTCACTTACGCATATGAGAAAATGCTGCTGCAAAATGTTCCACAGCAGGGGGAGAGAACATCTTGCTGTCCACTCCTGGCTCTCCTTCTCCCAGTCACACGCTGAGCAGTGAGCTCATGTGCTCTTACAATTTCAACTGTGTGTGGCTGCTGGCTGCTCTCACAGCATCTGACCATAGCAGCAGTAGAAAACCTTGTGGAGAATGCTCAGAGCAACCACCCATTTAATTTCCAGAAGCCTCTGGACCTGGTCAGCCACATCTATCCAGCAACAATACCCAGCCTCAAGAGATCCCTAAAAGAGAGAGCTCCTTTAGGCATATGGGTGACTATCAGCAGCTAGCTGATTTGGGTATGGTCTGCCATCAGACTTCAGGGTTGTCTCTAATCTTTCTTACTATCCCACCCAATTTGCCCTCCATTCAGGTGGGGCAATTTCTTCTGGGAAATCTACCTGATCAACTGTTTCAAAGTAAGGTAGTGAGCGCTAGGTAGTAGCCTCCTCTTCGTAACAATGTGCCCAGCGAGGTTGCAGGAAGAAGCATGTTTAGTATGTAACTAGTGGCAGCAGACAACAATCTTTGTTGTCAGATGATTGTTCCATTAATGGTTGTGCAAAGCTTTGAAGAGGCAAAGTGTCATATCCCTGCTAACTATCATTATATTATTCAGTTCCCAGCAGATTATAGAGTAGGTTCATTGTGATGGTATTTCCTCCTTGGAATTTAGTTTTAACATAGTTGCAAATGGGAATGTGCACAGGGCTGTCTCACTGTGACAAGTTAAATGAGTGAGATTTCAAAAGATTAGAAGCAAGATTTTTAAATGTCTCATTGAAGCTCATTGCAAAACGTTTCATCATGAGAGTGAGATACTTGAACAACTGTCTGAAAATTAATCTCAGAGAAGTCTTCTCTCACTCCAAAAGAGTGACAGCTAGCTGTGGCACAAAGGTTAGCAACAGTGTGTTAGGATCCGAAATGTAGATTCAAATGCATGTGAATTTTACATTCTCATCACAGCAGCTCCTTGTCAAGTGTAAAAAATCAAAAAACAAAACATGCACAAAAAAACCCCCAAACAAACAAAATCAGTTGTTGATAATGGAGTTTGGCCTGAGATGAGATGTCTCTATTCAGATTCAGAGTTCCAGAAGGTAACAAATATATTGTTGTGGTTTATTTATAAACCTCAGGAGTTCTGTTTACCACTTTCCTCCTAAGGGTTTTGTTCTTGTGCTCAGATGCTTTTGAGCTGCTTGACAGCCCAGTCTGACATCTGTTAGGAAAGCCAGCTAGGTACCTATGACTTTGCAAGGTGAGTCCAAGTCTATTTAGGGCAGAGGAGCCAAACACAAATAGATTTTGGTATATATATTTTTCTCCAACAGCTTTGATAGAAACAGGTTTTCATGTGTGTATGTCTTTAAAAATCAGAACTCAAGGAACTAACTTGTGTCCTTACTGGTATTTATGTGTGCTGACTGATTTGAATGGGCATAACAGGGGGACATGTTCACTTTGATTTTGTTGGGGTTCCCCCCATGCATAATTTTAGGTTATCTCATGCAAAAAGCCAGAGATCTACCCCACTTCACAGTAGGGTTGGTTAAAATACATTAAGGTGCTTTTTTTGATGGTGTCAGGGTCCAAGTGGACAGTTAGTGTTTGGCAGACATCCTGTTTCTGCAAACAAAGTGTTCATAAATGCAAACATTAAGGTTAGATCTGAAGAAGTGATGGTAGTGTCCTCAAGTGTAAAACTAAGCTTAGATTTTCAAAGCTCGCTAACTTCTGTGTCACTCAAACTGATGTGTGGTCACTAGTCAGAGCTGATTTCCATCCCCACACATTGCTATGCGTGTAATACAGCTGTATGTGCTCCTGAAAGCAAAGCTCATGATCCATCTCCTGCTGTAAGTACTTGAAGGATGTGACCTGAGGTGGTATAATCTAAGGGCTACAGAAGTAGCTCAGAAGTCAGGACTGTTAAGTTCTGTTACTAGCTTTGCTCTTGACTTGCTGAGTGACTTTGAATCACAAATTCCTCATCTCATTTGAAAGGGCAGCCGTGTTAGTCTAGTTCAGTAAAACAAACAAGGAGTCCCATGGCACTTAGACTAACAAATGTATTTATTGCATGAGCTTTTGTGGGAGAAAATCCCACTTCATCAGATGCCCTGAACATGGGGGAACTTACAGAATGGAAGGAAATAAATGCAGGGAAGCGTAAGTCATGGGATCATGTCACACTGCAACAGCAAATCAAAGCAGTTGTAAAGATTCAAATACTGGGGAACAAAGAGCCCCATGGGATTTTCTCCCATGAAAGCTCATGCAATAAATACATTTGTTAGTCTAAGTGCCACAGGACTCCTTTACCCATCTCTTAATTGAGTATAATAATACAAGATTATGCTGTGTGAGGCTTAATTGACATTTGTGAAGTACCTTGAGTCCACGAATACAGAAACTGGATGAACTGGGAGGAAAAAATGCAATTTTTTTTTGCAAATTCTGAATAATTTTTTAATTTGGCCACCCCTAAACCCTGTTTGGTTTTTGAGGTGGTATTTGCACTCCATTATCCACATTCATGAAAAAATATGAAGGAATAGCAATACTTCACAAGTGAAATTCAACCCTACACAAAGAGCCTATGGAAAAGTTGTCTGCAAGATGAGTTCCCTGTTGAGGTGAATTCAGTTAGGAGAGAGGCAGGATTATCTAGTGGTTAGGACACTGTTCCAGTCTTGGAGACCTTAGCTTCAGTTGACAGCTGTGTACTTTTGGTGAGACTTTGGACAAACCATTTAGTCCAGCCTCTGAAATTAGGATAATAGTTCTTTTCCTCGCAGAAAGTTGTGAGGATTAATCCATTAAATGCTGTGTGGCTCAGCTGATGCAGTAGAGGAAGACAGACTAAACACCAGTGGAAATATTCGATTGCAAATAAATTAGCTAGTAAAAATCCTAAGTTATCTATGGACAGTCTAAAACAGAGAAAGTTAGGGAAACTGTGTTACAGATAATTCACCTACCTTCACTGAACTCTGCATTGATACCAGCAGTAGAACTATTTGTCTTAGGTAACACGCATTGAGAGTAAAGCAGCTCTCTTGTTCAGGTTTGAAGAGAAGGGGTGTGTGTGTGTGTGTGTGTGTGTGTGTGTGAAAGGGGGGGAGAGATCAAGAAAGAAAAAGTAGTTAAGCTGCATTGGATATTATGCATACTTTCCCAATTAATTTGTCTTTTTTCTAATACTGTCTGTCTGATCTGGTATCTGACTTATTTAACACTGCAGGCCTGAGTTAATAATGTCTTTAGGGAATTGGCTACTGTACTGATGTTAAGCTATCTTATTTGGAGGAGCAAATGGGACAAGATATCTGTTTATACTTTGGGACCTTGGTAATAAGTTGCAGTAGACCACATTCCCACTGTTAACCTTAATAGGATTAGTTTTGGTATTATCAAAAGAGCAATTAACACCTGCAGATATGATCACAGATGGTATCAGAAAAAAACCCGGTTTTACACTGAAACTTAGTTCAGACTTTCATATCTGAAACATCAGTACAAAATTGGCTACACAGCAGAGCCATGACCTGCTATTTATATTTCTAGCTGCAACTTGTTGTCATGATAAAACAATGCAATTACTGTGAATAATAGTTTCATTACAGCTCAACTTGTGAATGTGCATATGCTGACTATGCGCTGAATGCAAGAAGTCCCCTTCTCGCTCAGTCTGTGAAAAGAACAGCACCCAGCTTTTGTTCTTATTTACTTTGGTGACTGGTGAAAAGGATGCTGCATTGAGGCAAGCTGCGAGAGTATGGTGCAAATTTTGGAGAGCAAAACACTGACTGAAGGTTGGTGTGAGAACTCATTTAATAACTCAGTCTGAGGTCTGTACACACCTTTAGGGCTGGATCTCATTAAATGTGCAGCCAGCTGAGGATTGCTCTTGTGTAGCAGAATCATCAAGTGGTTTGGAGTTGGCATTAGGCATCCTCCTCCTGCAGAGGACATGCTTCTACTGAAGTTGGCAGGTGTGACTGCAGCACCTGTAGATGCACCCCATCCACTTTTGATGGAGCTAGATCAAAGCCAAGTTGAGTAACAGTAGTAGTCATCACCTATCTTCCCCATTATAGCCTCCTGGGTACAAATTTGAGTGGCTGGTTCCAGTGCAGTGCCAGGTTGTTGAAGCTTCCTTTGATCTTACTAGATTAAGGCTACTTTGGGTATGTCTACATGCAGCAGTCACGACGTCAGATCACGTTGAGGACAGATCCACAGTCCTTGGCTGATGAGGCATGTCAGGGAAAGGGCGAGAGTTCTGTGTTTAGATCCCATTGTGCTAGGTGCTCTGCAAAGACCCATTACATGACCCCTCCTGTTCCCAAAGAACTTAAAGTGAAAGGAATGTGGGGTTTCTGAAGATCTAAATGTGAACTTTGTGCAGAATGTCAGAGCAGTGGCTGTGCAAATTCAGATGTCCTCTATACATCTACAGAACAGGTAGAGAACAGGTAGCAGCAGTACAGGATTCTTCACATGCTTTTGTGCATTATTACAGATTTATGCCCAACTCTGTGTGAGCAGTGCTGCTACTCAATGTGAGAAAACAGTACAGAAATGAGTTCTTAAAGCTCACCTTTAGGTCTTGTCTATGCTGGAAAACATTTGCTGGAGATGCAGCTTCTACTGGCAAAAGAGTTCTTTTGCTAGTATATAGTTTATACTGGTTCACTGGAATGGGGTTAAAAAAGGCTTTATCAGCAAAAGGTCTTTCTCACAGGTATAACTGCATTTACGCTAGTGCTTTTTGCTAATGTAATTCTTTTGGCTTGTGCGTGTGATTTCCCCCACCCCATGTACACACTATTAACTAGCATAGGTTTGCTTGCTAAACTTTTTAGCGTAAACTACTAGACCACAGGAGGACATGGACATGCAGACTTTGTGGATTTCAACAAAGACATCAGTCAGAAGCTATTCTTTCCCCCCTGATGTTGACATTTCTCTACTGTGAATTGGATTAAGCCCATCAAGCTGATTCACAAAAAACATAAAAGGAGGTCACTGCTGACACTAAAGCCTGATCCAAACAGAAAGATATGAAAGGGAAAAGCCCTGTATATTTTTAGGAGTCCCCTGAGACTCTTTCCCCTGGAGTGAGACTGGTTTAGGATGTTATCCCCCTGCTTTACCTGTGGGATTGGATTAAAAAAAAATATACAACTATACATTGGTAATGATCCATAGAGTCAAGTAACTAAAACTAAAATGCTTGAAACTTCACTTTATTGGTGTTAGGGCATCACTCATTTAAAATAGGTGTTCTGGGTATTTATTATGATACTTATAAATAGTTATTGAATGACCTAGACTAAAACCAAGTTTATTTTTCAGGTCATCTTTGACTGTTGAACCTAGAGCACTAAAAATAGTCTGCACAGGGAGCTAGGGATTCAGATATACAAAGTAATTATCAGTTTGCAGGGAACTAAGCAGTTCAAAAGAAATATTCTTTCCAAGCTTTCTAATTCAGTATGTTGCCGATAGGTAAAGAAAAGAATAAGCTTAGAATAGTGGATATAACATTAAATATTTGCCTGATAATCAACTCTGCAGAGAATTTCTCAGCTATTTGTAAATCAAATTTGTTCTGCTCAAAGAGTCAAAAAGCAGTTTTGCTGTAGTTCCACACAAACCATGTTTTATTTCATTGAGTGCTGCAGTTTGTATGTTCTGGCATGGAGTACCAATCCTTTCATTTCTCTAGAGATGCTCTGACACAGATTTCCCTTCCTTTCTAGCCAAGATTAAAGAAGTCCATCTGTAGAATATTCCTGACTCTGCTAAGTAGGAGGGAATCATTCACCGAAGCTTTGAATCTCAGTCCATCCAACCATCTTCATACATGAAGCGTAGCTTGTGAAACAGTCAGTAAAACTTACAAGCTCTTCCTCATGTAATGTTCCATCCATTCGCTTCCTTACACATTCCTTCCTTCCAACATCCCTCAGCCCTTTCTGAATTATTACCCAAATATAAAATCTCAGCCTTTGAAGAGAGGTGGTGGGGATGGACTACCTTTCCTGGGGAAAAGCAGTGTACACAGCAGCAAATTCTTCTCCTCTTTCTTTACACAAGGCACAAATGAGACTTTTCTCATTTATCTCCAGGTCAAGGGAAGACAACTGGGAGTGGATAAGAACTTAAAAGTGGGGCATTTAAGGAGCTACACCAGCCTGTGATTAATTTGTTTGCTCTCTCTGATTAAGAGGTGAGCAAAGGCCACAGACCTATCTATTTAATGACAAAATTTTCAGGGACAAATAGGAAACTGTTTAATCCCTCTCTTATATGATAGATATCGGCTGCTAATCCAGGCTGATAATTACTGGTTAATGCCTTGGCTGTAGAGGGTTCTGAAGTCGGTGTATGTGGAGCAATCTATTTCCAATGTACAGGAAGCATAAAACTTGAGGATGTCTTATCTTTACATTGCCAGTCATCTTGTCTCTAATGTAAATAGCTCAATTGAAATGAAATGCAATAGGAAAACTGGTTGCAATTATGACCTGGCCATGCATAGACAGTTGCCCACAAACAGTCCCATCTGTTGGTGTTACTAATTGTCTTTTAAACAATAGAGAAACTGGAAAGGTATGTGCTATGGTCTCTTTTCCCAGTGGAAGACATAGACTTTACTTAAAAAGTGATTGCTCATTGACTGTGATAAAAGCTGTTAGATAGTGTGTTACTATATGAACATCAAATAGCTCCTAGGTAGAGCCCTTTGTGCAGATTATATAATGTCACTAGTCAAACTGCTGTATCATGTAACTGAATTAAGTTTAAATAGGCACGCCTACCTGAACATAAAATGAGCCAGTCCCATTATGTGGCCCCTGTCTATGGTGGAGCAAAGACAGCCTTTCCCATCAGCATCACCCTTCCTCGCAGCCCTAACTGGAGATGGCCAGAAGTCTGGAGAAGAGTTTAAAGTAAACTTGCCAGGGGTAGCTTAAAACTAAACATGTAAGAGTGAGCACCAGCTCATGAAAGAGGTCTGCTGGAATGGCTGGAGCAAGATCTTTAACAGTCAATACTTGCGTTTGTGTGTGAAGTTGTGTTACACCAGGGAGCCCTGACATGCTGTTCCTTGCCTGTTTTTCTTTTTACTCTGGTTCGTGAGCTGTAGCAGGATCTGCAGGCCCTCTGCACTGCAGCCTGTCAGCCTTAGTGCATGCAGTACATGGCATTGTATGCATAGCAAGTTGATTCTGTATCTTTGGGATTGCCATGCTACCCTAATGATAAAACAGCTCCTGGTGCTGCAAGCTGAGTGTATTTTTCCCTTCAGTTCCCCTTCACAGGTGCCAAGGTGTTCTGGTCTGTGTCCTTTGCTCTCTGAAGGTTTGACCAGCATTAACTTTAGGGCTGGAATAGTGTTCACTTGTGTGCTTCTGTGATACCTGACAGCAGTTGTCTATGCAGTCTCCTATGGCCCTGGCTGTGTGACTTGTTATTTGTACCTTATGGGTTTGTTTATAATGCAACTTGGGACCATCCCTGTGACTCTTCCTCCTTCTGTGTGCTGACTGATAGACTGTGGTAATGTTAAACTATGTGGTATCTAGTTTAGAGTGCTACCACTCTGTACTGGATGTTGCCCCACTGTTTCTTTTACTCTTTGGTCTGGAAAATAATCAGGATTAACAGAATCCTTTTATTTGTTTCTTAATGTGAAGATTTCTATCAATACTTTAATATTAGTCCTGATTATTTTTTCAATTAAATTTTTAATAAATGTTCAGTTCCACAGAAATATTCCAGGGGACTCCCTTCATTGCAGTGGGACCAGTCAAACCACACCCCTGCAGGTATAAGGTGCAAGAAAGTCTGTGGTCCTGGTGGGGCAAAGCAGACACCTATGGCTAGGCCTGTGAGGAGAAAAATGAGTCCCCCTGGGCATGGAGTTCACTATCCCACTACTGAACAGCCCCTTCCTTTCCAGTCAGTCAGTGAGCAGTGCCATGACAGCTGGGAAGCAGAGGGTTCCCTTCATGGGCCCTGCAGAGCCAGTGACACTGGATCCTTGAAGGTGTAAGCGTGGGGAAACTGTGCTTGTCAGATACTATTAAAAGGTTTTCATCAGTTTCACTGCTGGTTGCAATAAACTTTTACAAACAAACAAAAAAAAAGAGTTTAGTACTAACAGTCTAGAAAGAAGGTTTCCCCACTGTTAGCACTAGTGGGTCTGCAGGTTTTACAGATTTGGTTGAACTACATTCTGGCTTCTGTCTGCACTTCTCAGACACGTTTTATATGTATTGTGAGCTGCCTGAGTGCATTATTTAAGCATTACTTCTCTTTTATTCTAGTATTTTTCAGGCCCCTTTACCTGTTCTATTGATATCCGAGTATCTTACAAGACTGGCTAGTTTCTGTCGTTCTTTCCTTCCTTCTGTCTTACTCTCTCTGGGAGGGGGCATTGAGTATAGAGTTTGATTGTTTCTATGCACTGTTTCTGTATATTATCAGAGACCAGGTCAAAGAAATTCATCTTTCACTTAGAGTTGAAGGTGATGAACTTTTTGGTGGTTCTTAGATTTCAGTGTGTTTGATTCACAGTACAGGCCTAGTTCCTAGGAAAGTTCTTGCTCCTACACAAAACTTTACCTTTGCCATGGATAGCTCCATTGTGCCAGAAGAGTGGAGCTTTCAATCATAGTGCTAGGATCTTGTATTTGAGGTGCTGTTCTTTGGGGGAACTAGTGTAAAGACTAGAAGACCACTTTTTATCAGACAAATTTTTATTGTACCATGTTGGCTAACAGCACCCTTGACTGAGTAAATTCTTTGCCCCTTGTTTTGGGTAAGAGACTTGCTAAGGCCAAGAGAGACTATCTTATTCAATGAAATATTAATTCCTTGGCTACTGACAGGTAATGCCCAATAGGGGATTCCAATGAAACCTTCATTTTGATTCTCTGTCTGGTGTACTTGAGTCTTCCACCTTCACACCATACAGAAAATGTTCTGTAATTAAAACTTAATTCATACCAAATTTTAAGCAGAGATGAAGTCTGAAAAAAAATGGCTAATGTAATATACATGTGCCCATGCACATGCACACTTGAGGATAAAATTATCTTGAAGTGTTCCCAAAGATTACATTAAAACTATTTTATGCTGCTATTTAGTTACATTGAGAGGTGTACATTTAGAACCATATATTCCCCATTTCTGTGCACAGCAACTCAGTCATCGCATAAGCAGGGATCATTCACCTACAGTAAAATGCACACATCATTCAGCCCTTATATTACCAGATGCTTTAGGGTTGGAGGCTAATAACTTAAGCAGACATTACAGCTAGCACTGAGGTTAAAATTCCTAGGCAGGAATATTTGTTGGGATTTAGGAAGTAAAGTGTAAGAGATTTATTTACATAGCTCTCTAGTATCCCTATATCCTTTCTGGGACTGCCCATTGCACTCTTGGCATTGACTGAAAATGCTTCAGTTAAAACACAATCTTCTGGTGATTCATTCATCTGGTGGGAAAGTCAGTAATGCTGTTTATGGAATCTCATTAAAAATAGACAAACAAGCCCTTGATCTTCTCTGAAGAATAGTGTATGTAATTACTAAAGGACACTGTCCAGATAAACCCACAAGCCTGATTTTCCACTGACCTCAGGAGAGTTACAATGTCATAAAGCCAGTAAGACAGAGAGGGGAGTAAGGGTATTTTGTGTTAGCTCAGTCTCTAGCACTGTGATTATCAATTTGTTTATCAATGTGGGCTGATAAGCAGCTTTCTCTGTGCTATGTGGGCTGCATCGTGCTATACCTGTATGGGCTTGATATCACATGGACTGCTGCTTATTCGGCTGCAGGGTAAGAATCACTGTTTAACACAATGAGGTCCAGATCTATTACCACCCACACACATCCTAGTGCAAATAATAAGAATAACATATATTTGAAAATCTTTCTCTTAATCATAGTTAAGTGTGGTGTTTATGCTATTTATTTCCTTTCAGTGTTTTACTCAGTCATTGAAATTGTCTTTTTCACTTTTTTTTTCACCCTCAGTTTCAACGTTGTTTCTAGTTAGAGTATTTTTCAGTTTTACTTTCCAAGTCTCAGGATCACATGCAACATTTTCCCAACTTACAAGACTTGAGGAAATATATAGCAAAGTATAGATTTTCACTGTTGTACTTCTGTATGTGAATGACTAGCTATGTCAATAGTGAAAATAAGTGCACAAATGTGTATAGTAACTGCTTGCAAAATGCTCTCAAGGCTATTGCTAGTTACAATTAAATCCCAAACTCTCCTCTTTATTGCAATATGTAAATAAATATATTAAAATGCTTATTTATTAGTCTTCAGAGGAAGTACAATTTACACTGTTCCTTTAAACCCATTGTAGTTTTATTTAAAATATCTAAATAAATTTTAAGGCAAATGTTTTAGTTTGCTTCTGAAAAAAATCATTTATAATAGATGTGTTTAGTAGAACACTTTCTGTGTACAAATAAGTTTTAAAAAGCTGCTAGAGATCTGGCACTATGGGCTTTCTAATATATTCATTTGTTGGTTAGGTAATATCACTTGCAGATTTAGCATTTGAGAGATTTCAGTGTGGGGATGGGTGACAGGAATCCTTGATAACAGATAAAAAGAAGCTTGAAAGAAATAAGAAAAAAAATATTGCTTGTATTTGGCCACAGGGTGATGATATTGCTCAACTTACTCATTTTATCAGGGTCACTTATATAAAGATGAAAAATGTTATGCAGTTGGGGTCTTAAAGAATAGGGTGTGGTGAAAAATAAAGATATTTTCTTCCGAGCATCAAATCAAACTAAATTTAAACCATATTTTCTATTTATAAATATTAATGTGATTCATAACTTTTTCCATCATTGTATTGGATTACTTTACTGTGCTTGGTCCCTAGCAAATATACAGTAGCATGCAGTAAACTTGCATGCACTTGTATCACTAGACAGGTACAAAGACACACAGGTTGATTACAGCTGGGAAACTTTGCTGTTGGTTAGGATCTCAATATTATAATTTGTAGACTCAAGTCTGTAATTTCTGTGGTACAATAGGAGCTAAAATTCAGCTTTATTTTTACTGTGGGGGTGTTAATTAGCTCTGCCATTCTCTTGAACAGATTATAAATATAAATTTTTAATAAATAATTTCATTGGTACCTTTTCAATTTTGCATTCTTGTGGTGAATGATTCACTTTTAAAATATTTTAATTTTATGTTTATTTAAAAAAGAAATTCTACTTATTTTAACATTTAAACGTTAGGCCTCTACTTTAGACTTTTTGCTGGAGGCCTCCGGGGATGACCTGACTAATGATGTCACACATGGCTGTAATTCATGCCTATAGCAGGCAAGGACAGCTGAAAAAGAGTCATGAGTACAAATTTATGCATCACCACAAGAAGAATTTAACTCTGAGACTTTCTGTAAACCAGATGAAAACAATATCAAGTTAATTTTTAGCAGTTTTAATTCTTATTGATTCTTATTCTCATTAATGCTAATCCAGAAACTCCAGAAGGTGTTTTTTTAAATTTAGCAATAAGAAGTGTACATCATCGTTTTCCTAATAACAACATTAAAGTTATAATTTTCAAGGTATTTAATTTCCATTTGGAGGATGCAGGTTGAAGGAAAGATGTGTTAATATCATAAACAATTCAGTACAGCTTTGCATCAGTTACATAATAACACTCTTTGATTTGCTGTCAATGTACATTTCCAGTTAGCTACTGTTCTCTGGCACGTCCTTTTTCTGTTCTAGAAATATTGAGTGTAGAGAGCATTTGAGAATAGTCTAATTTTATGAAAATATTATTAGGTAAACCAATGTAGTACCAGGAGAGAAAGAAGGACTTTAGTTTTTAAACCAGATCCTGTGAAAATATGTTCCTTTGAAAATACATGTTGTGTGGGTTTCACATATTTTGTACATTATCTACAGAATGCTAATACTAACGGCTATGTCTACATTTACAAGTTATTTCAAATTAAGGAGGCTTAATTCAAAATAACTTATTCCCTGGCCAATGAGTCATTTTATTGTATTGATTTAAGTGATTCCTTAATTCGAAGTAAGGAACCGCTAATTCAATATAATAAAACCTCCTTTTACTTCAAAGTAATTAGTTTGAATTAAGCCATTTTAAGATGTGGAATAGGCTTAATTCAGACTAATTTCCCTATTCTTTTGCCTGCCTTCCCCTGCTTCGAATTAGAGTCTAGTGAAGACTCTCTACTTGGAATTAATAAAGTCCACTTCATTTTGAATTAGAGTGTCTTTGTTGGACTCCTAATTAAAAACAATAACTTTGAGGTAGTGCTAATTCAAAATAACAACTTTGATTTAAATGTGAAGTAGTTATTTTGAATTAACTACTTTGAATTCATTTTGTATGTGTAGACATAGCCAACCTCTTCTAATTTTTTTTGGGAAGAGCTCAACTCCACTGAGGTTCATAAAATCACAACTTCAGCTTCTTAAATTTTCTCTCTTGGTCCCTTGATATAGCAAACTAACCCACAGTTTGAACTTCCAAGGGAGTTGTCATCATCTGGATCAAATGATATGTTAATGGCACCTGCATTCTCATTCCATTGCTGGAATGTCTCATTGCATTTCATTCCTCTACTAGGCTGCAAAGTATGCAGGTTCATTGTGCTAAATGACATCGAAATCAGCTTTTTTAAGTTGTTCTCATGATTGACTTCTGCTTAGAACACTCAAGTCTGTATGCTTCATAAACTGACTTCTTTCCAATCAGAAAATGCTGTCTTCCCCATTGCGCTGACCAGCACTATTAAAACCAAGAGCATGCTCCTGCAAACACTTAATGTTGGATGTAATGAATTCAGTGAGACTCTTCAAGGAAGTTGTCCTCAGCAATGAACTTTATCCTTGACTTGTGTTATGGTTTTGCAGGCTAAGCTTACCTGAATGAAACTGGGTGAAAATAATCCTAATGAGGAAAATCTCCACTCTTAACTATATAGCCACATATTTATGGCTAGCATCAATTATAACTTGCTTTATAAGGCAATGTATATTTTATTTCTTAGCTAAAGAAACAAAAAACTCTCTATTGGGTTGTCTGTAAGAAAGCATTGGTGGTGCTGTAACTCAAGCTCATTGATTGCTAATTAATTTGAATTAACTAATAGTACAATTAATTCAAGGAGAAGGGACATTTTCTAGAGACAAACAGTATAAATAGTGATCAGGAATAAGTGTTTGTAAAGTTAGCCTTGGCCAGTATTTTGTATTGTGTCTACATTCGAATTTACGAGCATGTAATCACAGCCAAAAGTACTTTACGCTGAGGTAAAAAGGTGTCTACTAACTTTTAAAAAATTTCATGAGCAAATAGTTACTGGTGTAGACTCTGTCATTTAGAATCTACTTTCATGTGCCTCAATGTTCCATGCACTATGGAATGCAACTTTAGCTTCGATACAGAAATGGCTCGTGAAGGAATTTGTCTACATCAGTCTATTTTAGCTCAACTTAAATTATTGCCACTTAACACATACATTAGCAAAGTCTAATATGGGCACTCCTGAGTGTTTGAGCCAGGATACAAACCTTTTTTATTGAGCTGAAGCGTGAAGATGGGGGGGGGGACACACCACACATGATGGAATAATTAACTGTAGATGGTGGAAAAATGAAAGCTGTTTTTGGAAACACACACATACACACAAGATTGTTAAGTTATTTAGAAAGATTCTGAATTGGACTCTTTTTCATGAGTGTATCAACTTACTAAAAACATTATGAAATGCTTGTTGTATTTTTGTGTACTAAAATTTGACTATAGACATACAATAAAATGTAAGTATGAATTATTTGTAAGTATTTTGATAAAGTATTTTCAATAAGAACTTTGTAAATTTAGAAATTAACTTTTCCATAAAAACTGTTAAGGGCCTTTTTATAGGGGAGAGGAACCTTCATTTAAAAAATGTTGATTAGCTACTGTACTAAATGACTATTTTTAGTACTGTTATAATTATTTTATCAAGGAGGTTGAGATCCATTATCTTTTAGGCTCTTGTTGATTGTCTGTGTTGTCATTGTTCCCTCCTCCCCTTATTTGTTTAGGGCCAGATTTCCAAAAAATTTCAGCTCTGGTTTAGATACTAAATAGTCCTAAATCCATTGGATTCATTGGCAAAAGTCCTATTTATTTCTCTGAGGCCAAGATTTCATTTCGGATTCTCAAAAGTGCTCAGCACCCAACAGCCTCTTTGTCAGAGTTGCAGTCAAATTTTCAGAAGAACTGAGCATTCAACATGTCCTGATCCTTTAAAATCTAGCTTTGAAATTTGGAGCCCAAAAACAAATGGAGCATTTGTGAAGAACCTGGCCCCAATTGTAAGTGCCTAGCTGTTTTGAAAAATCTAGCCTTTTGTCTTCCAACAGTAAATGAACAAAAGAAGTTTACTAGATTTACTTGGAAATTTTCTGAGAATGATTCCTTTATAGAAAATACAGCTTCTACAAAACTGAAATTTTATTTTTGCCCCAAAACATATTATATATTTTTTTCCTTGGAGAAAATCAAAAGGAAATATTTAATTTTGTGGCAGTTCAATCTGAAACGAAATACTTTGGTGTTTTAACTGACCTAAATTGAAACATTTTGATTTGGGTTTTATCAGAAGGTTTGGGTTTTTTGAAAAATGTCAAAATGAAACATTTTGACATTTCAGAATTAAAATGTTTTGGAATTTCCATTCTATAGAAAATTTGAAATATCAACTTTTTATCCTAGTTTCGGATGAAAACAAATGTTGAAATCAGTGGGTTACCAACATAACTGTCCTTCTTTTGAGATGAGCTGCTGACATACATTCAGTTACAGGTGTCTATGTGCTGCAGTGCATGGTAATCCAGAAAGTCTTTTAGCCCTAGCCTGTCAGGTCACGGTCAGCACCCAATGCCCCCTCCGTGCTGTGACTGTGGCTATATATGTGACCCTGACTCAGCCCTCCCAGTTCCTTCTTTTTGCCCTCAGCAATGGTACTGGAACAGCCGGCTCTTGGGATTAAGCAAGCACCTGTCTCAGTTAATCACCTCTGTTGTCATGCATAGAGATAATGCCAGGATTCAAACCCTGTGCGGTTTGCTGCAAGGCATTCCTGACAACTCCCATGAGAGATGCCTCTCCTGTCTGGGTGAATCTCATCTGGCAGACAAATGTTCTATATGTAAGTCGTTCACGAGAGAACCTGTACGGATAGGGAGTGGAGGCTTCAGAATATCACCCAGGATCGGGCGGTGCTACCGGCTATGGGTACACCTGCCAAGCCTAAGGAAAAAGCCTGGCCCCACTCTCCAGCTATTACTAAAAAGCTGCAGTTGTTCAATTCAAAATTTTGCTTTGTTCTAACGTTTCCTTGCAAACAACAGTGGGAGGAGGGGAAAAAACCACGGATTTATAAGAAGGAAACAATACCTCATAAATAAAATTGTCTGTGTGAAAACTAGGGCCCCAGTTCCTCAAACTTCTGTTTGATTGTTTTCCATTCTTAATCTGTTCATCACCAGTGGTCTGGTCTTCAGGTTCAACCTGAGGCAGTAGCTGTATAGTGAAAGTATCTCAGACTCACATTAATGTTTCTTAGGCAAAAACAGATAACAGAAATGGGTATAAATGAGGATTTCAAATTTGTCATAGATGTGTTTGCCTGGAAAGCAGTCAATTTCACATGGCCTGTGTGGTAGTATACACATTTTTATTATTATATGTAGAAATTGGCTAGAGCCACTGGACTTCTGAATAGTTGCAAGTATGTTTTCTGGTATTGTTAAAATTGAATACTACTAGTATGAGCACCCTCTTCCTTCACCCCCCAAAAAACTACTTTGAATGTAGTTTTTCATTATTTGGTGCATGACTTGCTGTATTGTCTTAAATATGTATATTTTTAGATCAGACTGATTATACTGCATACTCAAGAAGAGTCCTCTGGCACTTTATAGACTAACAGATTTCTTTGGATGTAAGCTTTCGTGGACTCCAAATCACTTCATTCATGCATCTGATGAAATGGGTTAGAGCCTGCAAAAGCTTATGTCCAAAGAAATCTATTAGTCTATAAGGTGCCACAGGAATCTCATTGTTTTTGCTGTACACAGACTAACATGGCTACCCCACAGGAAATTTCAGTGCATACTCAGCTACTGCAAACCTGAAACCACCAGATGTTTCACAGTTACTTAATTCCTCCACTGTATTGCATGCCATGGGAACAGCACAATAGATTTTTCTATCACTGTTTGTTAAACATGCAGTAGTAATTTCTCTGCTTGAATGGATTTTAGAAAATAATTACACTATTTGAATATAACACTATTAACAAATCATTGTGATATGTCAAAGGAAATTGCTGAGCTCTTATTCCCCATCTTACCCCTACATAACTGTAAGTGGAAGCTCTTCCAAAGAGCTAGAGAGAACAAGGATGCACTTTCTGGGAAAGAGGAGTAGGTATGAAGACAATGTTTTTCATTGAAAAAAGTTATCCTCGCATTTTTAAACTCATTAATGATGGTAATTCAGGACTGTTAATGACCTAATAGATAGCTGTGCATCAATAAGTTAGTATGCGTGCACATGACTGGAGTGCTAGCCATGACTGCAGCATCTCTGCACATGGTTCTCTTAATAAAGAGCTGTCTTAGTGTTAGAAACATAGTCCTATTGTGTTAGTACTCAATATGAACTATTTCTAGATTATACACGTGCTGCAAAGAAATGTGGTTCCTAACAGGGGCAGTAGTGCAATGGAAAATGTTGGCAATAAAATGTAAACTCTCCAGATATGTGGAAAGGCTTCTTAAGAATCATGAGTCCTGACTTTAGGTTTGAATGAACTTCAGATGTGTTTTTAGTCATGGTTGGTTTATACCTTTCCCATTGGAAATGCCTAGGTATTTGTAGTGTCTAATAATTTTGTCATATAACCTAGTGGTGCTCAGAGATTTCACATTTCACTTGAAATTCAGGTTTGAATGCTAAACTCAAAATGTGTATCTATGCATGTGAAAATAAATAGATTAACACTGAAAAAGATTTCATATAAGACATTTATTCACATGGCTGTGGTCTGAGAAATAATTCTATGCAAGTTATGGAGCTCTCATACCACTTTCAGTTTTACTGGGAGATTGGTGTTGAGATTTTCTATTCTCAAATGTCATGTTCTTCATCATGAAATGAAAAGCAAGTAACCACTAAAACATATAGGATATGGAGTGTTGTAGCCACATTGGTCTGAGATTATTAGCCAGTCAAGGTGGGTGATATAATATCCCTTATTGGAGGGGTAGGCAACCTTTCAGAAGTAGTGCACACATGCTTGAGTAATTGGTTGTTAGCTGGCTCCAAGAGGGGCAGAAGGCAGAGTTTGTGTGTGGAAAATACCTGCTCACACAGGTAGGGGATCCAAATGCCGAAATAATTGCAAATACAATTTTCTTTAAACAGTTAAATTTCACTGGCAGGGACATCCAGCATGTCAGAACAGAGGCCCCATGATCACTCTTAGGAACTTCAAGTGTACAGCACAGATCTTTAAACTCTGATGCCCACAGTTATGAGCTTCTCAACTCAGTGAGCTGCACTTCAAGATCCACAGCATCCATCCACTGAAACAAAGACAAATCCATGTTGCTTTTGGTGAAGTTTTTAGATGTAATTAGAAAAGAAAACATTTGGCCAAATTGTCAGAAATCTTGAAAACTCTCAGAAAAGTCTGATTCCAGTTCTTGTTTATACATTTCAGTATTACTAACACTGACAGTGCAATGTGTTGATAGTTTCTTTTTATATTTTGGGCGTCGTGGAAAGTTGAAGATCAAACGTCCTGAGAAAAAACTGCTTGTTTTGCAACAAATGCCTTCCAGGTTTCATAACAAGCCAGAACTGTTTGCCCTTCATCCTGGAGATGCAGGATAAGTTCATTTAGATGACCAGTGATGTCAGTTAGGAACATGAGCTTGCAGATCCATTTGTCATCTTCCATTTCAGGGAACTTTTGTCTTTTTTCTAACAAAAAGAACTTAATTGCATCAAAACAGTTCACAACCGTGACAAAAGTGTGCCACAACTTAGACACCGAACACTGCTGTGAAGTGGAATATCATTATAATCACTGTCCATCTCTTCTAGAAGTACACAAAAATTGTCTGTGAGTCAAAGCAGATCAAGCAATAAGGAAATTCACAATTTGCACCACTGCGTTCCTCACATTATTAAGCTCTGAATTTGAAATTTTTAGCGCACAGGTTCTCTTGATGGATGATGCAGTGAAATCCAATGATTGGATGGCCAATTTTATTTTCAAGTAACTTCACAAATCCCTTTTGTTTTCCAAGCGTGGCTGGAGCACCATCTGTTGTCACACAAAATATTTTTCTGATGTCAACTCCTCTTTCTTTAAAATGATTTACAAAAGCTTCTGCTATATCTCTCCCCTTTGTTGTACCATATAGGGACTTTGGCAACAAAGTTCTTCTCGGATTTCACCAGAAGCACAATATCTTGGAACAATAGCCACACATGACGCATCATTTAAATCCATGCTCTCATCAACCACAACACTAAACACTGTTGCATCTTTCAGTGCAGTAGTCTGCTTTTCATGAATGTTTTCTGTCATTGCACCTGCGCATCTCTCGATTGTTCTGGCAGAGATGGTAGTTCTTTAATTCTAGTTACAATTGTATCTTTATTTGGCAAATCATTAAATAGTACCTCTGAAATGCTGAGAAAAGCCTCCTTTATGTATACCATATCTATGAATTGATTTCCATTTTTCCAATGCACTGTGCCATTTTGTAACTACCCTCAGTGCCTTGATTTTTATTGACACTTAAGTGTTTAAAAATACTGCTTTCTTTCTCATATCCTGCTACTGCCCTTTGGATTGATTTTGATCTTGTCATTTTCATCAAGAAAGGCTTTCTTGTGCTTTGTTTGAAAATGTCGCTGAACACCTGATGTGCGACAAACAACGCTTTCACAACAGAAAGTGCAAATGGCATGGTCCTTCTCTGGAATAAATCCAAATTTATCAGTCCAGAAATGTTGAAATGAGTGGACGTCTAACTTTGCTACTATTAGGGAAGAGCAGCCTTTGGCTAAGAGGCCCCCACTGCACCAGGAGCAGGTCTAGCATGGAGCAGCAGCCAGGCAATGGGAACAGACAGCAAGCCTAGATGGAAGTTTTGGCATCCTCAGCAGCTCTGGGCCATGTGGCAGGGGAGAGCCTGGGAGCAATGGGATCGATTAGAAGGTGTTGCTTGAAGCCAGCACGTGCACCACATCCCTTGAGAATCCACTGGGGCTGGTGGAATGAGGGTAAAGGTATAGGGGAGGTGGAAGAACACATTGGGGGGGGGGCTATCAGTGGGGGTGAAGATGTTGGGTGGTGGAGGACACACTGTGAGGGGTTTGCCAGGAAGCGTTGAGTGTAGCAGAGTGGGAGGTGGAGGAACAGTTGGCTCTTTCTCTCCCAGTGCAAAAAGCAGCTGCTCTCTGACTCTCCCCCTTGCAGGAGGCATTCTTTGCCCTGGAAGTTGCTCTGGCTCCATGGCAGTTCTGTAGGCAGCTTCCCCCGCTGCAATGGGAATGGAAGCTGGCTTGTGTTGCTGTCAGCACTGGAGCAGGGAGGTGGCGGGTGCCTAGTCCTGCACTGACCCTACTGGCTATGGTCAAGTTCTCCCTGCCTGGGCCCCTACACTACCCCCATCCCACAAGGCTAATGGGGAGAATCACAGGCTGCTGCTGGCCATGGCCAGTGATCTGGGGACCAGCCAGGTGAGCACGGTCCAGGCCCAGGATGATCCAGCATCACCAACAGTCTAGCCCATGGGGAGTGGCTGGGAGCCAATTAAGGTCACTGGGGGGGAGAGAGGAGACGGAATGACCTGCTTGGCCCCAATCTTGATCATTCCCCCTCCTGCCACCCTGGCATCTTGCGAGGGCTGGTCTGTGTGCCAACTGCAGGCACCCTTAGCTGCCAGACATGTGGCAGCCTTGGAAACCCTGCTGGAAAGAAGAATGAGAGCAGTTACTTAGCATGGCTCTGCTACTCCCATCCTGTTAAACGCACAGGAGGAGAGGGCCAGCAGGGAGAGTGGAGCTAGTGCGGCACAGCGGGGCTGAGAGCCCTGCATGCCACTGGGAGCAGGTTCCCATGCCAGCTTCAGCATGTGTGCCAGGGGTTGCTGACCGCTGTTTTATTGGATCAATTTCTGTTAGCTAGAGAGACACGCTTTCAGGCTTATACTGAGCTCTGCTATAGAGCTCTACATAAGCTCAAGAGCTTCTTTGTTTCCAAAAGAAGCTGGTCCAATAAAAGTTATTGCCTCTCTCTAAGGAGAGTCTTTTTTCTTCAAACAGATGCTTTATCCAGTGTGCTGTTGCAGCGTCAATGTACGATGCAGCCTGTTGCTTAACATAATGATGACATTTTCTTTGTCATGTTGGAAAAATCAAGCGACCTTAAATTGGTATGTGTCATTTGTTTTAGTTTCAATGCCAAATTATGCAACACTATAGCCAGGAAGGGATTTGCAAGAGTGTTGCTGTCTACAATTACAATAAATCCTGTTCATCTTGATCTTACATCTGTTCTATGGTCACTTTTATTTATATGTGTGAAAGACTATGACAAGAAGGACATATTCAATTTCTTTTTTTTCCCATTTCTTTCTGTAATCTTGACCCAAAGTCATAAAATAAAGTTAATGTACAGAGTTCACATATTTGTAAAAGCTGCTTTAGGTGAGGAGCAGTCATCCCTGCAGAAAGGTCTGATGATTCATAAGGGAATAGGAAAAGTATAATATCAGAATTAGGGTTGGCTGGGAAACAAAATTTCCACTTTGCAACAAAATTTGAAGTTTTGATATTTGTATTCAGTATGCATCAAGCTATTAGCTACTTCTGTATCTCTCTCTCTCTCTCTGTCAAGTGAAATCCCAGACCTGAGATACTATCTTGGTGAAATTTTTGTCAAAAACCAATATGTTTTCTCAAAACAAATCCCAACAAGCTATAGACAGAAAAAATTTCCCATGGAAAATTAAATGAAAATATTAGACAAGAAGGCAATCAGTTACCCTCCACTCCAGCTAGAATTTTTTATTCAGTGTCAGGTCATTGACATGGAAACCAAAGAAGATACCTTGTGAGAATCAGTTGGCTCAAGGAAACAGAAATGTATAGGATATATCTGGGTCCAACGGCCATCCACAAACTAAGAAAATGATGCATGCTCACAAAATATTCTCTAGCTGTCCAGAGATGACAGATGATCCTTTTTGGGGATTCAATAGCCAGAAAAAAAAAAATCAAAGAACATTCTTCAGCAGACTGGTGGACAACAGGACAGTGTGCTACCTTTCAAAGTCAAGATATATTACTCTAAGAAAGGATAGGTTTCTGAAGTAAATTGGCTAGAATCTACCAGCTATAGTTCATATCAGCACTAATGATATGGTGCTGAAGGATTCCTGACAGATGATAGATTACTTATGATCATCTTTAAAGTGTCTGACGAAGTTGGATTTTCTCCCATGAAAGTTCATGTGATAAATTTGTTAGTCTTTAAAAGTGCTAGAGGATTCCTTGTTTGTTTGCTGAACCAGACTCACATGGCTCCCACTTTGGAACTAGATTGCTTCAGGGAATTCAGCATTGTGCTGAAGAAGAATGTCCAAGTGATTATCTCCTTCCTGTCACATGAGTGAAGGAAGACAGAAGATCCTGAAAGTCATTTGTTGGCTTTGTAAGTATTGTAAGATAAAGGATTTTGGTATTGTGGGACTTCATGCCACATACTATAAAAAAAAATGGCATGTGTAGTTTGGGTGGCTTCCACCTCATAGAATCATAGAATCATAGGGTTGGAAGGGACCCCACG